>OZ020620.1:10797275-11123770 GCA_963971575.1 Liopterus haemorrhoidalis
GTTACTGACAGCCACTAAACCGGACATAACCCTCCTGGATATCGATACCAAACAGATGTTTGTGAACGAATTCTCAAGTCCAGCTGAGAAGAATATCTCTCTCATGGAGGAGGAAAAAGAGGTCCAAGTATATGGATCTCTTATCCGAGCTTAGAAAAATGTATCCAGGGTATAAAGTTAAGCTTGTAGTCCTGATAATTGTTGTTTTGGGTGGTATGAAAGCCTCCTATCGAAGGGAAATTGAGTCCATTCCCGCCTGCAGATCTTCTGCCACCTCTTTGATCTGCAGGATGCAGAAAGCAGTGCTGCTCGGGTCAATCCGTATTGTGCGGGCACTGGTTCTGGCGTAATTTCCGCGGCTGCATATCGCCAGGGTTTGGGATGCAGTCGTGTGTATTTAGCTCCACTAGTCTCTAGTATGACGCGGCTCAAAAGGTTGCTGAAGTTTGAGATTAGTGGACGCTTGTCAAGACCTGACAAACCCACATAATAATAATAATTTTTATTTATTTGTTTACCTATACATTTGTTTTTCATACATTGATAATTTTTGCGTTGCCAGGTGAATAAACAAATAAAAGAAAAAGAATAAATGATGTTGCAGGACCCATAGAGAAGGAGGTTCTGTGTGTGGATATAACCTAAATTATAAACAAATAATCAGAGTTGGTTAAGACAACCTAAATATATGTTACAATTACAGCGTTAAATATACAAAACTAAATAAACAAAAATAAAACAATAAAGCAAAACAAAACAATAATTAATTAGTTATCAAGCAATTTTGATATCTCAAATAATGAAAGTGATAGTAACCATTTTTGATGACCTTTTTATGATTCATCTGGGTAATATTTATTGTATTATTGATAACAATATTGCCAAATATAAAAAATTGAAGTGAAGTGTGAATTTTCACACATTTAAGGGTTTTGTAGGTATTTAATAAGTGTAAGAAGCCAACATATAACTGGATGTCTAGGAATATTTATCACATCAAAATCAAAAATAAATGTTATAACATTTCCCTATAAAAAAAAGTGTAGTAATATTTGCTTTTGGATTTATTTATTTTCTTTGTCATTGCATAATTAGTAGACATGCTTCTAGTATTGTAGCTGTGAGTAAAAAATCGACTATTGATGGGTTTCTATAAATGTGTATTAATATTTCTGCCACATCTAATTTATCTATAGACAGCAGCTGAGATTCAAGCATATGTGGGTCAAAAAGTTGTACATGTTTGCCAAATTTCAACTTTGTATGGTCAGCCGTTTCGCTAGAATTTCTACCGTACAGACAGACAGACAGATAGATGGACAGACACATGAGTGACGTTATAAGGGTTTTTTGTTGGTCATATCTACAAAACCCTAAAAATACCGAACGTTAATAAATATTTCTGTTGTCCTATTCTGTCATCTCTATTAATGATGTTGTCAAGATATTACTATTTCTTTATTTGTTCATCTTCTGCTGGTTTGTATTTTGCTGTATATTTTTATCATATATATTTAATATAATAATGGATTTAAGTAGTTATTTTTTCACAATCTAACATATAGAAAATTAAGAAACATAAATTTGAGAAACAGTAATTGTCTATCTGAGACATTCAGTAACGGTCATAACGCTAAATAGTAGTAGTCATATCAAAGTTAATAGCTCATGATCAGAACAGTTGTTTAGTTGCATGGTAATTTCAGCAGAAACGGACTTCCAACCGACATTAAGTACAGACTCCGGTGTCATTTTGCGGGAATACCGGAAGGTCACATCGTTAACTTTCATGATAGCACTCTGTACCCTTTCTTCCACGGTTATAAACACTAAATTAAAAATATTACTTCAAGAATATCCTTGCACGAAATTATACTATTACTAAAAACGATTGCTAAATAATATATGAAGTTCGTTTGGAAATATCGCTACCTGATAATGAAAGACTGTAGTTTTCTTTTGAAATTACTTTTATTTTTAATATAATATCATTGAAATTTAGCACACCTTGTCCAGTGATGTTCCAGTGTCGTCCCATTCTTGAAATCCGATTTCTCTAGTCCCTCAAAATAGCTATTTACCACCGGAAGAAAACTGTTTTCCTCCAAGAAAATTTTGTAGGTATAAATGGAAGACAAATAGTGCTAAATCAGATAAAAAAAAGTGGTTGGGGCATCAAATCCAACATTAATTCCAACATTCAATTTCAGTTTAGCGATTTTTAATATTAGAACCACACTTATAGAAGAACGTAGGTTCATCATCATCATGAATCAGCATTTCTTGTCCACTGTTGAACGTAGGCCTCCTCAGGGCCGCCCCTAGGCGGGGGCAAGTGGGGCACCTGCCCCAGGCCCCGCGCCTGTAAGGGCCCCGCGCTTGGACCGTCAAGTAATAAAATACATTAAAAATATTATTCCAAGTTTTATAAATAGTTGGAAAAAAATTATATTTTCATTGAGTATGTGTACTTTGTTAATAGTTAATAGTATTAAAGAATATATCGTTATTCAATATATATATATATATAGATGGGGCCCCGCAAATCCAGTTTTGGGGCCCCGCAATTTCAGTTTTGCCCCAGGCCCCGCAAATGCTAGGGGCGGCCCTGGGCCTGCCCAAGCTTTTTCCATTCGGATCGATCTTTGGTTATTAATTTCCAGTTCCCCGCAGCTCTCCTTACGTCATCCGTATACTGGGGATCTTCCTCTGCTTCTGTTGGTATCTCTGGGACTCCAATCTAGGAACTTCTTCCATCTGTCATCTAAGTCTAGCCACACGTCCAGCCCAGTTCCATTTAAGACGAGCAATTCTTTCGATGACGTCACATACTTTTGTTGTTGGTTAACCTTAGGAAAATAATTTTTCTTTTCCTATCCACTACAACAAACTTCTTAACAAACTGCATTTACCACAAATTCTCCCCACTGCTATTTCTATTAAATCTCTCATGATCAACACCTCGCCAGGAGTTTGCAAAATAATTATTTCCTCAAGGAAATCAATTTAAATTTATAAAAAAATTAACAGCTATGCACTGGCAGAATGGTGCCATCACCGAAGCCAACAAACCAGAAAAAGAAGAAGATTTTTATTTGATAAACCTAACCTTTTTCCACGAATGTTTTGGTTCTGATAATCCAAAAGGTTAGCCTAGAACTTGCCCTTTATCATTTGTCTCCTTTCAAGGTAATCAATTAGTAATACTCCTTGGCCACCGTGCAGCAAGACTGACATTTGCTCGTGAACTTGTTAATTGGGACAATATGCAATGGTCAAACATTTTTTTCACGGACGAGTCCAGGTTTGCCCTGAGATCGCCAGATGGATGCCAAAGAGTGTACAGAAGAGCTGAAGAACGGTATGCTCCGTGCGTTACTGTGTCTAACGAACCTTTTGGCCAAGGCTCATTAATGGTATGGGGCGGTATAATGAGCGATATGCGTTCTGAGCTGGTTGTCTTTGATAGGAATAGCGTGTAAATAAATGTACTTGTCCTTGAACCTTATGTAGTGCCCACAGCCTACGGGATTGGCGATGCATTCGTTCTTATGCAAGGTAATGCGCGTCCACATGTAACGTTTTAAAAGAAAATTTGTTTATTTTATAAACAAATTTCAAACTGTACACTTATGTACAGCAGCCTACTTTATTAAAATAAAACAATATCGCATAAATTTCGGTAACCATGATTACACAATAATATACAGGTAACAAGGTCACAGGTCATTTTTATTTATTTGTAAAAATTATTTGTAAGTGGACGCACCTTTGTTCTGAGAAAAATAAAATATTTATACTGCGAAGAGTATAGAATATTTTAATGGCACGAGCCAATCGATATGTTTAGGTCCTCATCAACTTCTCTAATGGAGATTCGACGATTGGCCAATACTATTTTCTTCACTTCATCAATGTTTTCGTCTGTTGTTGACGCGCTCGGGCGTCCGGCACGCTCTTCGTCGTTCATATCTTCTCGGCCCTCTGAGAACATTTTATACCACCGATAAACGTTGCTTCGGTCCAAGATAGCTTCACCATATGCCACAGTCAACATTCGGAATGCGTCCGCGCACTTAATTTTGTTTTACACAAAATTTGATACAGATTCTTTGATCCATTTTTTGGTATAGGCAAAAATCGAAGACGAGACAAAACACGTGCAAGCAAAGCAACTTTCAAAAATTAAGTGAACATTCAAAATGGTCGAACTTGTCGGCATAAGTGAGAGACATGAGTACCAACAAAAATCGAAAATCGAATATACGTAACCCGCGGAAATACAAAATTCGCGATACTTTTTGAACAGACCTCGTATATGCTCCTTTTGTTCATTTTATTATTAGATTGTTTTTATAAAACCGTTTATCACAACCGTGATGTGGCAAGACTACGCCTGTGTGAAAAGTAATTTAAACACATTTAAACACCGTACACTTCATAATTGTGTCCACACGAAAAACCTTTTATTTTTAGATAATTAAGGCATTAGTCTTTCCTTCTGTCCATGATACTCTTAGCTGACCTAGGTAAAACCACATAACGAAACTAGTTACATACCTAAACTATAATGTAGTTTTAATGAAAACAGTGTTACCACGTTCAATTAATTTAAACCACATTTGACAAATGAAAATAACTGTTAATTAACTTTTTCCCAGTGAAATAAATCGTCCGATTAAGACTATTCATTTACATTCCCAGACAATTGCAATTATTCTACAACCACGGAAAATAAGAATTAGTGGAATACTGTAATGAAATAAGGATTGCACATAAGAAACAAATTAAACAGATAGTGTAGCGAATATAATTACGAGAGAAAGATTGTATTTAAAAGGTAATACTACAATAATGCGATTTTCGTTTTTATTTCAATACGTCTAGACTAGAAAATGCAATTAGAGCATTACATAACACAGGTCAACAAAAAATATATATTTTTTTGAGTCTTTATTTTAATGACTATTTTCTGATTCTTTATATCGAAAAATAACTAAAACATTCGTTTATTTTTGAAAAGCTTTTGTACATTTTACAACGATCAATATATATATATATATATATATTTATTTTTATGACCATATAAGAAGAAGCGCGTTATATTAAGTAAGGGCAGGGACGAGCGGGTGGAAAGCAAGTGGAATTTCACTTACGTGGTTCATAGTCGGTATGCGCATGTGCATTGCAGCAATACAATGCATTTTGTGTGGCGCCAGATCCAAAAATGGCGTCAAAAAGTTGTAAACACGAGGTAGACTCATCCTGCTATGTTTGCGGCGAATTTATAAAAACAAAAGGATTTCTGATGGGAATGCATCCCAACAGAAATCCAACTATCTTAAAATTCCCCATCACTGGCCAGGTATACTCATCATACTTTTAACTCTCAAGCACCATTTTCACATTTTCGTAATTTTCTATGAGCATTACGGAATGAGCCAAAGGAAGAGATGGAAATCTATTTACATTGTGAAGAAGGACAGCTTTTAAACTTTTTGTAGAACTGTCTACGAAAAGACGCCAGTCAAAAGGAATGCATGAGATTCCGACCGCCTTGCATAGTCGGTTATACTAAATATCCTTGCTACCTTTGTTTTTGTCGGACCACAAATAAAGAAAATAATGGCCAGTGACGAATTTTCACAGATACTCAATACTCATGGAAGGAAAGCCTGAAAGCAGTGGTTCATGGTTTTCTCGGAAACAACAGAGCAGACAATTACAAAGAGCTTATTGCAACTATGCTTGATAACTTTAAACTCATGGGTTGCAGAAATGTCCGTTAAAGTGCATATGTTACATGCTCACTTGGACCAATTTAAAGATATCATGGGAGCCTATTCGGAAGAACAAGATGAACGTTTTCATCAAGACGTGATGGACTTTGAACGTCGTTATCAGGGGCAATACAATGAGAGTATGACGGGGGACTATATTTGGGGGCTAATACGAGAAAGTCCATACAATCACAGAAGAAATACGAAAAATAATCATTTCTAAACGTTTTTTATATATTCGGTTACAGCAGTTATTTGTTTCGAATGGTTTTCTTGTAAATAAAACTGATTCAAATTCATAACAAAAGTTTGTATTATTTTTACATACAATAAAGGTCTGAAAAAAGGGAATTTTTCTTAAAATCCGTAGTTTCATTCTGATAGCTACAAAAGCAAACATTTTCGGTTAAAACTATTTTTTCTTTAATTAATAATGTGAAAAAAATAAAAATCACATATGTAGAACCCAGATTCAAAATTCCTGTTGACCGGTGTAATTGATTATATTTTCTCAAAAAAATATCTATGAAATTTTATAGTTCAACATACTTAAAAAAAATGACGTGGATGGAAATTTAAAAACATTTCAATAATTTATGAAATCTCTATAAATTTTCCGAAAGTTCATCTATAGTAAATATTAAGTTACTGCATCACATAAAATTTTCTGTTAAATCAGGGGAGAACATCTAATTATTCTCTAAACTAAGACATGATAAAGTTAGTACAAAGCTGTTTCTCATGTTTGTGGTATTAAATATTCAAATGAAGGTTTGACTGCAACATTGTCTCCTAATTTACTTCTCTCTCAAAACTTTAAAAGCTTCTATGTATATATTCGTACACAAAATGTTTCCAACATATTTTCAGGGCATATCGTCTCTAATGAATTGGTCTTTTGGGAAATGTTACATAATTATTCTTGATCAGAGATCCAAACCATTTGTGCATCTCTGTGATTTCATTTACAGATGAACTTTAAAGTTGACCTACATCAAGAGTATGTTCAAATAAGTTTATTTAATAGTGCAGAAAAATGTTTAGACATTTTTAATTCTGTACATTATAAATTTTAAATAATATTTTTAAAAATAATCTAGAACAACGAACTTAATTTAAATCTTGCAAAATATCTACGTGAAAACTAAAATTACGTGACAGTTTCTTTATTTCTCTCTCTCTCTCTCTCTCTCTCTCTCTCTCTCACCCCCCCTCTCTCTCTGTCAGTCTCTCTTCGATCCACTACTGTAATGAACACGTGTCAATTCTAATTCATAAAATGAAATCTTTTCGACTCCAATATTCATATTACAGTTTCAAGCATATTGTCTGTTTGTTTCCAGTTCTCACGAGAAACTTTAAACGCTGACTAAACATGTCATATTTCACAAAACATGTTATATTTCAAACTCATTCAAAATTTTCTGTCATCAATAAAATAAGGATTCTTCATTAATTAACAATAAAACATACTCAAGAATAATAATAATAATGTCAGTTTTAGTTTGAATTTCACGCTTGTTTTGATAAAACGGTTTAACTCTACTACCTGGAACCTCGGACTCTCATATGTCAAGGATTCCCAAAACGCAACGCAAAATTGTATTTTTGCAAAAATCATTATTAAAATAAAATATTGTACATCATGTAGTAAAATTATGGTGTTGAATCATTGTACTAAAAATATATACTGCATAAATTTAACATAATTAATATAAATAATAACATATTTTTGATAAATTTGCTAAAAAATTGGGAAAATTTCTGCTTGAAAATATTTTTATATTTATTACTGTAATAAATAATGCGTTTATATGATTCTTTGTCTTTTTTTTTTTTAATTATTAATTTTTGTTGGAAGTCCAAATCAGTTTGTGCCTAGGGCCTCCAATTTAGTTATTTCACCACTGTCCTACAGGAGGGTTTGAGGTTGGCAGGATTATTGAAAATAATGCAAATAAAAAAAAAAAATTAATTTTAGAAATTTTGAATGTGTTAAAAATTTTGAATATCTTGAGATTTAGAAAATTTTCTTCTTCTTCTTCTTCTTCTTCTTCTTCTTCTTCTTCTTCTTCTACTGCTTCTTCTTCTTGGGGCATTGTCAATCGGGTTGACTTTTAGCCTCACTCACATTAGTCCTCCATCTTGATCTGTTAGTTGTCAGGTCTTTCCACTAGTCCTGTGTAGCAATACTTGTTAACTCTTCGGTTAGCTGGACTCTCCATCTCTTGCGAGATCTTCCCACTGGTCGACAGTGGTATTCAATCTTCCTTCCCATATCCTCCTAACCATTCTGTCCTCCCTCATTCTAGGGTGACCATTTTCTTCTTCGGAAGGTCCTCACCTCCCAAATATAAGTAAAGAGCAAAAGTCCTCACCTCCCAAGTCAAGTGCACAAATGTTAGAATTAAAAATGATGGACATTTTGCGGGACATGTCATTAGACGGGACACAGAATCAAAATGCGGGACCGTCCCGCGAAATGCGGGATGAATGGTCACCCTACCTCATCCTCATCACGTGTTCTATCCACTGTACTCATCTACCTCTCAATTCTTGTGTGATACTCTGCCTTGAGTACAGTTCTCGGATATCTTTATGAATTAAGTTCTTTATCTTTATAATTAATTGTTACAATTATTACAATTTATTTGTATTTTTTTAAATTTTTTTTACTTTTTTTTACTTAATCGTTGAGCCCTTTTACCACCACTGGTGTCGGGCTTTGTATGTCGAGTTTGATTGCTACTTGTACTTGTTCTCTTCTTTCGTGGGAGAACGGCGCCACTGCTTTTTCCATTCACTCCTATTCTTCGTCCTACTTTTCGCTCCATTCCAGGTGATGTCTCTTCTCTCTATTGCACTTTTGATTTCGTCACTCCACTCCTTTCTCGGTCTTCCTCGGCGTCTTCCTTTAGTTACTTTGGCCTCGTAAACTTCTCTACTATCTTCCATCCTTTGAATATGACCGTACCACCTAAGTTGCCCTTCTTCTATTACTTCTTCTACTGGTTTGGTTCTTAGTTCTTCTCTATATTCTGTGTTCCTTATTCTGTCCAATTTTGTCTTTCCCTTGATCTTTCGTAGGAACCTCATTTCACTACTTCTTATTCTGCTTCTTAGCTTCTCCGTTGTTGTCCAAGCCTCTGACCCATATGTCAGCACTGGTATGGCCACTTTCTTGAATATCTGGACTTTTGCTTCAATCGGAATTTCCCGTTTTGCCAAGAAGCAGTTCTTAATGCTATTAAATAGCCTGCCAGCAGATCCAACTCGTTCCGTTATTTCTCGGTCTATTTTTCCGGCTGCTGAAAAAACGGATCCGAGATATTTTAAATGCTCGACCTGTTCTATGGGGTTTCCTTCTAATTTAATGATCTGTTTCACCGGTCTTGTACTTATGACCATACTTTTGGTTTTTTCGCAGCTTATTTTCATGTTGATCATGCCTAGCCAGTAATTATAAATATCAAGGTTACCTTGTAGACTTTCCTCATTGTTGGCAATTAGGACCTTGTCGTCTGCATAGCACAGCTCTGAGATGGTAACCTTGTTCATTTTTCAATACCCTACAGAATATTTTTGTATTTCTTTTCTTGCGTTTTTAATGGCTGTATCGAGTACTATTGTAAACAGAAGAGGGTTTTTTAATTTAAATTTTAAAAATTTTATTTCAAATTAATACATACATAATAATGTGCACTTTTGCTCAAGGGAAAACTAATTTCCCTCATTTAACAACTCTCATATCTCACATTTCATTACAGGTTTTCATAATCTTTTAGATAAGCTCCACTTATAGTCACTCGCATTACTCATCTATCCGGCATCTTAAATTAATTGATAAAAGAATCATTTATCAAATAAGATAAAAATATTTATCATCTATAAATATTTGCGATTTATAAACTACCTTATCTTTTCGATAAGATATATTTCTGATCAGTTTTAGAGTAACTTCCAACATGTACGTATTAAGTGAAAATATTCTTAACGAATTAAAATGTAGTGGGTGCAACAATTATCTATCTTACGCTCCGATTTTACTAAAAAAAGGTGGAGAAAGTATTTGTGGAAGATGTAAATTTTCAGAAAAATTCAAAGAACTTACTGAAAGAAATAAAGCATACGAAACAGTAGCAAAGCACATACTTTTCCCATGCAAATATGAAAAAGAAGGATGTACTGAAAAATGTACGATAGAAGAAATGAAAAACCATGAAGATCAGTGTGAGTTCAATTGTGTAATATGTCCATTAACTCCAATTGGAAAATGTGAATGGAGAGGTCAAGTATGTAAAGTAGAAAAACATTGTTTTGAAGAACACCAAAATCAAACCGTAAAGCATCCATTTAAAATAAAACCAGATATCACTAAAGACTCTGAGACAAATTTATTGATGTCTGTATTTGGATTTTTATTTGTTTTACAAATGAAATGTAGCGTCCCACAGCACAAAATTTGGCACTGTGTTCGTTTGATTGGCCATTCAAATTTGCTTCCACTATTCAAATTTCAAGTGGAGTTTGCTACTGAAAAGGACGTTGTTATAAGAAGAGAAAGTGTTCAAGTAGATGACAGAACACCAATTAACCAAAAAACAGCAGTTGAAAGAGATATAAGTAGTTTATTTAGATTATTAGATGGTGGTTACAAAAATGCTGATTTCACTATTGAAGTCATAATGAAAGAAGTCAATTGCAGCAAATGTGACAAAACTTTGACCTCAGCACCTATTTTCCAAGTTAAAGACGGGTATATTTGTGATAAGTGTTTATCTATAAATAGATTATCAAGATGTAATCTTCTAGAAGAGATTACTGATATCATAAAAATTTCTGATGAGTCAAATGTATCCGTATTCACTCAGACAGAATTTAAAGAAACTTTAGAAAAAGAAACTCAAACCCCCGAATTCCTAAATATTTCAAATGAAACACATTTCGTTTACAAGTCGAATTTTGATACAAAAGATCTTCCAGAAGATGTAACCAACTGTAAATATCAAAAAGTAGGTTGTTCTTTTTTGGCAGTTCCTGGTCCAATCGTTTTCGGAAAACACTATACTTGGCTTTGTAAATATTCAGAACCAAAGTGTAATATTTGTAATCATAAGTTATGGGGAATCAGTCGGTTACAACACACCATAGAAGATCACCTATCCTTTAAAACCCAAGAAGAATTCCTGCATTTTGAAAATTTAGAAGAAGTTAAATATTATCGAGCAGCTTTTAAATACGATGACAATATATTTTATTGTTCTTGGAATTTAAGGAAGTTTGTTGCTAATTTGAATGTTGTGTCGTATTTGGATCATGAAAGATTAAAGGATTATGAGTTTGAATTGAAACTGATTAATCCAGAGACTTTAGATGAAGTGAAAGAAGAAGTTTGTTTAGTGCCTTCGAGTGATTCTGATTGGAGACTTATGACAACTAGAAAGAATTTTACTACAGTGCTGTATAATGAAAAATATAATTTGAAACTTAGTGTGATAAAAATTGAATTAAAAGAATAATAATAATAGTAAATAGTTAATTGTTTAACCAAGTAGGAAAGTTACAATTTTACGGCTGATGATTTATAACCGAGGCAGTAAAGCGAATTTAGCAAAGGCAGTAAAACTGTGTATTTATCTTGTTGAATATATAATTTTGTCTCCGAATATTTAAAATTTGCTTTTGTATATTTATCTTGTATCTATTTATGTAATTATGTTATTATAGAACATACCATATTATTTTTGAAGATCGGCATAAAACAATTATCCCGTATAACTATAATTACATTGTTTAACTACAAAAGAACTAGGGTTCATGTTTACAGCCACATTGTAAACAGTCAACGGTCAGTGGCGCATACATACGTTTAGGTACTAACTATAAATAAGTATACTTGTTTTTGTTAATCCTTTAAATAAGATGCGTAATGTGAAAAACTGATCCCTGCGGCTATGGGTTGGTACGCCAAGTTATATCACTTCTATTGTAATTTTATGAGTTCCCTAACTTTTATTATTTTATTGCGATCTTCAAAACTAATTTGGTACGGACTATATGTATTTATTTATTTTGTATCTATTTAACTTAATTTTGTATATTATTTTTAATATTTTAGAACGGTATTGTGTTTTTATTCTATTGCTATAGAATTTTTATGTCATTTTATGTTATTCTTTATTCTTTACTTCCCCCTAGGTTTTACAGCGTTTAGGGTATTAACTACTATGAAGAAATAAAAATAAAAAAATAAGATAACATTACAATATGAATATTATTACAATAATTTTTATTTAATTTCTTTTTTCTGTCTCCGGAGTCCCTCTCTTTCTTCCTATTCTCATTCCAACATCCCTTTCCGATCTCTTTCCTTCTTAACTCCAGGTCTCTCGCCAATCTTTCTGTTTGGCCTTCCTCACTCATCAGTTCCTTTATCTCTTCCTCCCAGACTGCCATCTCTCTGCATATCTTTGCTAAATAAGATTTATTTCATTTCTTTTTTCTTCTTCCCGTGCCCCTCTCTTTCTTCCTATTCTCCTTCCGGCTACCCTCTCCGATCTCCTTCCTCTTTGCCTCCAGTAAATTAAATGTTGTGGAAGAAAACAAAAGTCTCCTTAGACGAACATACATGATGAATTTAACAATAAAAGCGGTCATTCTTACAAAGAAGCAGAATATTAAAGAATATTTTAAAACTAAAATTTAAACATGTAAAAAAAAATTGCTGACAATAAGTATTCACTTAAAGGAACTAGGGCTGGTTCAATGCCAGAATGCTCAAAGAAAGAGTTAGAATTAATAAATTTTAAAATACGGGCATGTCATAAACAAGATGACAAGATGTATATTTATACAAAATTTTATTATTTATACAATATAAATTAGAAAAATTTAATCTTTTGTACTACGTTTTTCCGAAACCTTCCTGTGACAGAACTTTCTTTTTAAAAAATCTGGCCACCAAATTTTAAAAGCAGCTACGTCTTGATACGTTAAATATTTCACTTGGAATTTCGGTGTGTTTGTAGAGAATTGAGTAAATTGTTCATATTCACCAGGGCAATATACTCACTTCACCGGTTCAGTTTGAAAACGGGCAAACTCTCGGAGATGACTCTTTTTTAAACTGACTGACAGAAACCTGGTCTTGTTAAAGCTGCTTCAGCTATTGAAAAATGACCCGTTTTCATACCGAATTCATGAATAGACATGTTAATGGGCAAAATCTGGTAAAAGGTAGTTTTATGAAAAAAATGGACATTACCCCTTTTCAAATTGACCGATTCAGTTAAAGGTAACACTTTCAAAGGTCGATAAAAGAAGAGTAAACCTCGATCTGGTTTTTCATCTAAAATTCCTTTGTATGTTCTTGTTTTTCTAAAAATTCCAGCGTCCAATATCCAGAGCCGCAGTAAGGAAAACTTGCGCTAGGAGCAAAACTGCGTTTTGGCGCCCTTGGCAAATAAATGTAAGTGATAAGCAAAAACAAGATTCTCACCGCCCAAAATGTAGATGATGAGCAAAAAAAGGTCCTCACCTCCCAAAATCTGAGTGAAGAGCAAAAAAAAGGACCTCACCTCCCAAAATCCAAGTAAAAAGCAAAAAAAAATGACCTCACCTCCCAAAATTCAAGTAAGTGAAGAGCAAAAAAAAGGACCTCGCTTTCGCAATGTGGTGCCCCTTAGTCAAGCTCATCGGCGCCGTTTTTCTTAGTGCGCTAGGGGCCGTCGCCCTCCCCCCTTACTGCGGCTCTGCCAATATCTGCCTGGGTACATTAGTCGCGCTAGTGTTTACAGGAGAATCGCTTCTGTATTTATTTTAACATTCCTTTCATTTATAGTGAATCATTTTGGTTGAATCTACACATTCAGTAATAATGAATCATAAATTTGCTTAGTTTTAGGTGCAGTGCTTTTGAAGTATGTTACCACACCGTTAAATATATCATTTTTTTGTAGTATTAAATAAGACGTTATAGGTAAAATATGTTCATAAAATACACTTAAAATTCACGATGCTTCAAGAACACTTATCTTGTGCCCTAGTTTACTAGAATATGGTGACAGTATTTGCGGAAAATGCAATATTTCACAGGAAGAAAAACAAACTTTAAGAAACAACGTTGACATTCAACAATCTAATTTTATGCAGGTATAATGTATAAAGTAAAATAAGTAATAAATGAAGTTAGAGGTAACAGGAAATATGTTAAACAACAAAGAATAATTCTCAAGACTTCGTAGGTATTACCAAGAAACATTTATAACATCATTTAGTTATATGTATGTACGGTAGAAATTCTAGCCAAACGATTGGACCGAGAGAGTTTTTTTCAGCAGCCTGCTTTATATTTTTACCAGGTCTACAAGTATGAAATGCGGATTTTTTTTAAAAATAAAACACATTAAACTCAAAAGAACAGTAAAAGTTTATTTAATCAAAGTATGCTCCATTAGAAGTTATACATTTTCCCCATCTTTCAGGCAATTTGTGAATACCTCGCCAGTAGAACTCTTCCCCTTTCCCCGTAAACCATTCATCTAGCCATTCTTTCACATTTTCATAGGAATAAAAGTGCTGCTCGGCAAGTGCGTGACCCATCGATGCGAACAAGTGGTAATCTGAAGGGGCCAAGTCTAGTGAGTAAGCGACATGGGGTAGCACTTCCCACTTGAGTGCCTCCAAAGTGTTGCAAACTGCTTTTGCCTTATGTGATGGAGCGTTATTGTGAAGAAAGATTACCTTGTGCTGTCTTCTTTCGTATTCTGGTCGTTTTATTAGCAGTGAATGGTTCAATTCGATCAGTTGTTGTTGGTAGCGTTGGGTATTAACTGTTTCACCAGGTTTTAACAATTCATAATAGACCACACCCTTTAGGTCCCACCAAGTACAGAGCATTGTCTTTTTGCCAAAGCGATTCGGTCTTGCAGTTGATGTGGATGGTGAGCCTGGGTTTACCTATGATTTTTTGCGTTTGAGATTTTCAAAATAAATCCATTTTTCATCGCCAGTAATATACGGCGAATAATAATACGATGCAAAAAAGACTTTCTTTTGTATCGTGCAAGCAAATTTCACAAGTGTTTTTGCGTTTTTCCATCTGCCTCTCATTCAATGCATGAGGAACCCATCTGCCGACTTTCTGGATGTTACCCATCTCTCGTAGGCGATTGGAAACAACTTGTTGACTAACGCCTAACTGCTCTGCTAGTTGTTTTTTGTGATTGACTATCGTCTTCCTGTAGCAATGTTTCCAATTTTGTATCTTCATATTTTTTTGGAGGTTTTCCATGTTCTTTGTCTGTAAGATCAAAGTCACCAATTTTGAAACGCCGAAACCATCATTCACACGTATCTTGCGATGGAGCATATTCACCATAAGCTTCTCGAAGCTGTCGGTATGATTCAGCAGCAGTTTTTTTTAAATGAAAACAAAACAGTAGTACTGTCCGCGAATGCTCTTTATTTGGCACAAAATTTGACATTTTTAACACAGTAAAACCAAACTATATGATCACTTTTCAAATTATAACCTATACGCATTTGACACTTAATGATAACTGAACAAAACGCCATATGTGTTGAAACTTTGAACTATACACTCTGTTTGCGCGGCAAGATTGAAAAAAATCCGCATTTCATACTTGTAGACCTGGTAATTTTTAGAGTATTCATTATTAAGAAACCCTAATGCTGCATTCACAACCTCAAAATTATAAATTAGAATTGACATTTAATAATGCTGCGTTCACAACCTCAAAATTAGAAATTAAAATTAACGTTAAATGTACTTAATATAATTTTTTTACTAGGAAATTAAGTATTATATATAATTCTTTATTGCGGTGTTTAGGATATTAACCATTACAAAATAAAATAAAAAATGAAATAACGTTCAATATTTGACATTTGGTAATTTTACTATATTTTTTAACTCATTTATTTGTTCTTCTTCGACCTTGTTTTCGACCGCATCTGAATTTAAAAGCCGAGGTGCAGCCAAGGACTTTAAACAGATAAGGACGAAAAATAACTTTTTAGCCAAGCGCACATTATATTTTTTGGACGACCAAAAGAAATTTTTATTAGAAAAATTATATTTATTTCCTTATATTAGTTTATTTACTTAATTTATGGTTACTGAACAATTATTGCAATTACAAATTTTCGACTGTTAATTGTTTCAATGTAACCATGGAGATCTTGTAACTTGAGAAATGAGACATAGATGGCTCTAGCATCCAGCGGCTAGTGAATCGGCCTAGGCCGAAAAAGATTTACTTTATGGCCGGTACTAGATGATTAAAAAGAACTATTTTTGATATGGTCGCTCAAAATAGGATTTTATTTAACAAGCATATAATGGAGAATATATTTCACGAGAATGTAGTTTACCACCAGAGCCGTAGGCGATTTTTATACTTTTATAACAAAATTAAATTAACTAGATTACTAAAAACTAGATTATGGTTCAGTTGTGTGAAAATCTAAGTATTTACAATTTCTAGTGTTGAAATTATTAGTTATAATATCAAATAGTGAACAGTTATAGTTCTTGTCCAGTTCAGACCACATTCAAGCATTTAGGAAGTTTTAGTTAGTTATAGTTTGTACTGCCATGTCGCTAGTTGTATCAGTTGTTAATAGTAATGTCTATGAATACTGTTTTGACAATTATTGTAACTGAACATGTTTTTGTGGCCTAGATTTATATGTAAACTCTAGTTTTGTTCAAATAGAAATTAATGCTTATATGACAATTTTCTTCCTTACAGAATTTCTATAAAACTAAATAGTTAATAAAAAAATTCGTGGATTTACGTCATAAAAATTATAAGAAATTATTTTAAATTTTAATTTTCAACTTCCAAATATTAACCTTCTTCTGAAACACATGGCTGCCATTTTCTTTTTAGGGTTTTGTTGGTATGACTAAAAAACCCTTATACCGTCATTTTGTCGTCTGTCTGTCTGTCTGTCTGTCTGTCTGATCGGCAAAAATTTTAGCCAAACGGCTAAACCTAGAGAGTTGAAATTTGGCATGCTTATACAACTCTTTGACCCACACATAGGAAAATTACTAAAACATCTAAAAAACATATCCCCCTAAAAATATAAACAAATATGTCCTCATCGAAAATAAAAATATTTTTTTATAATTCTGAGTAGGGTATCAAATGAAAGCCCTCGGTGCGAGGATAAACGATCAAATTTTTAGTTTTGCAAAATAAATTATTTTGAAGCGATATTTGCTAAAATTGTGCAAAAAAAATTTTGTCCCACACCCTGTAGCCCAGATGGTTTAATCTAAAAATCTGAAAAAATTCTAAGTAATGTACATTGGTGTGAACCGGAATAGTACAACAGGAATTTTTGATCAGATTATGTTTTTGGAAAAAAACTTTTTGTGTTTTTTGGCTAATAATGTAAACAAGTTATAGCTTTGTAACACGCTCGAATGGAAGGCTTATCTTGATGTAGTGGTACTTGCGCTGGCTTTTTCACCCAATTAAGTCAGTTCGATCCCCACAAGAAGAGACAATATTTTTTTTTGCTTTTTTTTGCATTTTTATATTTAAATTATTTTTTCAAAATTCTAGTTATATTTTGGCAAATATTGCATTTAATTTTTAAAAGCGTAAATTTAATAACCAGTGGAAATTGTTGAAATTATAATTAAATTCTGTTTCAATGTACACGAAATCAGAGGGGCGGAGCTTATAACAACCAATGAAAGCCATAGGCGCAATTTTCAAAATCTTAAAGAACCTTGTTATAAATATAAAAAAAATACTGCACATATTTAGAAACAATAAGCTCCATTTACTAGGTATTGCATAACGTGGACAGTTTCTATTTCTTATTATTTCTCCTGTATATTGTAAATACAAGGTGTCTCAAAAGAAATTTTATATTTATTTAGCTTACTGCGTGAACGCAACGTATCCGAGGGGCGCGGGGGTTATGTCAATCGGTAGCCTGGCTCTTGGGAATTTAGTCGCTATGGAGCGTTTCTCGGGAGCAGACCGCGCGTTATGCGTGCGAGAGTTTTACAAAAACGGTGATTCGGCAACTGTAGCGCGTAGAAAATTCTGCAGTATTCGAGGTTTTCGCCACTTAAATGATGCGCCAAGCATTCCTCTCATTCGACATTGGGTTAAAAAGTTTGAAGAGACTGGTACAACGCTGGATAAATCAAAATCCGGGCGACCTAGGTCATCAAGAACGGTAGAAAACGTGGAGAATGTTAATCAGTCTGTTCGTGACGACCCGAACCTTTCAATTCGGAAGCGCGCAAGTGCTTTAAATGTGCATAGATCATCATTACATCGCATTATGCACAAAGACCTAAAGCTGCACCCCTACAAAATTCAATTGGTGCAAGAATTAAAGCCCCAAGATGCCAGTCAGAGGCTTAATTTCGTAAATCAGGTGATTGAGCGATTTTCAACGTTTACCAACATTTTGTTTTCGGATGAAGCTCATTTTCATCTTAATGGCCACGTAAATAAGCAGAACTGCTGCTACTGGAGTGCAACGAATCCGAAACGCAAACATCAGAAACCCCTACATTCGCCTAAAGTGACCGTATGGGCTGCGAAGTCGGCGCGAGGAATTATCGGCCCTTACTTTTTTGAAGACGAAAGGGGGCGTGCAGCGTACAGTGAATTCAAAGCGTTATGTGGAGATGTTAGACAACTTCTTGGTACCTGAACTGCAAAACTTTCCTGGCTATAACCAAAGAACATGGTTCCAACAGGACGGAGCAACTTCACACACGTCCAATATGTTTCTGCCACGTGTTCGTGAAATTTTCTCAGGCAAATTGATCTCCCGGAGAGGTGACATAAATTGGCCTCCACGCAGTCCAGATTTAACCCCTATGGACTTTTTCCTATGAGGTTATCTTAAATCTAAAGTTTACGCCAATAAACCGACTTCACTGGCGCATTTGAAAGAAAATATCCGTCACGAAATGGCAGCCATCCCTGAGTCCACCTGCCGACACGTCATAAGTAATTTTACTGTTCGATTAAATGAGTGCCGAGAACGCGAGGGTCTACATTTAGACGATATTATTTTTAAGAAATAAATCCCCAAAAAGTGTATTTTAATAATTAATAAACATTTTTTCTATATACCGCTTACCTTTTTTTTAATCGATCCACTAAATATAAAATTTCTTTTGAGACACCTGTATATAAAGGGACATCATGGGCTAATCCCAAAAGACAAACAAAACTTTTTCCAATTGGTTTGAAACATTTAGCTTCAACAATAATTAATATTACTAATATTCTAAATAAAAAGTCAAGCCTTGGGACGATTTAGAAACCGATATCCATAAATCCTTTAAATTATTTACAAAATGATAAGTATCAAATATACAACAAAACAAGAGATAAATCCAGTAGTGTACTTATTATATTATAAATCACAGTGGATAAGCAGTGGATGCGGCGAGTTCCGATGAGAGTTGTAGTTGTGAGAGCGCCACCCTCGCGTTACTGAATCCGCGGCCGCCATGCCGTCGCCCGGGGAATACGAGGTATTAAACAGTACAAACCCCGAGACATAAGTCTTGTTGCCTTGTAAACTGTACTGATTGTAGCGGTTGATCTATGCTTGCTTTGTGATGATATTTACTGTCGCTTTGTATAATTAATGGCACTGCGTGATGAAGATTATTCAGTGAGATGTTTTAGACGATTTTATTAGGCATTTAACAGTAGGTTATTCAATAAAGAGATATTTCTGCAGGAATTAATAGAAGGTACCAACATCAACAGTGTCTGTTTTATAAGTTACGAGGTCCGGTGCAAAATTTCCTCTCCGAGCTGTTTACAAACTGTAGAAATATTAAAAAAAATATATTTATATATAATTATTACGGGACTGGAGCAGTTGCTCCGTTTATCCATGCGTAAAATACACATTTCAGTTTGTAACATATCATGAACGATGTTTTTACCTACCTTTTAACTACCTCACGAATAGTTATTTATCTATCTTCGGTAAACATTTTTTCCACAGCAATGACATTTGTATCGATAACCGCATTGTTTAGTCGCCCACTGCACGGTTCAGCTTCCAGGGATGTTCTGTTTTATATCGATCAATCCATCGATAAACTGTACTTTTCGTTTCTGGGAATATGCCTTGTATTTATTAAGCAACCCTTTCTATGCATAGAATGAAAAAAAACTGACGAGGAAAAATAAATAATTTTGAGAAACCTGATAAGGAAAAATTAATAATTCCGTGAAACCTGACGAGAAAAAAAGTGAATAATGAGAAGTGAGAATAACCTGAAGAGCAATAAAAAAAGATTTCGAGTAACCTGACGAGGAAAAAAATTAATTCGAGAAACCTGACGAGTAAACAAATGTATTTCGAGAGATCTGTGAGCGAAAAAATTATTTCTAGAAAACTGACAAGGAAAAACTGAATGTCGAGAAACCTGGCGAGGAAAAAAAAGTATTTCGAGACAACTGACGAGGAAAATAAATTAATTTTGAGAAACCTACCGAACAATAAAAATTAATTTCGAGAAACCTGACAAGGAAATAAAAAGTAAACCTAAGGAGAAAATATAAAGGATCTCGACAAACCTGGCGAGGAAAGAGAATTAATTTCAAGAAAACTGGCGAACAAGTAAATTAATTTCGAGCAACCCGATGAGTACAAGAAAATTATTTCGAGAAAACTGACGAAGAAAACAATTAATTTCGAGAAACCTGATGAGCAAAAAAATTAATTTTGAGACACTTGATGAGCAAAAATATGATTTCGAGAAACCTGATAAGAAAAAATTTAATGTCGAGATACCTGACAAATAAATAAAAATATTTCGAGAAACCTAAGGAGCAAATAAAACGATTTCGACAAACCTGACAAGGAAAAAAAATGCGAAAAAACTTACGAACAGAAAAAAATCAATTTAAAGGAACCTGATGAGCACAAAAAAATGATGTCGAGAAAACTGATGAGGAAAAAATAAATTTAGAGAAATAAGACGAGCAAAAAAAAAAAAGATTTCGAGAATTCTGACAAGCAAATAAAAAGTATTTCGATAAATATGACGAAGAAACACAATTTAGAGGAACCTAACGAACAAATAAAAAAGATTTCGACAAACCTGACGACGAAAAAAAAAATAATAATTTCAAGCAGACTGACGAATAAAAAAAAAGAATTTCAAGAAATCGGACGAGCAAAAGTATTTCGAGAAACATGTGAGCAAAAAAATTATTTCGAGAAACTTGATGGGCAAAAAAAATTCTTTCGAGGAATTTAACGACGAAAACAAAATATTTAAAGAAACCTGACGAGTAAAAAAAAGTATTTCGAGAAACTTGACTAGCAAAAAAAAAGTATTTCAAGAAACCCAATGAGCAAAAAAATTTAATTTCGAGAAACCTGACCAGAAAAAAAAAGTATTTTAAGAAACCTGACGAGCACACAAGGAGGGTTTCGAAAAATTTTACTATATAAAAACAAGGATTTCGAGAAATCTAATGAGAAAACAATTGCTTTCAAATAGAAAAAGTGAATCTGCAACTAACCAAAATTTATGGCCCAATTTTAAGTCGCGACCCAAGGTTTGATACCCACTACTCTAAATATTTGCACCGAAGTACCATTCCCAGAGCTATGGAAACATCACCTGTATTTTAAGCATAATTTTAGATGTAGACTAACATTTTAATTTGTTTTATAATAAGAAAATTATGTTGGTTAACGATTCGTTTATAAGTAAGTTTCTATACAATTTTAATTAAAGCCGTATTGTTATTTAAAAGCGTACTCTAGTTCTTTAAAATTATAATAGTGTTATTAAAATCTAGGATAATAAAAATGTACATTAAAAGCAAGTGCATTTTATTTAGTAATGAATAACAAGAAGGTAGTATATACCAGTTGTTTTGTTAAATAAATAAAATGGACGAGGTAATTAAAAACATATTGCATGCAAATAGTTTATTCTATTCTGTATAAATTTATTATTTAACATATTTACAAATTTAATTATTAAAAGTTTATTAACCTTTTTATAAATATTATCCTGGGTAGAATTGAATGCAAATTTAAAATTGTTATTAGCTAAACTATCAAAAACGCATTATTTTACGAAGAACATAAAAATCAGTCAATATAGTTTATTGTATAATAAACAGGTGGAATTACAAATATTAATATTTTAATTAGGTGGTTGCAATAATTTGAGTACTCACTACAGTATTTTTCTGTAATGGAGCTATAAAAAAAAACAATTGAACTTGATTTTAACGAGTGTCCAGGGACCAGGAACATTAAATCGTTATAACCATTATTCGTTATAACAGTCATGAGTAAAGTCAACCTGAAATTGTTTTATTCTAAATAAAATGGTTGACGAAAAAATGATTATCGAGCTTTATAACCCACCAGTTGTGGCTCGTATAAATCTCTAATGAAGGTACTGCAGCCAAAAGTATAATCGAGAATTTCTTTTGAGAAATCATTATTAAGATGGATATAAAAATATTAACTACCTAAATATATGTTCTTGCCACTTTATTTTGTAATCGTTTGTTTTTTGTCATCCCTTCCATTCGTACTCCTTTTTATTCTTATTACTTCAATTCGTCCTCCTTTTTACCGAACTCCAACGTATATAAGGGAGGTATTGTGATCATACCGATTTTGACATAAAGACAGTCTGTCTGTCTGTCTGTGTACATGTGCAGAGCAAATTCGGCTAAAAAGATTTTTATGAAACTTCATATTTAGGCTTTTGACATCAATAACACGAGTTGATCAACTTTTGGTAAAAATCAATTGACTAGAAATGGGGGTTTACTCGTATCGATTTTTGCGAATATTTAACAAAAGTTGCTATAAAAGCAATAACTAACAACTTTTATTTGAGACATTTTTTGATAAAGCGAAAAATTTTTGAAAATTTTTTCGATAAGTATCTTTTTTTCATTCTTATATGTAACGTTTCCATGGTCATGATAAATAATATCTCTGTTAGAAAATATTTGGGCAAATTATTTCTACTCTGCTGCTAGAATGTATTTTATACAAGTACTTTTTGATGACGGTCGGTCCTGTGGTAGCCACAGCTGATTTTTTCTGTTTATCACATCGATTTGATCGATTTGATCGCAAAGCTTTCAAAAATAGTTGGAAGACCCACAAAGACATGACAATATTCTGTAGAGAAAGAAGTATCATTCCGTTTCGTGAAATTAATGAAATTTTGCTGTATTATTTAGACAAAATATCTTTGAAGTAACATGTCGGTTCGTGAAAATTTGCAGTTATATGCATTTCTTTGAAGACTTTTTCTCCACTTGTAAAGTTACAGGACTTATTTAACACAAATACAAACATGTAGATGGAAACAAATTTAATATATTTTCTTTCTCCATTAATAATGATTAAATTCCTGTCTCCTTAAAGGACACATATCAATGACAATACATGTACTTATGACATGATACCTTATAATTTATTAACGTGGGCTTCATTATGTATAATGAAAGCACGCATATACGCATCCGGTGTTGAAATATTTCATTTAGTAATTCCAGAGTTGTGTCATTCCCTTTTCACCCCACTTCATACCACGCCCCTTCCACATCAACCTACAAACTTTATTTATGCCCTGTAAATTTATTTATAGGATAACTGGATCAGGATTCTCACAATAGAATTTGTTTTTGGTGAAGTTAATTTTAATATTCGTACATATTTTGATATTTGATATTTGATCATTTTAAAAAGATACATTTGGTTTTGTTAGAACGAGAAAGGTATTATGTAATCTTTGTCGTAACTCTTTGCTGCTGTCTTCTTTATTTTGTTATATATAATGTTGAAGCGTTTTTAGTGTTTTTATTTTAGTTTGTTATGGTAAACACCGCAAGGCCTAAGGAAATAAAGAATTATGTACATTAATATTATTAAAATATAATTTCCCTCTACTAAAATTTAAATATAATTATTTTTTATTTTAACTGAATGTTGGTGCTTAGAGATTGGTTAAAAATATACCATAATATATAATTTATTTTAATTTATTATACATATAAAAGACCTACTGCATTCTTTATTTTATAGAGAAATATTTTAAAACGAATTTTATTAATAAAAGTTAGCAGAACATTTTAAATAAATAAATCATTATTAATAAAAATACCTGTATGATACCCGCAACAAAATCATCGGAAACGGATTCAGCTACGGATATTTTCACAGGGTGAAGTCAAGAACGGAATCTTTTCTACAAAATTTATTATACATGATTACAATTGTTGGTAAAATTGCTGCTGGTGTTGTCCGTTTAGAAGCTGGTATTAGTCTCGTTCTTGCCCCGGCTCCTCCAGGATCGGTCGAACCACCCCAGGTATCCGCACGAGGCGAACACGTGGAGAAGCCCTGTAGACAACACTCACATCTCGTCTTGGCGACTTCAACAGCTGGGCTGGTCCTTAGGCAGCGTGATGTGGACTGATAACCACCGACGTGATGACTGGGTACAAGAATTACTACCCCCGACTCTATTTCCTAAGACCATTTTATAACTGTTAACCAGGACACTATGACGTCAGGTTATACCTCAATTGTTTTGGCAACATTATTCATTTGTGTAATTATTGGCAGCAATTAAAAGATCATAGTCATCACAATTTAAAAATGTTTATCAACACATTAAAATGGAACATAAGTGTTGAACACTTATGTTGGCAAACACGAAACACCCTGCACATTCTATAATTCTCAAAACCGTACGTCAGCAACCTTGACCTACACAGCTTAAAGGCCGCTCAAGGAATTTGGACATTAGAATACAATTATACCATAATTGTGACAATATGATTTTTCTTACGGAATTCTGTGGATATGGATACGGATATCTGACACATCTCTAGTGCATGGTTACCTGTGCATAAGGTACCACGTTCAAATCCAGGTGTAGGTAAACATTTTAAAAATAGTTTCCCAGTCATTTTACCTCGGATGAGAATTGAAGAAGGGAAAAAAGGGGGAATGTGCGTGAGAGAGATAATGGAAAACACTCTAATTTAGATTAATGATTAAAATATTAATTACATAATTTTGCAGTAATTTCAGAAATTAATTAAACAAAATAAATTACAATATATATTTAACTAAATCTCATGAATATATTAATGATCAATTAATATCATTGCAATGGACAATAAATAATTAAATTGTCGAATAATCTACAGATCTGTGGCATGGGTTCTGGGTTTGAATCCAGATGTAGGCATTTATTTATGAATCTTGTTATAGAGTCCTAGGCTTGAATTTTGGTACATACGATAAATGTAATTTCTAAGGTATCTGTATGAGTTTTTTTTTTTACATTTTTTGTAGTTACTCTATGAAATTAAATGAATTGCTGTTTAACCTCGCTCTGGTGTTTCGAAAGGCCCAAGATACCAACCACCATGGTCTACAGCTTAATGGGTACCATAAGATTTTTGATGACCTGGATATTATTTCAAATAAGGTTGACGACGTAATATACCTAACACCTTATTGATGTCGAAGCTCGTAAAGTAGGACTTATAATCAGTAATGAAAAAGCTTACTTATTTAATCCTGAAATCTTTCTACTTTGCGATGTAATGCTATAGACGAGTTATTTATTTTCTGGTATGGTTCTCCATACTTCTTTCCATCGTGTTCTGCCCTTTGTATATTCCCTTATCTTCTCCCACTTCACGCCTCTCTTCGTTGCAGCTTCTTTAGTTTCTCGTGCCAAGATTTTGTCGGTCGTCCTGATCTAATGTTCTTGACTTTTCTTGCTTCAAAAACCCTTTTTACTATTTTGTCTTCACTCAATCCGTGTATATGTCCCAGCCATATTTGCTGTCCTTCTTCTATTATGGTCTCTTCTTGCTTTGTGTCTAGTTTTTCTCTAAATACTTCATTTCTTATTCTGTCTAATTTTGTTTTCCAATCAATTTTTCTTAGAAATATCATTTCAGAACTTCTTATTTTATAATAAGGATGAAAAAACAAGTATCTTAATGTAATAGACGCAGTCATGAGAATACGATCAACTTAAAAGTTAATGCAACACTTTGGAGAGAGTTTATACTTTCAAATACATGAGCACCATGATAAATCAGATGAATCTGATACAGCAGGATATTACGTACAGAATTAAAACTGCTAATGCATCGTATTTTGTAGTTGGTTGTTTAGTTTCAATTATTAGAAAGACTAAATCAGAAAGTAAAGGAAAAACGTTCAAATTTATTTAACCGAAAAGGAATATTTTTTTCATCATGACAATGCACGTCCTCACTCAGCAAAAATAACCCGCTAAAAAATCTATTCTAATTTAGAAATTATTCCACATCCACCGTATTCGCCCGATCTCACATCTTTCGATTTTCACCTATTTACATCTATGGAACATATCAATCTAGATAAAAAATTCTAAATATCACCGATGTAAAAAATCACCTAATCAGTTATTTTAAATCAAAACCAGAAAACTTCTATAGACAGGGAAATTAGTAAAACGTTTGGAAACCGTAATAAATAATGATGGAAATTATATTTTGTAATTAAACATCATAAAATTTCTGGGAAAAAAATTATTTTGTATTTATGGTTTTCCTGGGTCCCAAATGGATTTCCTTCGTTTGGGATTATCGAAATATATCAACTTGGTTTTGCACCTCTCAATATCTCTTTCTTTCGGTTCGTACGGCACCCATCTTCCTTCTTTGTATATCTTTCCCATGTCAGCCAAACGCACAGAAATTGATGACCGATCAACATTCAATAATTGTGCGAGCTCATGTTGCGATTGCCACGGATCTTCATCGATTAGCGCCTGAAACTCCTTGTCCTCGAACTTTTTCGGCTGGCTTGGACGAGGTTGGTCATCAACACTGAAATTATCACTATTGAAACGTCAAAACCATTCTCTGCATGATTCGGTGGGAGCACTTTCACCATAAGCTTCTACGAGCATTTGATGAGCTTCAGCGACTGATTGCTTCCGGAAATGATACTCTTTTGGCTCAAATTTCGACATTTTAGAATCAGATAAACACGATGTTATTGTTACAAACCCAAACGTTTATCAACTGAATATCGTTGCCATATATCAACACTAAAACATAAAGCCGGTTTATTAGAGGTTAGAAAATTACATAGTACGGCAATTTCTTTCCAGTTCCACTATTATTACATAATTTGAATTCTAGTAGTTTATAGTGTTGCCGGAAAGTCACTATAGGAATCGAATAATGGCTTTAAAGCATCACTAGAATAAATATCTGGATATTTAGGGAGATCATATTAACAAATAGGAGTTATTTTATAAAAACCATTTTTCATTATGCGGCCGAGAATTTAGTAAGCAGCTCTCTTAATTTAACCTGCGTGTGCGTTTTATTCTTCTGTAGCCGTACTCTTTGAAATAATGTTAAACAGTATTTCTGTAGTCAAAATTGTGTGTAAAGATGTTGATTTGATTATGATGTGTGAAATAACATTCCGGTAAACAGTAGTCCCTGAGCGGTGAGAGTTAGACCAAACTTCCCAACTTCTAACAAACTTTTTGACTGCGCCAGCAGCGTTATAACAAAGACCTTAAGGCTTATCTTTGCTTAAGGATTTCTATGTGTGTGACAAAGAATACTGACAAACAAACTTCAAAATTACATTAATACCACATGAGATTAAAACTAAAAGAAGTTTATTATTAGCTTTATAATTTGTTTAAATTATTGTAATTAATAAGAAGGACAAAGAAACACTCGTAAGAAAGAAAACATATATTATCCAGTCCGGGATTCTAGTTATATGTTATGTTCATGATGTGTGTATGTTATGCAAGATAATTTGACTCAGCCTGGCATAAAATAATCCTGTTATGTTTAGATATGAAACGTACCGGGCCAGATATGGGGAATACGGTGGCTGCGGCAATATTAGTGTGTTTTTTTTTGGCCAAAAATTCGCGCACAATCAACGATGTTTGGGCATGCGACCCGTCTCATGCCCAAATCATTGGTAAAAATCGAATGGCACTATATATATGCGTGTTATACCGGTATATTATTTTTGAGCAGTTATACACGTACATTTTTAAACGCGTTTTCTGAAAAATAGCTTTTTTTGATGCGGTGTACATCATAACTCAAAAACTAATGAATGGATCTTTCTCGAATTTAATCTCACATGAGATTAAAACTAAAAGAAGTTTATTATTAGCTTTAGAATTTGTTTAAATTATTGTAATTAATAAGAAGGACAAAGAAACACTCGTAAGAAAGAAAACATATATTATCCAGTCCGGGATTCTAGTTATATGTTATGTTCATGATGTGTGTATGTTATGCAAGATAATTTGACTCAGCCTGGCATAAAATAATCCTGTTATGTTTAGATATGAAACGTACCGGGCCAGATATGGGGAATACGGTGACTGCAGCAATATTAGTGTGTTTTTTTTTGGCCAAAAATTCGCGCACAATCAACGATGTTTGGGCATGCGACCCGTCTCATGCCCAAATCATTGGTAAAAATCGAATGGCACGAGCCAATCGATATGTTTAGGTCCTCAGCAACTTCTCTAACGGTGATTCAACGTTTGGCCAATACTATTTTCTTCACTTCATCAATATTTTCGTCTGTTGTTGACGTGCTCGGGCGTCCGACACGCTCTTCGTCGTTCACTTCTTCTCGGCCCTCTGAGAACATTTTGTACCACCGATAAACGTTGCTTCGGTCCAAGGTAGCTTCACCATATGCCACAGTCAACACTCGGAATGCGTCCGCGCACTTAATTTTGTTTTTCACACAAAATTTGATACAGATTCTTTGATCCATTTTTTGGTATTGGAAAAAATCGAAGACGAGCCAAAACACGTGCAAGCAAAGCAACTGTCAAAAATTAACTGAACATTCAAAATGGCCGAACTTGTCGGCATAAGTGAGAGTACCAAGAGGTACTCTTGATACTCTCACCTCTCAGAGGTGAGAGGTAAGTGAGAGTACCAATTTAGAGTACCAAGATATGAGTACCAACATAACGCCACAAAAAAATCGAAAATCGAATATACGTAACCCGCGGAAATTAAAAATTCGCGATACTTTTTGAACAGACGTCGTACGTATATATGGGTTTCTAGAACTTCTGTGAGGAGCATAGGGATTTCACAAAGTTTCGCCATCTGATTCAATATCGCCCTAAGGCATCTTTGATGGAATCTTTCTAGTACCTATTCACTACTGTAGAGAAGTGCAGAGGGTACAGCTTACATTGTACATTATTAGTTTCGGTTTAAGTTGTAAATCTTGGCATCTCCATATAGATGTTCTAATAGGAATTGTACTATCCTATTAGATAGATAAAAATTTGCTGCAAATTTTGACGCACAGATTGTTAGTTTTTTTTTTTTAAGAAACTGGCAATAACTATACAACGGTCTTACGTTAATTCATTATTAACTCTCTTCTTTTGTGCTTTTTCCTATGTTTTATTTATAGACGATATTTCTTGTTCATCTTCCCTGTCTTAATTAACCAACTCCACCTTCTCTGAACCCAATTGGTTAATCTCATAAACAGTAATATAAAAACCATAAGCAGCTAGTTAAATAAACACCTGTAAACAGAATCATTTATCTTTCTGCCAGGATAATCATTAGAAACACTCAAATTAGCAGAATGCCACTCCTCTCCTTGACAATGATAAATGTTAGGTGGAAGGATGGATCACTTCAGAGTGAATTACGAAAACAGACACGTCAATAACTGAGTAATTGTATCAGTTCTCGGACAGTTAGACTGCTAACTAAGTCATATTCGACAGACTGTGAAATTACAAAAATTTCCAAAAAAACCTAATTAGTTAAATGTGAGTATTTATGAGTTTTAGGGTTGTAATTTATTGGTTGGAGAATATAATTTATTTTTGATGGGATCTACTAAAGTTTGATTATGCGTGAGACTGATAGAAATTAGTTCAGTTAGAAATTAACGTTATTAATTAAGACTATAAATTAATATACGTTTATTTTGAAAACCTCCAACAAGATGAATGATAATCAATGGCAATGTTGATGATGACTGTGAAAACATTATTCTCCAGAGATCTGATACAATGATAACCTAATCTCAAAAGTTTCTTAATGCAAATACCTTGAAACGAAGATGTTTATTTATTTATTTCTTAATAAATTATTTATTATAAATTGTTTATTATAAATTGTGACACCACTTAACTGTAAAAAAAAAACAGTTGTTTGTGGTTTTGCATCAAATTTTAAGTATGTTTACAGACAGAAAGAACATGTGTTAAAATCAGATCTTTAGAGTACATATTACGTAGTTCATTAAGAATACTGTTTATAAATCATTTAATTTCTTTGTAAATTGCATAACAATATTAAATTGACATATTTTACATAAAGTTAATAAAAATTAACTGTAAAAGTAAATTATTTACCACAATGAACATGTAAGTTAATAAATTATCAAATAATTAATAAACCATAAATAATGTAGGTACAATCATATATACATATATCACACTATACAAACACAAATAAGCCTGTGTGATCATAGTAATAATAATAATGATAATAGTAATGCTTATATAATGCATCAGATAACCGGGTAGAAAATGGCAGACAATTCTTGATTTGTAAGAGAACGTACAAATAATTTGGCAATGGTGTTATAATTAGAGCTAGTCACGGTTCTTTCGAGACCTTCTGTAAATTCAAGGAATTTATTAAATATTTTGGGAGAATGATAAGAAAAACATAGTTGTCCAATTCTTTTATGGGTTCTTGCAGGTATGAGTCTATCTCTATTGCGAGTGCTGTGGGTGTGATTTTCAGTATTTGGCAGTGAATTGTTTTTTAAATATTTTACTATATTGAGAACATAAAGTTTACGGACAGATAATAATTTAGTTTCTGAAAATAAAGTTTCTGTAGGATATAACAATGGTTTCTTGAGTATTACTTTGATAATTAATTTTTGAGTTACTTCTACAGACTCTAGATATTTTTCATACGTTCCACCCCAAGCAATTATGCCATAATTTATAAGTGACTCAACAAGCCCATAGTAGAAGACCATAAGCTGCTTAAATTTAAGAATATCTCTTAATTTTTTAAAAATATATAATGTTTTGCGCATTTTTTTTGTTAAAATAATTAGATGTTCATCCCATTTTAGATGTTGGTCGAAAATAACTCCAAGATATTTTACTTTTTCGGCCGAAATAATTGAATTACAAATACAATTTGAATGATCGCAGTAAGGATCATGGACTTTAATGGAAGTAAAATTAGGGCGACTTCTTTTTTGTATGCTAAAAGGTACAAACATGGTTTTGTTTATATTAAGGGTTAAGATATTTTGATCAAGCCAGTTATTAATTACTGTCATATCAGTTTCTACCAGTTTTTTAACTTCTTCCCATGTTGTAGCCTCTATAAAAAGAACAGTATCGTCCGCGTAGGATATTAATTTTCCGTTCAATTTTAAATTAAGTACAAAAATTAATGTACAAATATAAAATTTGTGGGCTGCGAAGAGGGACTATCCAAATTTACAGATTTTGGGATTTTTTTACCAAGTCAATGAAAATTACTATATCTATAACAGAAACAATTTACAACTTTCAAAATTTAACAGACATTTAAGGGGGGGTATGGTATTTTTGATGATTTTTTTTCAATTTTTTTTTTATTGGCTTATTATATTGTATGTATCTTTAAGAGTATCCCATTAAAATTAATCAAGTTAATCGGAGCAAAATTGACTGAGATATACTCATTTTAATACTAGTACCTATTATTTGTTTTTTCGCGCCTATCGTATGTATGTGGCGTTGTATCGCTTTTGTGCGCATGTGGCTTTAATATCGATATCAGCTGCTTTATACTCTTAGAGAGGGGACTCGTGACGAATATCTTTGATACATATATTGAAATATACTTGTATATAAGCTATATATGCGTGTTGTACCGGTATATTATTTTTGAGCAGTTATACACGTACATTTTTAAACGCGTTTTCTGAAAAATAGCTTTTTTTGATGCGGTGTACATCATAACTCAAAAACTAATGAATGGATCTTTCTGAAATTTTGCACACTTCTTTATAAATCATTTTACTAGGTAGTGACGTTGAGTTTTTGCTTTTATTTTGAATATATATTTTTTTTTATAACCATTTTTGCGATTACCAAACACGATTTTTTACGTTTTTTTTCGATTTTTTGACTTTAAAGTCGTACCAAAAATATAAAACTCAATTTAATAAAAAAAACTCGACGTCACTACCTGAAGAAACTTTTAAACTAACCAAAACTTTTTGAATTATATGTTTCAAAAGATTGTGTCACTAGATATCGTGTACACCGCAAATTTTTTGGAGTATTTACAAAAAAATTACGCCAATGGCTCATTTTTCAATATTTTTCAATAAAAATTTAACGCAATACTCTTCAAGTGTTGTTCTTTAAGATAGACTTTCACCCATTTAGCTTACCTTTACCAGATTTCCACAAATCGTTCTTAAAAATATGCTTAAAAAATGCAAAATTAACCATACCCCCCCCCCCCCTTAAATAATAATGTACCTACAGGATTAATAAATTTATATAATGTACTCTTGCCTATTTCTGGAAAGAAAAGGGCTTTGGTAAATGTTATGTAAAACTGACGTGTAACCTCCAGAATACCATGGATGGTACAATTCACTTTTTCAACAAATCTTAAATATTATTAATTATTTATTTATTTTGTTTCAGCTTGCAGACAAATGGAATTCGGGGTCCAGGCAATTTTTGGTCCTTCTGATCCTCTTCTGGGTGCTCATATCCAAAGTATCTGTGAAGCTTTGGATGTTCCTCACTTGGAAGCAAGAATAGATTTCGAGCCTCTGTCCAAAGAGTTTTCCATTAATCTACATCCAAGTCAAGATCATATGAACCGAGCTTTTAAAGACCTTATGACCTTTCTCAATTGGACCAAAGTTGCCATCATTTATGAAGAAGATTACGGTAAGTAAATTTTAATAAAACTTTCATATTATAATGAAAAGAAATAATTGAACGAAATGAATCACGAATTATTACTTAATTAATTCTATAATTTGTTCGAGCATTCTGAAAAATATTGGGATATTTAAAGTATGAAATTTCACCAATTTCAGGATTTTATAGGTATGTAGTAAGTGACAACATTTTTGACTGTCATCACAACAAAATCAATTTTCGTCCCTTAAGGGGAAGCACAAGACTATATTTCTTACAAGTTTCTTACACAAATCTGACAATCTGAAATAAAATTTGTAACAATATATGCATCAAAATTTTTATCTACCAAATAAGATATTTTTAATTGTAAAAGTTATATAATTGTATAAATAAACAAATTGTATTATTGGCCCTATCTTGCAGAAGTTTTATAAAAATATACTTTTTTAAAAAATCAATTAAATCGATTTCTTTCGTAAAAATATCTATTTATTTTGTATAATAACTAAAATCACAATATTTTTAAAACTGCTATAAAAATATTTTTAAACAGTAATAATTCGTGATGCAGTGTTTATTTGTACATTTTGATAAAATTCCTCAAAAAGAATTTAAGAAATGACAATTTCTTTTATGCAGCGAAGCTTTTCTGTTTCCAAAAAAATTATGGAAACTTATATAAATTCTTTTACCTGTAAGTCTAGACATATGAGCAATTATATTGGAAAAATATAAAGAAGACTTACATAAAAGAAATACACAAGTTGTATTGACATAACTTAATTAGGTGTAAAGGTATTGTAAAATTTCTTTTCTATATAAAAGATGTATAGAAGACGATTTAAAAACGTACCAGTTTTATTTTAGTCCTGTTTAAATAAAAATAAATAATTGCTTCACAGTGCCAATGTAGCGTGTAGAAAAGAAAAAGTGAGTTATCTGTTTCTTGACTTACTGCACTATATTGAACGAGATAGTGTTGACTGTTTAACGGTCTACTTATTGCTAGACTCATTTCCAACTATAAGTCTTTATCGACCGTTACTAGACGAGAAATACGCATCGCCAGAAAAAATTATGTCCTTGAATCTACTAAAGTGTTAGTCTCTGGATGCTCTAGTACAGTGTTTCACAACCTTTTCTGGCGTGGGACCCCCCGGCATTACGTAAATATTGTCTGCAACCCCACTACACAACTTTTACTTAAACATTTTTCTAATATCTTACGGTTAACAAAAAATTGTGATATTTTTATACGACGATTATATTCCCTATAACGACTTGAAAGTGAAGTATTTTTATTTACAAGTGTTCAAAATGACTTCCATTTTGATGCAAAGAGTTTCGCATCCGTACTCTTGAGTTATCTGTAGCTCGGAGCGTAATAAAAAAATTATAATAAAAAATATTGCACTTTCTAGTCGCACCTACTTGAATAAACAACTTGAAAGTACTTAAAGTACTTCCAACGCAAACCATTGTCATAGAAACGCATCAACTGACACATACTGACATACAGACTGTTTCTTTAGTTTAAGTGGAACTAGATTTTCAAATCTAGTATTTTTTATCGATTGAATAAACCTTTTGATCATTTTGTTTAACAAAAGCCCACTTTACTCATCATAAAGTTAGCTAGTAACAACTTGAGAAAATTAACATTCCATTTAGTTCCGCTTAAACGTTTGGAATAGCCTGTAGTTTAAATAAGTTGTCAAAATAAGTATATCTATATATATAAAAGGCAATGTCCTGATTGACTGACTCACCGCCCAACCCGAACCCCTGGGCCTAGAAACTTGAAATTTGGAGAGCATATTCCCTTCCTAACGGAAGCACCCACTAAGAAGGGATTTTTCGCAATTCAACCACTATGGGGTGAAAAGGGATGAAATGTGATTTCACGTATTCCTTAATATCTCTTGGGGCCGATAGGATATTGACTTAGTTTTTGCTTACAAAGATTACCTATACAAATACCGAAAAACTTATTTCAGGATTTTGTCCTAATCAAAGTGAATTAAAAATCCCGTCCTATTTCCGGTGTTTGTTAAGTTATAACATTTCTTTTTGGCACATAAGTGTCTTTTTAAAATATCTCGAAATGGTATTGCTGTTTTTTAAAGTTGCATCCCTGAAGGGTGAAAAGAATGTGAATTCAAGAATTCCTTAATATCTCTTAGGACCAATAAGATGTCGACTTGGTTTTTGCTTACAAAGATTGAAGAGAAGATTACAAAATGAGGAGAAGGCATTAGTAGGTAAAACGACTGCGGGAAACCTATGCGCGGATAGGATGCGCAAGCGGTTCTTATTTAAAAAATTACCCTCGAATGTATTACAGTAATCAGTAGTCGCAACTAGATCCAGCGACTGCTTTTGTAATGAGTTTTAAGACACACACGCAGTAAAATACTGTCGAATATCTGCTGAGTGAGGAAATGTTTAATAGCATCCAAAATTTATCTCATATCTCAGATTGTAAAATAGTTGTCAGTTGCTGTGTTAAAGTTGTTTTTCCGACTTACTTTCCGTTATTTTATAGCTTCTTATTGAAGAGAAGATCAGCTTAGGCCGTTAGCTTTTATTGGTCATATATAAGAATAGAGTATAAGATTCACCCATTCGCAGTAAGGACATAAAAAAGGAAACGATTTGAAAAAATTAAGCGTAAACTGTAGAGCTTTAGATATTCCACTTAGAGATGTTAGTGCAATAGTAACGTTGTAATAGGATTTTGTACGTTAATGTCAATTTAATGTATCAATTTATCTAGAAAATACTCTTTTAATGTTGGCTATTTCGGTTTTACTCGCTTAAAAGATTTTGTAAAAAACGGAGCGAAACTCCTGATGACGTAAAGAACTATTGTAGTTTAATCTCGTTCCAAGAATAATTCACTTTTTTTAAAGCAGTCAACGACTCTTGAGATACAAAGCAATTTAAAAACAAATAAAAGAGCACAGATACGGTAATTTTATTTTTATTATTATTGTTATTATTTTCACAATATCATCCTAAGTATTTTCAAACTCTACCCAAATCTTGCGGTATAATCAATTTGTAAATTATCAATTTTGTGTATTAGAATGAAATTTTTAACATTGCTATTCCCTTCGTTCAAGCTCTATATAAGCGTTTAAGCCCCTACAACACCCTAAGTCGTAAAACTAATTTGTGGTCAGACAGCAAATTAAAGTTTGCGATATAATTGAAAGGATCACACATTTGAAATGGTATAGATGATAGAGTCAATGATGACAGGAAAGTACTAATAGTGACCTAGATACAGTACTAGAAACCAGGGCAGACCCTCTACCCAGTGGACCGACCATATCAAGAGACTGGTTGGAAATTGGCTTCAAGTCGCACAGGACAGAGTGGAGTGTATTTATAAAATGGTCAAAAATCAACATTACAATGTTTATTTCAAATAATTCCTATAATAAATACAAATCAATATTTTTTTCTACCACTGTGTTTTAAGTGGGCCCCGAAGTGTGCATAAAGTGGGCAACAAAGAATACAGACATATACAAGAGTTAACGAAGAAGGCGAAAGCAATAATGGCGCAAGTTTGGGGAATAGGCGAGAGAAAATTTACGGACAATTTCTGTAGAAACGCAGAATGTTTATACTTGTACAGTGGAACCTCGGTATACGTCTGCTTTGGAATAAGTCCAACTTGGTATACGTCCTGCTTGGACGCGAAACATTTTGCTTGGTATACGACCTTCGTTTGGAATACGACTGTAAAAAGTTATTTAGAGGAGAAAAGCCTGCCTCTGAAGGCTCTCCTCATAATGGACAATGCTCCTGCTCACCCTCCAAGTTTGCAGGACTATATGCTGCCAGAGTTCGACTTCGTCACTGTAAAATTCCTACCCCCTAATACGACTCCTCTCATTCAGCCCATGGACCAGCAGGTCATTAGTAATTTCAAGAAACTCTACACTAAAGCACTATTCCAGAGGTGCTTCGAAGTGACCACGCCAATAAAAATATGATTTTTTTTTGTGGGAACTGATTAATCATTTTCCCTTTATTTCTTATGAGAAAAATACGTTTGGTATACGTCCTATTTGGTATAAGTCTAATGATCTGGAACAGATTAAGGACGTATACCGAGGTTCCACTGTACTTGGAAATACGGGGATGGAAAGAACAAGAAGAAGTAGAAAAAATACGCGGAAAATACCTAAAATGGACCCTGGGACTCAACAGTCAAACACCACCATACATCATACTGGAAGAAACCAAGAGGGAGAAAATAAGAGTACTAACAGGAAGAAGAGCCATCAAATATGAAGAGCGAGTTATATTGACAGAAAACACAATATTAGAAGAGTGCTGGAAAGAGAGAAAGAAGATGAACATTGATACCAAATGGGTAATGAAACGGGAAAAATATTACGAACGGAACAGTTTTTCCATAGAAGAGGTCACAAAAAGAAGAAGAGAAAGTTAACAGATGACAAATATAATAGTAGAAAGAGACCAAGAAGTGCAGTTACAAGAACAGTATAACAGAAAACAAGATTCTACATATAACAAAGTGTACAAAGATATAACCCTATTGGATTATCCAGATACCTGGCAGAAGGATCGAGGAACCAGAAAGTAATCACAAGATTCAGATGTGGCAACGAGGAGAGGGCAAACATTTATTGGGTGGGAGAAACGCAGAAAATATGTAGAATCTGCAGAGAGGAACAAGAAACAATAGCTCACCTAAGAAACTGTGCAGGAATGCAGCCAGAACCACGAAAAACAGAAGACCTACTAGACGACTTGGGGAGAGGCCTAGCCTGGATGAAAGCAGTCTTGGAAAGAAGAACAAAATGAATTATTATGTATCACAGAATAGTATATATAAATGTTATAGTATGAAAACCAATTCTTTCAAAGACGAAACGCACAACTACAGTGTCTAAAATGGCACTTTTAAGCACTAGTACGTAAAGTTTTGCCATGGTAATCAACTTTCAATACTAAAAATTATTAAATATACATTAATTAAGGCTATAATTTGTGATGAAAAGAATAATTTTGTTAATTTTACCTCAGTGGACATTGGTATGCCATCTTGTTTGAGATTTCGGTACTCAAAATCAATTATCACCCAATTTTTATTAAACTTTTATTGGATCTTCCAATTATTTTTGAAATATAATGTCAGCCAAATGTCCGCCTCATGCTTCCACACAAATACTAGTTTTTTTTAAGCGCTTTCGTCACTCAATTTCAAGAAATATTTCAATTACTGCTGCTCAAAAATTGTTCTTTGGTTGCTTAATCGAGTTTGGGGTGTTGGCATAAACAGGTTCTTTATGATAACCCTACAGAAAATAAGGGATTAATTCAGGAGATCTTCGTGTCCAATCGACGTCATCGCTGAAGATTAATGAATCTGGAAACATTGTCATCAAAATTGCGATTGTGGATCGTGCTGTGTGACTTGTATCGCCATTTAATTGATTTGACAAAAAATTCTGCATCATATAATGTTAGCGGTCGCCGTTACAGCTTTACCCGCAACGCCTGTAAAGAAATAAGTTTCTATTACACTTCTAACAAAATTCCACAGCACACTGTCAGTCTACGAGTGTGTAATGGACACTGGTAAACCACTTGATGATTTTCAACACCCCAATCGCGGCTATTTTCTTCATAAACATAACCCCTGAGATCGAAATTGGCATCTTAATTATTTTTTTTGAATTATAAGATGCTCCATATCAAATTTTCCACGCATAAACTAATCGAGTAACTAACATGAACTGTCACAATTGAACCAAAGCAATATAGCGGTCGATATAAATTTTAAAGTTAATTTTTGGCAATTTCATTAGTTCATAGTTGGAATAATTCTTATGTATCAAAGACAAAAACACAAAATTGTTATCCCCCTCTACGTGTATACGTACTTGTTTGAGCTTGTGTACAATATGTTCTTTTTAGTTTAAATTTTATTATCCCCACAAGTAGTTCCATAGAGACAAATAGATAGTAATATGCGTAGAAAATTCAATATTTGCATGTATGATCTATTGGAATATTTGATCCCAGACGTTCAATATAGAAAATGGAAAACGTCTCGCTGTAAACGTACAAATGTAATGTAATAAGAGGTAATATGTAAGTTGTCTGTCTGGACTGTGAATGCGCATTTACACTACATTGCCTTATGTGGACACAAAGAAAAATTGCGGAAATGTCAGAATAAACGTAAGCTAAAACACGGTAGCGATAAAGAAGACATACAAAAAACAATTCAATCGAGTTAAACAATCAGGCCATGTCACAGGACAGAGGTTAAAGAAAAAGGTAGAAAAATAGAAAAAAGGGAAAATTGAAAATAGAGAGTCTAAACCGAAGCTTATGGAACATGAAAGGTATTATTTTTAATATACAGTGTTGGACAAAAAAGAAGAAAAAAAAAACACAGTTATAAACGGAGTTCTTAGTGATATTCCACAATGCAGTCAGTATTCCATACTGCAAGGCGAAAGAAATGCATAAGTGCTACCTCGTTGGAACCGAACTTTAAGAGGCGAATGCTTTCAAATATCTCAGTGGCATAGTTACATCGAAAGGCACGATCGATGACGAAATTACTGAGAGGATATCTTTAGCTACAGCAGCGTTTGGAAGATTGAGGAAATTGGTCTGGAATATCAGAGGTCTACAGTATCACACCAAGATAATGGTCTACAGGGCAGTGATCCTCTCAGTACTCCTGTATAGTAGCGAATCTTTGTGTCTCTATCATTGACACATCAGAGTGTTGGAAAGATTTCATCAGAGATGTTTACGATCTATTCTGAATATCAAATGGCAGGACTATATGCCTGATACTGACATTCTAAAAAAATTAGGCATGTTGAGCGTTGGTCCTCTTAGTACTCCTGTATAGTAGAAAATCTTGGTGTCTCTATCGTAGACACATTAGAGTGTTGAAAAGATTTCATCAGAGATGTTTACGATCTATTCTGAAGATCAAATGGCAGGACTACGTGCCTGATAATGATCTAAAGAAAGCAGGCATGTTGGGCATTGAAGCTACCTTAATCCAAAAACATTTAAATGGACAGGACATGTAATTAGAATGCCAGCTAACCGTATGCCTAATCAGGTACTGTATTCAGAGATATCACGTGGTAGTAGAAACCCTGGAGCCCCGTACAGAAGATATAAAGATGTGGTCAAGAGTTCACTCAAATCATGTCACCTCCGACATTCATCTTGGGAGAAGATATGTACTGATCGCACCAGGTGGAAACACTCGGTGTCTTGTGCAGTGAACCACTTTGACCAGCAGAAAATAACACTAGCTGAGACTGCTCGTGCTCGACGGAACGAGAGACTTAATAGTGTGCCTGTGTCATCTGCAGTAGCGGCCTTAAGGGGGGGGGGGGCGTTGGTCGTTTTTTTTTGCTCTTTGCTTGGATTTGGTAGGTGAAGACCTTTTTTTTGCTCTTCACTTAGATTTGGGAGGTGAGGACCTTTTTTTGCTCTTCACTTGGATTTGGGAGGTGAGGACCTTCTTAATTATTTTTATGAGGGCGGCAAAAAAATCTCGCCCGGGGCTCCAGACTTGCTAAGGCCGGCTCTGGTCATCTGGAGAGTATTTGTGCTGTGTATGCGAAAAAACTATTGTGTCGCGTATTGGACTCTACAGTCATGAAAAGGCACATTCAAGAAGGAATGTGTAGATTTGCAAAGCACCCAAAGTCGTTCTACGGGGGTTGGATCTGGGTCGTTCTGTCCATTCTGTTCATCCATTGAAGCGGAAGGAGTGGCCGAGCGCACTAAACCGCAGCAGTTTGAACAGGTGAATACAGTCTGGATTGTGTTGTTCGATTCTCCGTCGGTAATATTATTCGGGCGAGAATAATATGCTTACATTACTCTCATTTCACAATCATTCATCCCTCATCCAGGTGTAGGAGCTCGACCCTGGCATCGGCGATTAGCCTCGTTGCAGAAATAGGCCGATGTAAAATAAATTCATCCATTGAACTGTAGACTACTGTGTTCGGCATGTTGGGCTGTTCGCAGAAACACCTTCAGCACAAGGTTAATCGGCAAAGTTGAGGTGGCATCTCTTTGTTTCACTCCAGTATGAAATTCGAAAGGCTGTGATAAAATGTATCGGATTATGGATGCCGATACACACACCTTTGTCATCTTGAGGTTTACTGAGGATGACCAAGGTAGCAGAAGAGGAAAAATAGCTAAAATATAATTAACGCAAATGCATATAGTTGCAGCAGGAAGTTTCAGTTCTGTCTAAAATGAAACCTTATATAAATATTTTTTAGTTATTTTACCACGGTGGAAATATGAACTAATAAAATCATTATTATATACAAGATACCTGGAGAGGCATTTAGTAAATCAATTTGCATTTGTGAGTTAGAACAGAAGTTAATCTGGCTGAAAGTATCCAAGGAGTGAGATTGAAAGAGAGAATATGGTCTCTGGTAGATTTTGAGCTAAAAATCACTGTATTTTCCAGTGCTGAGTCAGTTGTTAAAGTTAATTTGCTAACAATTACATACGTTCAAACCAAGATTACACAGAATTAACACGTCAATGCAGAGCCAACACATTGTAACTCCGTGGTAAGTTTTATAATTGTCTAATTAAATGCAGATGAAAGTGCAATTAAAGTGGAAATCCACTAAAATGTTAGAAAACAAGTTTGGATATTCGTCCGAGAGATGGCAGTCACACTAATGTTTAATAATCTGTCACAAACATTAATTTAGAGTTGGTGTTTTCGCTAATTAGCTCTGGCCAACCAGCCGAATTATAAGTATCTAATTAGGATGCTAGCTTGACGTGTGGTAGTATTAAAATGACTTAAACTAATATTGCCCTAGATAACAAAACGACATTGTTCATTATAAAACTTTTAATAATGTCAAAATAAAAAATCATTTTTTGTTTAGTTGATTGAAACTCACAAATTTAACTGACTTGAAATGCTACTACATCAAGTACTTGATCAAATATTATACACACATGCGGTGCATAGGGCAGATACTTATTAAACCAGGACTAAAATAAAACTTATTGTATTATTATATGTATTATTGTATGTATTAAGTATTTAAAAGAATTTGTCTTTTAGTAGCGAAATGCTGTCGACGTAGCCGTTATATATAGGTATAAGTATTTAAATGAATTAAAAAAGAAATTGTCATTTGTTATGTGTTGAAAAATATAATAATCTTTAAACTGCATTTTAAATTTATTTTATTAAAACTTTGAATAGAATAGTTTTTTGAAAATGGTTTTTATATGCAGTCCAACTGGTTGATGGGAAAGGTTAGGCGCTAGATAGTTCAAAAGCTTGCTGAATTTAAAGCATTTTTTTAAATATTTTGGCTTCGGAGCTTCGCAAATTTGCATGATAACTTTAAAAAATATATTAACTACATTATATTAGATAATAGAGACTACAAAATAGGAAATGAAAGTAGAAAAGCCAAAATTTCATGCTATCTAGCAATAAATGATAAATAATAAACACAATTTTTTCTAAAATCATTTCGATATCTTATGTTAAATCATTTGCATGATTAAAAATAATACAACATATGTAATGTTTGTTTCAACATGTATGAAAATGACAAATCAAAACGAAATATGGCTAAGAGATGCGCGATTTGCCAAAAATGGATCAAAAACTTTTGACCTTTAGCGTGCGTAGGAAAATTTTCTTAGGGGTGTTCAGTCCCTAGATTTTTCTTGGGGGGGGCTCACATTACGTAATCGTTCAATTATATGAAAAATCCAAAAAAAGCGTCTAAAAAAAGGTGTAATAAAAAAAAACGTGCCCCGCCTGGGTGCACGCCTTCTTCTAACCTATTTTTTATGACGGGTATTTAAAAATTGGACAAAAATTTAAGTAAAGGTACGAACATGTAGAAAGATTGATTCCAGTGCCAGGTTATCGGTGCCTATAAGAGCATATTGTTGGCACTAGTTGATGCGGGATAGTCCACAGGTAGATAGATATATTACTGGAGATGGTTTATTAAAATTTCTTTACAAAAAATGGTCTGGTTTAGAGTTAATGTCCCTGTACCTGCTCGGGGGTGTAATATATCCGCTTGCCACTTTTGCAGGCTACATGTTGTAAAACAAATCCATAACAAAATAATAAAAGCAAAATCTGTCGATAAATAATTTTAAACGTCGGTAATTCGCTACATTATAGGTACTATATTAATAAAACTATAAAATCTCAAAGTGGTTGGATACAAATTAAATCAAAAAATGAATAGTATATCAAAAAAAAGTAACTGCCAGTAAGCTGGTAAATAATGTTTCAAAGATTCCTGTTTACTAATTGGCGCATTGTGCAAGTACCGACAAACTTTCTACCGGTACATTTGAATAAAGGGATATTTATTCTCAATGGTCGGAAACTAGCGCCTATAGGCGCCTGCTAACTAACGCCTATAGGCGCCAGCAACAATCTTTTTATGTGTTCATTCCCTAATGCATACGCTCGAAATAAGTAATCAGATTTTTTTTCTAAAGTTACTACTATTTTCTGGATTGTTCATAAATATCAAAACGTAGCATTATTATTACTTAATATCGTTACGTAAGGCGAGAAGATGTAATCGTCTACTAATTGGTTTTGTTAATTATTGCTGATAAGATAATAACAACTAGCAGCTAGGTGTCATGCGATAAGTGATTCTGGTACCGTACGCCTGTGAATATCTGCTGCTAGTATTTGTGCTGTAATGGGATAAATAACTAAATTTATACTTATTGAACATTGATTTTGTATTTAAGTATTAAATACCTAACACTAGTTTAATGTAAGCTTAGATTAACTAACAAAAAAGAATATTTAACAATCTTTATTTTAACGTGATTTTTACCAAAAAGTGTACCAAAAACTTTTTGTCTCCTACCCTATTTCCCAGAGGCACCAATCTGAAAATTTGAAAAACTCTGAGTCTTGCATATTGACGTGAACCGGAATGTCATGTAGGGGTAGGGTATTAAATGAAAATTCTTAATACTTATATTAATTAACGATAAACGCTTTTCAAAATATTGTTTATTTTGATGCGATTACAGCAAAAACTGTTACTGGTCACCTTCTTTTATTAGATATCTACGAAATCCTTAAATGTTTAATAACTCAAAACATAAAAATAAATCCATCAATTTAATAAGTTAAGCTTAACATCAATTTTTAGATATGTTGAAACAAACTTTACCTCAAACAAAATAATATAGAATTACTTGTAAATCCTTTTCAGTACTGACAATCGATTGTTCCATTTTAGCTAAAGTTCTGGTTATCCACGAACAACTAAACTAAAGCCCGTTAACTCAAAACTAAAGTTTTCGGGGATATTGGGATAGTTTTAACTTAAAATCGAACTTTGAAACTAATTCACCTGTAGAATATTCGATTGTCATCACTTTAACCAAATTGATTTAATAATTCAAAACATTTATGTAATTGTTCTAAATTTTATAATTATTACTAAATTCTCGTAAGAGCAAGAATTTCAACTATTTGAAAGACTGCAAAAAGCCCCTTGAGAGGTTTTCAAACGATAAAAACAACTTTTGGGTGAATAGAAATTATTGGCAAGCGATCATCGAAGAAAATGGATAATATAAAGTTGAATATAAAATGGTCAAAATAAAGTTTGATATTAATGCTAATCAGGGGCGCACACAAGGGGGGGGGTCCAAGGGGTCCGGACACCTCCCGTACTGTGAGAAGTGAGGCATTTTTTTTTGCCCTTCACTTAAAATTTAGAAGGGAGGAACTTTTTTTTTTGCTCTTCACCTAAAATTTAGAAGGGAGGACCTTTTTATTTTGCTCTTCACTTGAAATTGATATTTTGCCCTGTGTTTATAAAAATTATGTATAATTGGACCCCCCCCCAAGCCAAAAATCTGTGTGCGCCTCTGATGCTAATAAATTATGTTTTAATTTACATCACAGCAGATTTTATATTTCTAGAATATATTTGTTGCTTATACCGGTATCTATATTAATAAAATTGGAAGTTATATCTATTTTTGTATTTTTTTCTGCGTCATATTTGATTTCTACATGTTTCAGATGTTTATAAGACAATATCTGCAAAAACAAACAATTTTGCCACGCAAAAATGGCTGAACCTATTTCCACGTAATTTGGTGTGATTTATTTATTTTATTTATTTATAACAATTTTGGCCACACAACAGGTAAAAACCCAATAATAGTGTGGCACTAGAAACAAATTTACAAAATAATTCTATAGTGCGTTCAAAGGTGAGTTTGCAGTATAGCTCTTATGGCAAATGGGAGCGGCGTTGCCAAATGTTGTAAAAGTGTCAAATGTGTCAATTATAATAATATGAAAAACTCGTATGATTTACAAAAATCAACTCTTATAAAACTCAAAATAACACTCAACAAAAACAAATGGCCATTTGTAGAATACTGCGTCTTCACAGATCAGTGCGTTTTAGAGCTGGCAACGTCGACAAGCAAGAAAAGGATAACGTCATTGTGTAAACCCATTAGAGAGTATGAAAAAGAACTACTCCATATGCCCTGTACTGCAAACTCACCTTTGAACACACTATAACAGTACCATAATGAAAAAAATATATACAAAAGATTTATACTTACCCACTTAAAGAATTAATTAAACATTTTTTAATTGTTGCTTAGGTACAATAGTATATGTCGGGTAAAATTAATCATCTTGTATATCAATAAATTTATTATTATTGATATACGATTAATCGGGGTATTATATGCAGAATTAGTTCTATTATTAGATAATAGAATAAAAATGCAATATTTCTAATATTGTAAGAGGGAACATGATTATTAAATTTACTTAAAAGATCTGGGCTATCATTTAAATTATTGAAAATCTTGTAACAAAATCTGATATCTAAAATAATTCTTCTATATTTCTAATGACTGAAGTTAATATTAGTGAATCTAAAATTGATATATTTTAAAAATATTTTTTGTACCTCTTCAATGCGATTAATGTATACAAGATCCTGTGGAGACCAACTAACAGAGCAAAATTCCAACTGACTTCTAACTAAAGAAAAATAGAGAGAAATTGGTGTATTATGCGATTTAAATTTTTTTGAAATTCTGTTAACGAACCCTAACATTTTGTAAGCTTTTTAAATAATGTTGTCAATATGTATGTCAAATATTAATTGATCAAATGTTATTCCCAGATCTTTGACAAAAGTAAAATTAGATATGGCATCTGCATTAATATTATAATTAAAATCTATTATGTTTCTGTTTCTAGTAAAAGATATTTTGGAACATTTTGAAATAACTATATTTAATTTATTTAGCTGATAATAGAGTAAAACCAGTTTTTTTTTTTCCTTTTATTTGTTGGATTAAGCTGCTTTGGCTATTAGTCATGTATAAATACAGAGATTACAATATTTTTTAAAATTACATTTATAATTTGATATTTTCTGCTTTAACATAGTTATAAATAATTTCATAAATGTCTAGAGAATTAGTAGCAAGAAGCGTTTGAATATTGGTAGGTAAGGATATTTTTTTGACAACTAAATTTTGTATGAATAAGTTACGATTACGAAAATGAATTGGGCATTCAAAAAATAAATGGTTCGAATTACTGACAAACAAATTATCACACGGACAGAAAGGAGACGAAACCATGTTAATTCTATGCAAGTGATATGGAGAGAAGTTGTGATTAAATCTAAGCCGGATAAGAGTGGATATAAAAAATCTGCTTTGGTGAGAAGAAAACCAAGGCTTTCTAGGAAGAAGAGGTTGAATTTGACCGTAGTATGATCCTTTATGATGTAGAGAATCTATGTATTCTTGTTGCCATAGGTTGTATATGGAAGATTTAAAGATTGACATAATCTCATTACTGTTTAGAGGAATATTTAAGAGGGAAACATTTACAGCTGCTTCTTGGGCTATAAGATCGACTTCGATGTTGAACTCAAAATCTGAGTGGCTAAAACCAGTATTCAAACATTACCTTTAAGGTATCTCAAAAATTTTATTCTATGGGGATGTTTCGTGGTTAAGACAAAAAATTCAAATTCTATTTTTTTGTGCAACTCTGATGAAGAAATAAAATAACTGGTCAGCTAGATCTAGTTGCATTATTTATGTCCGCAACCCGTGAAACCTTTTTCCACACATAATCAATGATGTGGTAAGCATTATTATAAAAGGAAATATTTAAAATACCGGTATGAATAACAAAAATATTTGAGAAACGTAAAATCTACAGAGTGAGGCAAAAAAAAAATTATCACCACAAAACCCAAATTTATATACGACGGGATATAGATTAGACCTGGACTTTTTAAACACCAACGAAGTTTAAAAAATCCAAGTCAGATCCAGGCGTGCAAGCCCAGGGAGGAGGCCCGTGGGCTTGACCCCCCAACTCTTAAAAAACACAATTTTACAGGAACATATTTTTTTGGTAATTGTAGGTGAGGCACGTCTAGAAAATATTTTGGCTTCAGAGCCCTGTAAAAAAACATTTTGCCCCTCACCCCCGCGAAACATTCAAGGTTCACGCCTGGCCAGATCTATACCCCCCTCACATTTTGATAATTATCTTTTAAAAGTTTTTATAAGAAGGCTGCCGTTTCGCTAATATTGTTATTTGAAATAATTACTTTTCCATTCGATTATTTTTAATTTATTACACTTCTATTTTTTCATTATCTATTTTTAATTTACTACGTTGACGGAATATCTCTGAAATTTTTTATTTTAACAGTGTAGAATACCTTTCAGCATTATTAATGTTTGATTCAGGTTTTCAGCAAATCATTTTTAATTAATATCACATGCATGTCCATCCAATGTTTTATCTATAGTTTTTGACAAAAAATTTCATTAAATAAAATTTTAATTCATTAATCATCTCTGGCATGAAATAGATTAACATTTCGCTATTTATTTTTGGCGATAATTTATTAGTAACAACATAATCTAATCATTCTAATAAAAACATTTCTTTACAGTTGTATTTAATAGTTAAATACTGGTTTAATTAAGTACCTTTTTAGAATGATTAGGATGTAGCTAATACCCAATAGTTTTGGAGAAAACGTTAAGATTTCAACTGTGGATGCTGTATATAAGTATTTGATACTTATCACAATTTTTAGAAGAGACTGAACACAATTATTTTCTACCATGTAAAATTCATTACTATACTAAGCAAATGGTGTATTAAGCTTTTACCATATTTTGGAACCCGAAGTTCCGCTTTTGTGTTGATATCGTGGACACTGTTAGCCATTTTTAGGGTTTTGTAGGTATGACAAAAAAAACCTTATACCGTCATTTTGTCGTCTGTCTGTCTGTCTGTCTGTCTGTCTGTCTGTCTGTCTGTCTGTCTGTCTGTCTGTCTGTCTGTCTGTTCGGTAAAAATTGTAGCCAAACGGCTAAACCTAGAGACTTGAAATTTGGCATGCTTGTACAACTTTTTGACCCGCACATAGGAAAAATACTAAAACATCTAAAAAGCATATCCCCCTAAAAATATAAACAAATATGTGCTCATCGAAAAAAAATAATATTTTTTTAAAATTCTGAGTAGGGTATCAAATGAAAGCCCTTAGTACGTGGATTAACGATCAAAAATTTATTTTTGCAAAATAAATAATTTTGACGCGATTTTTGCCAAAATTGTGCAGAAAAATTTTTGTCCCACACCCTGTAGCCCAGATGGTTTAAACTAAAAATGTGAAAAAATTCTAAGTAATGTATATTGGTGTGAACCGGAATAGTACAACAGGAATTTTTGATCAGATTATGTTTTCGGAAAATAATGCATTTTTTGTGTTTTTAACCAAAATATGTTAAATATTTAATTCGCTATGTAACCAAGTTCGTACGTCAGCGCTCATAGCGATGTTCGTTTAGTCATTGGTTTTCTAATTTGCTAAACAGTTAACTTGCAAACTAGAGTTCAAATCCTGTCAATTTTAATTTTTTTGTTTTTTTTTGCAGTTTTCTTTTGTTTAAATTATTTTGTAAAACTAAATTTTGGTAAATGTTGCATTTAATTTTTAAAAGCGTAAATTTAATAACCAGTGAGAAGTGTTGAAATTATAATTTAATTCTGTTTGATGTATACGAAATCAGAGGGCGGGGCTAATGATTTAAGCAACCAATAGAAGCCATAGGCGCAATTTTCAAAATCTTAATGAACCTTGCTATGTAAAAAAAATACTGCACATATTTAGAAACTTAAATAATGGTATTAGGCATTCCAATTAAAATTCATAAAAAAATATTTTGACATAAAATTTGTTTTGGCATCCCAAATAATCATCATTCAGTTATTAAATACCTACAAAACCCTGAAATGTGTGAAAATTCACACTTCACATCAATTTTTGATCCTTGAAGTTCGTAGACCTTTCTCTCTTCTTAAGCACCATCAGTTAGGTCACATATGCCCTCCATCTTGCTCTCTTAGTTGTCATATATTACAAGGACTGTTACCTATATCTTGATAAATCTTTCTTTATAAAACAGAATTGTTTCGTTACATATAGTCTACATGAAATCACGTTTTCCAGAACTAATTAATTCATCATTTTGTTCATTGTTTTCTGTAATGACACTAACAATCAAAATCTAATATTAATCTGACAATGTGTATGTTGTATCAGCTGTTGCATTAATCTATGGTGTTTGTATGCAGGGCTGTTCAAGCTGCAAGAGTTAGTTAAGACCCCACCTGCCGCTAGATTGGACATGTATATACGTCAAGCCAGTCCGACGTCCTACAGACAAGTGCTCCGGGAGGTCCGACAAAAGGAAATATACAAACTCATAGTGGATACAAATCCTAGAAACATGAACCAGTTCTTCAGAGCGGTAAGTTTCAATTTAACATTGTTTTTGCACGACCTATATACAGGATGGTTACGATCAGGGGTATGAAACTCAGGCACTATTCTACTTTAGCAAACCCACTAGACAATGTTGCCAACTATAGTAAAATTAAAACACGTAAATTTAAACTAAAATCAAAATAGAATTAAAATTATTTGTATAATAATGCTTAACTTTCAGTTAAATAAATCTAATTAAATTAATATTTCGGTATTAAAGATTAAAAAAGGGGGAACATAATTTAGTGCACCTAAAAACTGGGTGATTAGGTTAGGTTTAGTTAGTAAAAGTCTAGGACAGAAGAAGCCGAAAAGCTAAAAGTAAGCTTAAAAAAGTTTGTGTAAAAAACGTTTGTGCGGTGTAGGATGTAATTCAGTAGTTATACCTTGTTGTTGTTATATTTTGTAAAGTGTATACATTCTTTATATATATATTTTTTTTTTTCACACGAACTCCTTTATGTTACTTTGAGTCTTTCGGCTTATGTTGTCCTAGATTTTTACTAACTAAACCTAACCTAATTACCTTGTTTTTAGGTGCACAGTACTTAATTTTCCCCCCAGATTAGCCTAATTAAAATTGTGTATCATTGTGCATACGTTTATAACATGGTGGTGCAGAGGGCCAGTTCATTGTCCACCTGAATTAATTTTTTTTTTAATATCGATACAATACATAATAAATCACTACAACAGAAAAAAGTGAAAATAAATAATATTAAATTAAATTTAAACTACATTTATATATTAAAACTCTAATCACAGTAGAAATTAAGGGAATATTACTTATTTCTATATTTCTTATAAATAAACTCATTTAATAAATTGATATTAAATTTAAATTATTAAAATTGATATATTACATTTTACTATTGCCAACACTGCACGCATGCGCAGTAAGGTGGGTTTGCTAAAGTAGAATAGTACCGAAACTCATATACACGGCCTTGAAACGGTTTTAAGTTATATTCCATCCACCGACAGCGCTAAAAGCGTTTTTTTTTTAACCAACATTTTGAGAACACTTCATTATCGGCAATTTGCGGCAATTGTTTTTGACGTTGTAACGATAGGTGACAGTAAATTGTGATTGTGACAGTGATGAATTTTATAAGAAATTTTAAATATTAGCACCACATTTTTTATTTTCAAATGGTGTAGTGTAATTAATAATATTTTAAATGGTTAATGCAAAAGAAATATAAATAGTGTAATAAAAAAAATGGCACAAATGACTAAATTTAATATGTAAAATAAATGTAAATATAAAAGTAAAAAATAAATACTTGTTTATTTATTTTATATAAGCTGTTCACTTTTGTAAGAACACACTTGATCTGGTTATTTTGGTTACTTTTATGGTGTGTTACTGACTTTAAATGTCAATTCAAAATATTCCTTACGCTGTAAAACCGACTTTAGGTTGATAAGGTTATGATCATTATAATTAACATATCATTTTTCATTATGACATATGTCAAATGGATTGACATTTTAAAAAAGTGAAATTTTTTAATACCAACATGACATACAGCTTCAAAGGTGCAAACTATCGAAAACAAAATTCCCTCTTAGTTTGTTCTTACAAAAGTGAACCGCTTATATGCTTACTTGCAAATAAAATAATAAAACTTAATGCTTACTGAAGTATTAATTAGGAGAGTTGTAAATAAATTGATCATAATTTTCGGGTCAAGGCAATCTTTAATTTTCTACCAAAATTGAAAAATAAAATTAATGATCGCGCGATTCATAGCAATTTAAAATATAAAAATATATTAGTGTGCACTGCGGGTTGCATACTATCTAATCCTAGTTCATATTACAACCACGAATGTCGCAACTATCGCTGTCCAAAGCCGTAACGTGGGAGTCCGCTATCTTCCTTGTTTTATAATTTGTGGTTACGATCTTCTTATTTCTTGTTAATGGGTGATAGTACAGGCCAAAAGAAGGCGAAAAACCTTAAAACACTTTAGTAAAAGTTTTATAAATGTTGTTAAGAATAAGAAGAATTTTTTTTTATGTAAATACATTTTTATGATTGGATAAATATTTGGAGAGTTATGGCGGAAAAACCCCAAAAATTCAAAATTTAAATTACTCCCTTATTATTGACTTAACAGCAAAAACTTATATTACAAATATTGTTAATAATAAGAAGAAAAAATCTTTTATCTAAATGCATTTTTGATTGGATAGATAATTGGAGAGTTATGGCGGGAAACCCCAAAAATTCAAAACTTAAAAAATCAATATCTCTTTTATTATAAAACTTTTACTAAGGTGTTTTAAGGTTTTTTGCCTTTTTTTGATCTGCAGTATCACCCATTAAAAAAGAAATAAGAAGACCGTAAACACCCTGTAGAATGCTCTACTTTACTCCCTCAAAAAAGGGAGTATAGTGGCACTTTTACTCTATTCGCGACTGAAACTAACGTTGGCGGCGCTACGTACAACAGCTGATAGCGGACCAGAAGCGTATATGTCAGAAGTTTTTTCTTAATATTTATCTGTTCAAACAATATTTCGGCAAAAAAACACTGTATTTAACTCACTATATTTTAAAATACTTCTTAATTCACATAAACTGCAGCACAATACGCTACAAATATTATCCAAATATACGCTTCTGTTTAATTTAGCCAGTCACCACCAGATGTCTCACTGTTATTTGCAGTCGCTAATAGGGAGAAAAAAAAAACACTTTTTCCCTAGAAAGTAAAAATGATCCCAAGACAACAATGATAAAACAGATTTTTTTAATTTAAATGTAAAATATATTTTTTTTCTTTGTTTTATTTATTTTACATCGGCCTATTTCTACAACAAGGCTAATCGACGATGTCAGGGGGCGAACTCCTACACCTAGATGAGGGGTGAATGATTGTGAAAATGAGAGTAATATTAACATATATTCTAGCCCGAATAATATCACCAATGGGGACTTGAACCAGCCACCTCACAATTCAGACTGTTTTTACTAGTCTGAACTGCTTGATTTAAGGAACTCGGTCACTCCGTTGGCTGTGCAATATAAAATAATGAGTTCAGCAAAAACGAATGCTTTTATCGTGTCATTTTATTACACCTTATATGAATTTTGTGTTCTCGTTCCTGGAACGAGAAAACAAAATACTTAGGTTGCCGGGTTCTAATCCCAGTGAGGCAGTATTCTGATATATACTTTTTACACCAGACGCGCACCCAGGGGAGGATCACAGGCTTAATCCCCCCCCCCCACCGCAAGAGCTCTAAACCACGTGATTTGTACGTGTTTTTGTCAAAATATAAGTGATGACGCTCCGCAAGATCTCCAGAAACATGTGGTTTTTACGTATTTTTGTCAAAATATAAGTGAGGACTTTTTTTTGTCCTCACTTGTATCTTAGAGATGAGGATCTTTTTTAGGTCATCTCTTGTATGTATTTTAGAAGTCAGGACTTTTTTTTGAAGTCATCACTTGTAGTTTGGAATGACCTTTTAATAATTTAAATTATGTTATCTTCTGAGCCCCCCTTAAAAAAACCAAAAGTGTATAATCAGCCATTACCCCATTATATTCAGACTTGTAGAAAAACAATTTGTTTTACGCAAGATTCACGACAGTAGTAAGGGTTTTTAATTAAAATTAAGTAAATTTAGATTAAAATATCGTAAACGTCTATTGTGTTTAAGTTAATTTAATTGTTTGGTGCTGCAGCTCGACAAATCTTATGTACCGGACGCCCCTATACTTGTCTATCTCTACTCTGAAGTTGATTGCATGAAACTTACTTATTGACGATCTTGACTGACCCGCTGAACTAAATTACTTGACTGACTGGCTTCCCGTACCAAATAGAACGCGTATTATAAAGAAGCTCAGATCCTTCCATACATTTCTCGAATATTCGAAGGTCGCTGTCCTGTTTCAAGGCTACAGTAGGCTTTTGCAGAGCTGTATGCGTAACAATACCTATAGTCATGGACCTAGTCCCGACGACTAGTTGAGCTGGTGCATTAGAAATCTAAATGGAGCAAATTAATTTTTCTTACTGAATAGCATCAATCTGCCAACTTTGACGCATCGAGTTTTTCTAATTTTTGAATGTGACGTTGACTTTTCTTCTTAGTTATTCTTCTCTGCTTTATATTACGTTTCGAAACAATAGGACACCTTTTATATTGTTTAAAATAAAAACAGAATATTTTAAGTAATCCCTTTTTTGCTCTTTTCTTGTTTTTACTCAACTTTCGTTGTTTTTAGCAGTATTAAATAAACACAGTGTCAAAAACATTGTTTGTGAATGTAAACACTGTTGTATAAACAGATGAATGTCAATAGGTTGTTTTTTTCTGTTCATCAGAACAAAAATACACTTGCATTGCAAATAAAAAAGAAATTTCAACACAGACTTAACGATTAGTTATTTTTAGCAGATTAAAAATTTTGCAAAAACTGTATAGCCAGTTTACGTTCAAAGCTGACATCCTAGATCTTTACCATTATGTCCTTTTTAGGGTATCATATATTTGTTTAGGATAGTGGGGTCCAAAAGACAGCCCGCGGGCCGTATCCGACCCGAGATTAATTTGGAAAAAGAAATTTCTGGCTCTGGCTTTCAAGTGATTTTCTGAATTTATACCTCTGTCCTCAATCAATTTTCTAAATTTCTACTTCCCCATCCTCAGTGAAAAACTTCCTTGCAAAAAATCCAACATTAAATGTGGAAGAGGTTCAGAACCACTGGCTAGGTAGAAATTGTGACCAAACGACTCAACCTAGAGAATTGAAGTGTTGCATTCATATACACACTCTTTGACCCAAATATAGGAAAAATTTTGGTTAAAAAAGATTCATATTTAGGCTATATCTAAGTACTTTTTGAAAAAATAAATATTTCTTTATGATAATAATAATAATAATAATAACATATTTATTTAGCTAAATGCTAGTAATTACAATTTCAAACAATAAATCTAATTATGATAAAATCTGTGTTTTTAGTTTAAGCGGAACTAGATTTTGAAAACTAGCATCTCTTAACGATTAATTTCTTGATGATGTTTTTGATCATTTTTTAGGGTTTTGTAGGTATGACCAAAAAACCTTTATACCGTCATTTTGTCGTGTGTCTGTCTGTCTGTCTGTCTGTCTGTCTGTTCGGTAAAAATTGTAGCCAAACGGCTAAACCTAGAGAGTTGAAATTTGGCATGCTTATACAACTCTTTGACCCGCACATAGGAAAAATACTAAAACATCTAAAAAACATACCCCCCTAAAAATATAAACAAATATCGAAAACAAAAATATTTTTTTTTAAATTATGATTAGGGTATCAAATGAAAGCCCTTAGTACGTGGATTAACGATCAAATTTTTATTTTTGAAAAATAAATTATTTTGAAGCGATTTTTGCCAAAATTGTGCAAAAAATTTTTTGTCCCACACCCTGTAGCCCAGATGGTTTAAACTAAAAATCTAAAAACATTCTAAGTAATGTATATTGGTGGGAACCTAAATAGTACAACAGGAATTTTTGATCAGATTATGTTTTCGGAAAATAACGCATTTTTTGTGGTTTTTGGTTCACAAAGTACAAAAGTTATACCAATGTAAGACACTCACATGCAAGGCGTACGATGGCGTTGTTGGTTAGAGCATGGTGTCGTAAGCTAAAACTCGCTGGTAAACGAAGGGTTTCAAGTTCGAGTACACTGAGTGAATTTTATTTTTTTTTTTTTCATTTTTATTATGTTGAAATTATTTTGTCAAAATTCTAGTTATATTTTGACAAATGTTGTATTTAATTTTTAAGAGCGTAAATTTAATAATTATCGTATATGATTAACAGACGATAAATTATTTTAAAAATATCTTTCATTTTGCCGTGATTTACCGTGATTGCCGTGACAAAGTAAAATTTGTCTTACACGCTCAGCATACCGCCTTCACTTATTATATACCTGCGAAACCCTGAAATGTGTGAATATTCACACTTCACATAAATTTTTTAGCAATAGTCCACTTCAATCGTTACTAAATGAGCTAGCAACAACATGATAAATTAAAAATTCCATTTAGTTCCACTTAAACGTTTTGAATAGTCTATACATACACATATTTTTTTTCCATTTTTATTTCTGACTGGTACACCAAAATTAATAACAATTTTTGCAAACAAAATCATAAAAAATTATCACCAACTATGTTCTTAGACGGGTAAACTATTGTTTTTCAATAATTATGGATTATTTTCTTGGTCAAAAACCAAATATTTTTTAAAAATCAACACGACACAGGAAAATTATTTAATTTGACGCGGTTATTGCAAAAACAAAAACGCGCCAGAATACTTCTGTCAGGCTAGATATTAAATTTTGTCATATACCGTCTCCTAGTAACGAATGTTTTGAAATAATAATTAGAAGTTGACAGTTAATTAACTTGTGTGTGTTTTTTTATATAGTGGTATATTAAATTATTTTTGTCAAATTGTGGAAAACACATATATACATGTGTTTTCTTCTCTTAAAAATCTGAAAAAAAAAACAAATTAATGCACATTAATGTAAACCAGAATAATACAGTCTGTTCCAAACGGTTAAGCGGAACTAAATTTTGCAATCTAGTTACTTTCATCGTTTAAATCGTGCTTTTCGACCGTTTTTTTTAAGTTTTGTAAATCATACTTACAATAAACATTTTTTGGTTAAGGTTAATATCATTTTAAATTGTCATTTTCTTTATATTTTTATTTTTTGTTTCATTCTTAATACAAATTTCCTATTTATTAATTTTTTTGTCATTAAAATATATAAAAAATAATAATTTACGTCATTCGTTTCCATGGTTTCATTGTTGGAATATTAAATTGTGACTTTCCAACGTGAAAAATGAAATAACCCAAGCAAGATCCCTCTTCTCGTGACAACCTAAAAGAACGAAATTCCCATTTAGTTCCGCCTAACCGTTTGGAACAGACTGTATGTTTAGAATTACTGATTGCATTATGTTTTCGATAGATATCGAATATTTTGTTTTTCTAAAAAATATACCGTATTTTTCGGACCATAAGACGCACCAGACGATAAGACGCTCCCCAATTTTATGAGACAATATTTAGGATAAAAATATATATTATATAAAAATATATTCACAAATTCTTAATTTTTATTTATTACGATAACTTGTACCAGCAACATTCTGTTTATCTTAACTCTTTATAATATCAGTCTTTAGTATATTAATGTCACTGTTCGTATTATTTTCGTCTGAACTATTATCAGTATCTTCAAAAATTAATCCATCTTCGGTTTCATCCAATTCGTTGCTTATACCGCATTTTTTAAAATACTTTATAATCGTCTCTTCATTTACAGCTTCCCAAGAATTTTTTGCCCAGATACGTACTTTTGAAATTTCCCGTTTCATGCGTCCTGTTGTAACATCGCTTTGTTATCCACTTGTTCCATTCTTCCCGTATAAATTTCTTTTTTTTACTTGCCCGACCTTAATATATAAGGGGCAAGTATTGTAATCGCGAAAATTTTCGATGTCGATAACTGATGACCACGTTTCATGGTCCAGGGAATCCAAAAAACCTATTTTCTGTGTGTCTGTGTGTCTGTGTGTCTGTGCGTCTGTGTGTCTGTGTGTCTGTGTGTCTGTGTGTCTGTGTGTCTGTGTGTCTGTGTGTCTGTGTGTCTGTGTGTCTGTGTGTCTGTGTGTCTGTGTGTCTGTGTGTCTGTGTGTCTGTGTGTCTGTGTGTGTGTGTGTCTGTGTGTCTGTGTGTCTGTGTGTCTGTGTGTCTGTGTGTATACACGATAACTCAAAAACGGTTTAACTTAAAGAGTTCATTCTGGTACTAAAAAATTCTTCTAATGATTGGGAAGAATCCTATTGTTTTTTATTAAAATCCGAAACCGGAAACGGAAGTTATTAAACTTTAAAATTAAAAAAAATTCGTAACTAGTAAACCAAGCCTTGGACAAAAAATTGTATAGGACAAAATTTGATGTATTTTTGAAGATTTACTTAAATATTTTTTTAAATTAAATATATATATATATATATATATATATGTATTTTTTTTATTATTTTTTTTATGGGAGGGCAAGTCTAGCGGAGGTCTCCTTTCGCCACTGGTTTTTATTTATAGACATATCCAAGGGTTGTAATTTACTTGTAAAGCCTCCAGAAAAGTCTGCTGATTCTGTATTCATTTCTTTTAAAATCATTTTCGTTGATTCTATTTTATGCGCTCTGAATTAACGTACCTCGTATAATCGTCCATACCTTCGGACTATAAGACGCACACCAATTTTAAGCCTATTTTTCTATGTAAAAAGGTGCGTCTTATGGTCCGAAAAATACGGTAATAAAAATAACAATAACTTACTTAAAGGGTATTTCATGAGAGTTTGTCATACTTAGATTAACTAATAAAATTGATTTTCAGAAATTTCTTTCTTTTCATACTATTAAAGCAAAAAACATTCCATACTATATACAATCAGTTTTTTAAAGAAGTCTCTTCAATCACAAATGAAGTTTCATACATGCCTTGCAAGCATCAGTGAGAAAAAAATATATAAATAAGTTGATTGTTGATTCGTTCATTTCGCATTGAACTGATTTCTTTAAAAAACTGGACTTTACCTACAAAACCCCAAAATATGTGAAAATAAAGTCTGTTCCAAACGGTTAGGCGGAACTAGAATTTGCAATCTAGTTACTTTCATCGTTTAAATCATGCTTTTCGGCCGTTTTGTTTAAGCTTTGTAAATCATACTTGCAACAAAGATTTTTTGGTTAAGGTTAATATCATTTTAAAATGTCATTTTCTTTATATTTTGATTTTTTGTGTCATTCTTAATACAAATATCCCATTTATTTATTTTTTTGTCATTGAAATATGTAAGAAAAATAATTTAATTTTGACATATGTCATTCGTTTCCATGGTTTCATTGTTGGAATTTAAAATTTTGACATTCCAACTTGAAAAATGAAATAACCTAAGCAAGGTCCCTTTTCGTGACAACCTAAAAGAACGAAATTCCCATTTAGTTCCGCCTAACCGTTTGAAACATACACTTTACATAAAAATATCCATCTCATTTCGTATACACTGTCATGAAGTGCATCTCATTTCATTTATGTGGAAAATGTTTTTTTGTCTCTTCTTTTGTTGATTATGTTCGAAATATATTTTTAGTGTCCTCATTACAAAAATACTTGGGAAGGAAAAGAGAAATAAAAATGAAATATTCACTTAAAGACAGCAATATCTTTAGATAATGGACAGAGGCCAAGACAGAAATAGCTCACGCTGAAACTTCTAGGGTAGATATTTTTCAAAAAACCTTTCCCAATCACTTAGGTCTATACATAATATATGAAATAACGTATCGACAAACATTCAACTGGCACTTCGCTACAAGAAATTAAAAGAAAATCTGAACAGATTTTTTCAACAATTTTAAAGTATATCGCAGAATATATTCGTACTTTTTTCAACATTCATCATCCAGGGATCGTAACTAAGAATTATTTTTTTGCGAATCTTAAATCTGTTAATGCGTAAATAAACAAGAAATTATTTATTTTGGAATTTTTTTTTATGGGTTTTTCGTCAAAAATATTTTAAAAAACTTTGATCTAAAAAACTGAAAAAATCTCTGTAATGAACATTAATGAGAATCGGAATAGTTCAACAGAGATTTTTGATCAGTTTTTCGAAAAAAATTGATGTTTTTGTGTTGTTAAAAAAACTATTTTTTAAAAAATTTATTGTGTGGTATGAAAAGAAAACTCTAAGACGTAGATTAAGGAACAAAAAATAGTTTGTTTTTTAGGGTTTTGTACCCTTATACCGTCTTTTTATCGTCTGTCTCTTCGGTTAAAATTGTAGCCAAACGGCTAAACCTAGAGAGTTAAAATTTGGCATGCTTATACAACTCTTTGACCCGCACATAGGAAAAATACTGTAAAAAACATATCCCCCTAAAAATATAAACAAATATCTGCTCATCGAAAAAAATATATATTTTATTTTAAATTGAGTAGGGTATTAAATGAAAGCGTACGTTGATTAACGATCAAAATTTTATTTTTGCAAAATAAATTATTTTGAAGCGATTTTTGCCAAAATTGTGCAAAAAAAAATGTTGTCCCACACCCTGTAGCCCAGATGGTTTAAACTAAAAATCTGAAAAAATTCTAAGTAATGTACATTTGTGTGAACCAGAATAGTACAACAGCAATTTTTGATCAGATTAAGTTTTTGGAAAATAACGCGTTTTTTGTGTTTTTTGCTTGACCACGTAAAATATTTAACAACTTATCTAAGAAAGTCAATCAGCATACTTTGATAGTGTAATGTCTAGTATGTTCGCGTTCTAATTTGCAAACTTAAGTTCGCTCCGCTCTCAAGGCAATTTTATTTTTTGTTTTTTTTCTACATTTTTATTTTGTTAAAATTATTTTTTCAAAATTCTAGTTATATTTGGGCAAATGTTGCATTTAGTTTTTAAAAGAGTAAATTTAATAACCAGTGGAAATTGTTGAAATTGAATACACGAAATCAGAGGAGCATGGAAATCAGGGGTTATGATTTAAAACAACCAATGGAAGCCATAGACACAATTTTCAAAATATTAATAAACCTTGCTATAGGTATATAAAAAAAAAAATACTGCACATATTTAGAAACATAGGTAGAAGTAGGAAATAATTTCACTCAGCTTTTTGGACAAGAAGCGTTTATTTTAACAAAACACAACGTTTCGCCAACAACATTGTTGGCTTCTTCAGGTGCTATAACAATAACATCATGATAGAAAACAATATTGTACAATTAATAACAAAAATTTACCTATGTTAGTTAAACGTAGTCATAACAGACTGTACATCAATCATCTCCAAGGATGGTGAAATTGCAGAATACATAGACATTAATGTGTACTTGAAGAAAACAGACCATAGGAAAAAACAGGAGTAAATTTCAATTAAATATTGAAATATAGTGATCAAAAATTAGAAACTATTGTTTGAATTTAACAGTGCAAAATGAGACAAATAAACTATATAACTGTCCAAAATTAACTTATATATAAATACAATGATAACAAGTTTTATCGATGTATCAATATGACAGGCTGCGACACTATCCCCCCTAACTACCTGGTACGCACAAATCGACAGAGTTGACAGTGTCCCACCCTGTACAACATAATGCAACGATAACCCCCGGAATCATGAAATTTTCACCACTACCAACTCAGTGGAAAGAACCAAAATGAATTAATTGAGTTTTGGAGCAATCATACAATTCAACGTACCAATCCCTCAAAACAATGGTACGTACAAAGTAATGAGATAAAGGTACCTCAAACGGTATATCATATTTTTGTTATTAATTGTACAATATTGTTTTCTATCATGATGTTATTGTTATAGCACCTGAAGAAGCCAACAATGTTGTTGGCGAAACGTTGTGTTTTGTTAAAATAAACGCTTCTAGTCCAAAAAGCTGAGTGAAATTATTTCCTACTTCTACCTATATTCAAAATTTGGACGTTAAATTACTTTCTAATATTTAGAAACCTAAATAATTCGAATTAAAATTAACAAAAAAAATATTTTAACATAAAATTTGTTTTGACATCCCAAATAATCATCATTCACTTACTAAATACCAGCGAAACCCTGAAATGTGTGAAAATTCACACTTCACATCAATTTTTTAGCTTACATAGAAAGGCAGCTACAGTTATACCAGGTTGTGAACGGAATGAAAATTCGATGCTCGTGGTTCCACTCGCATCGAATTTTCTCATTCCAACCTTGTTACAGAATATACTATTATAAATTTTTTAACACAAATTACTGAACATAGAAGTTTAACTCACATCCAAACCCTTGCAGTTAAACAGCAAGTACAAACGATTTTCGGCCACAGGCTTGCCTAATTGTATTTTATATGTTATTACAATAAAGTTAAAACTTGCGAAAAATAAACCAAACATTTTGCACACTGCTGACAACAAATTTGACGTATACACTATCATTATTACAAGAAATTAATCCATAATTTTCGTTCAGTTTACAAAAATAAACTTCGAGTCAAAATAGATAAATCATTTGGCATGAAATGACAAGACATTTACACTACATACTACCAGAATTGATGCTGTTTTCAGAGGAAACAAATGACCAGTTTTTTTTATTACCAGTGGACCATCATGAAATATGGATGTGACCTACGCAACTCTAAAAACATGGAATGAGAAAGTCAGTTATAGATACAGGAATATGTGCCAGGAATAACAAGCGAAAGGGAAAAGAAAGGATAAACATAAAATAAACTGCATAAAATAATAACTGATATTTTTATAATAATTCATTAGATTCTTAGATGGATTTTTATTTATTATATTATGCAAATAGGAATTACGTTCGCATAAAAAGTGAGAAATCCTTGAAATTTGAAACAAAAATAGGGTTACCACAAGGTTGCATCTTAAGTCCACTTATATTATACTGTCGTATTTAGGACAGTATTATTAGGCTGTGCTGGTGATAATTGCCGTAGGGCAATTATGGCAGAAAATGCGAAAAAATCTGCATGAAAATCTGAATATATGAATGAATAAGCAAAGGAAAAATTTATGTGGCGTGAATTTCTACACCTTTCAGGGTTTTGTAGGTATTTAATAAGTGTAAGAATCTAATAAAATACTCGAAGACCAGGGCAATATTATTTTCTATAATCACATTTTTTTTATAACCATTTTTATTCGTTATTTCAGTACTAAAAGCTTTCATTTAATTTTTCAGCTGTTAAAATTAAAAATTATATTTTTAATTTCAAAAGAAGACATTCTATCTTAGTCATAAACATAAAAAATCCATAACATTATTAGTCATAATTTTGCCACGAATGAAAAAAAAAAATAATAATTGCTAAAAATACAATATTGTAATAACAACTGTAATATTTCCGAAAAACGGATTCTAATAAAAAATTTCATTCGTACATTTCCAGTTCAGGTCAATATACATAAGAATTTTTTCAGATTTTTAGTTTAATTTTTGGGGTCAAGGGAGCAGGACAGCTATTTTTTAACACATTTTTGGAAAAAAGCGTGTTAAAATAAAGAAAATTTAAAAAACTACCTTCTAATCCTTAATCTTGAGTGCTTTCTTTTAATACCACACAATAAATTTATAAAAAAATAATTATTTTTTCAACGATTAAAAATTTAAAAATAAACTAATCTAATCAAAAATTCCTGTTGAAATATTCTGGTTCTCATCACTGTACATTATTGAGATTTTTTTAAAGATTTTTAGATCAATCTCTGGGAAATATGGTGAGGGACAAAAAATATTAACAAGCTTTTGGGAAAATCTCATAAAAAATTGCTTTTTCAAAAATAAAAATTCGTTTGTTTATCCACTCATTAAAAGTTTTCATTCGAAATTCCACTGAAAATTGTAAATAAATATGTTTTTCATTTAATAAATATTTATTTACCAGGTCTACAAGTATGAAATGCGGATTTTTTTCAAACTTGTCGCGCAAACTGAGTGTATAGTTCCAAGTTTCAACATATATGGCGTTTTGTTAAGTTATCATTAAGTTTCAAATGCGTATAGGTTATAATTTGAAAAGTTATCATATAGTTTTGTTTTACTCTGTTAAAAATGTCAAATTTTGTGCCAAATAAAGAGCATTCGCGGACATTACTACTGTTTTGTATTCATTTGAAACAAACTGCTGCTGAATCATACCGACTGCTTCGAGAAGCTTATGGTGAATATGCTCCATCGCAAGATACGTGTAAACGATGGTTTCGGCGTTTCAAAAGTGGTGACTTTGATCTTACAGACAAAGAACATGGAAAACCTCCAAAAAAATATGAAGATACAAAATTGGAAACATTGCTACAGGAAGACGATAGTCAATCACAAAAACAACTAGCAGAGCAGTTAGGCGTTAGTCAACAAGCTGTTTCCAATCGCCTACGAGAGATGGGTGAGATCCAGAAAGTCGGCAGATGGGTTCCACATGCATTGAATGAGAGGCAGATAGAAAAACGCAAAAACACTTGTGAAATTTTGCTTGCACGATACAAAAGAAAGTCTTTTTTGCATCGTATCATTACTGGCGATGAAAAATGGATTTATTTTGAAAATCCCAAACGCAAAAAATCATGGGTGAACCCAGGCTCACCATCCACATCAACTGCAAGACCGAATCGCTTTGGAAAAAAGACAATGCTCTGTACTTGGTGGGACCAAAATGGTGTGGTCTATTATGAATTGTTAAAACCTGGTGAAACAGTTAATACCCAACGCTACTAACAACAACTGATCGAATTGAACCATTCGCTGCTCATAAAACGACTAGAATACGAAATAAAACTGCACAAGGTAATCTTTCTTCACGATAACGCTTCATCACATAAGGCAAAAGCAGTTTGCAACACATTTGAGGCACTCAAGTGGGAAGTGCTACCCCATGCCGCTTACTCACCAGACTTGGCCCCTTCAGATTACCACTTGTTCGTATCGATGGGTCACGTACTTGCCGAGCAGCACTTTTGTTCATATGAAAATGTGAAAGAATGGCTAGATGAATGGTTTGCGGGGAAAGGGGAAGAGTTCTACTGGCAAGGTATTCACAAATTGCCTGAAAGATGGGAAAAATGTATAACTTCTAATGGAGCATACTTTGAATAAATAAACTTTTATTGTTCTTTTTAGTTTAATGAGTTTTATTTTTTTTTTAAATCCGCATTTCATACTTGTACACCTGGTATATTTATCCTGAGATGTGTTTTTTTCAACTCTCTATAGTTTTCCTATATGTCGATCAAGGAGTTGTACAATCATGCCAAATTTCAACTTTCTATGTTCAGCCGTTTGGCTACAATTTCTGCAGATAGACAGACAGACTAACAAACAGACAGACAGGCAGGTACATACGACAAACAGACATACAGGCCGACAGACAGACAGATACATGATGTAACGACACCGGAGGAGTAACACTCAAACGTCAACAGCTTGAAACCAGATAATGGTAAAAAGACTTTGGGTATATGTAACACTAGTCAGTGATATTCAGCCAGTTATATATGGTCAGTAATACTGTCAATATCGACACCATTTTGTGATGTTGCTGTTTGAAAATCAAAATGTTTAGACCGACGTCAATACTCCATACCGACGTCATCATCACTCCATCAGTACTTTACACGATCAATATTATTTTTATTTTATTTATTTTACATCGGCCTATTTCTCCGACGAGGCTAATCGCGGATGCCAGGGGGTGAGCTGCTATACCTGTATGAGGGGTGAATAATTCTGAAAATGGGTGTAATCATCACATATAATTCTCGCCTGAATAATATCACCAACGGGGACTTGAACTAGCAACCTCACAATTCAGACTGTTTCTACCAGTCAGAACTGCGCGATTTAATGAGCTCGGTCACTCCGTTGGCTGTGCAATATAAAATATTGAGTTCAGCAAAAAGAATGCTTTTATCGTGTAATTTTAATGTTTCTATTACAGCTTATAAGAATTTCGCATTCTGGTTCTTGGAACGAGAAAACTAAATTCTTAGGTTGACGGGTTCGATTCCCAGCGAGGCAGTATTTTGATTCCGATCAATATTATTGTCAGTATTCGTTGATAATCAGGGCCGTTTTTACGCCTAGGCCAAAGAGGCCATGGCCTAGGGCCCGCTTATATAAAGGGCCCGGTTGTCAGTCTTAATTTTATTTTGTAATGTTACTGATTTTGCAATAAAATAAATAAATAAATAACAAAATGAATAACATTAACATTATAAATATACCAGGAAATTCATATTTCAAACGAATTTATGTATGTAAAATGTATTGGGTTGATGAAAAATTAACGACGATTTTTTTGGATGTAAGTTTTTCAACAAAAAAAAAATGCTGTTTGGACACGATCGAGCTGAGCCAGATAGACGTCGCTGTTGATGTTGAATTGCCGTTTTTATGCGGAAGACGCTCATCATCTTCATTCCACCAAAAGCAAATGCCATTTGCAATGATCTCCCAATGATGATTCCGCTTCTATCCCACCATACGCACCACTTTACCTTCTTACTGTGGGCATCTTTTGCTATTTTTTTCGGTGTTTCACCCGGAGATACACAAACTTTCTTTCTTTTGACCAGTGACAAGATTCCTCAAAAATGACGATTGCTCGTTTCTCTGCAGCAATTCGTTGAAAATTCGATCTCGATCGGCTCTTTTCTTGTCGGAGAATTCGCGAGGCACCCTTCCAGCCAATTTCCACACTTTTCCAAGGTTTTTTAGGCGACGGACGATAGTGGATTGGTCGACAATGAAGTCTTCGGCCAGTAGCCGGATTGTCATGCTATCGTCCTCTTCTACGGATGACAAAAGTGCCTGATCGTTGAAATCCGATGGCCGTCCTCTTCCTTCATCATCCTTAAGGCGTGTGTCACCCGATTCAAACTTGTGGAACCATCTTTCAACTTGTTTCTATCTGATTGTTACTTTGCCAAAAAGCTCGTGAAATAACTGTGCCGCTTTCCATCCTTTCTCGAAGTGATAGAGCATTATATGACGAACATGAATATGATTTTCGATACGCATGTTTTTCACCAAAAAACAGAAGAATATTTTTATAATTATTACATAAAACAAGCGTCATTTTCCAACCCAAAATAAAAACTCCATAAAAATCATCATTAATTTTTCATCAACTAATAATTTTAGTAAAATTAAATATAGCGATAATGAATAATCAACGTTAAAAATTAGGTCTCAAAATCGTTGTAATCGCTTAAATTGCTATATTTTTTCTTAATTTGACTTGACTTTTCCTGGGAGGAGGGCCCGTTAAATTCCCATGGCCTAGGGCCCTTACAATTCATAAGACGGTCCTGTTGATAATGTTAGTATTATTGATCGCGTCCCCATAATAAAGTTAACGAAATAAAATTTTCCCTAATTTTATCATTAATTTCATTGGTAATTTAATTTAATGTTCCTAATCGATATCTCGTTTCAAGTGGTGGGTAATTCAGTTAAAAACTATTAAGGCTGTAATCGTAGCTCTGTTAAACCAGTATATATCATGATCTTCAAAGAGAGAGACAGTAACAACTCTGGGCAGAAGCTCTTAAGTAAACGTTTATAGGAAATTCAATACTTTGGTTGGCTCACCAAACCCACCCACAAGGGAATAGCAAAGTGCTGAAGTTATTGCATACTGCAATACAAATAAAAATACGCTAGAAATTAACACTAAACGTTATAGCATCAAAGAGATTCATTTTCGTGAAGACAGAGGGAAACACTTGTATTTCTTGATTAGTTTTCTTAATTAATGTAGTAAGATGAAAGAGAAACAAAAAGGACATTTTTGTTTTAGTACCTGGAAAGGTTAGCACAAAGATTGTTTGCTTAAGAAGGCTATAATCAAATTTTATGTACAAAGTATGTTCTATAACAAGTCAAAGAAAAATTCACAAATGCATATTAAGAGCTTAAGATAATCAGACCAATTCTGTAACTCAGTTACAATTATCATAGTAACTAAATTTGTCACTATGAGCAAGGTCAGTTACTATCATACTAACTTTGGGGTATTTCGTATTCCGTAAGATAAAAGTTACTACAAACAGATCAATTCTGTAAACATTTACTGTGTAGTAACGTTACTACAAGATAAAATATTATAAAAAGTATAATGACTTTTATTCATGACAGTAACTGACCTTGCTTATAGAGACACATTTAGTTACTATTTTCATACAAATCAATTCTGTAAAAAGTTACTGTGAAATAACGTTACTACAACATAAAATATTATAAAAAGTATAATGCCTTTCATTCATGATAGTAACTGACCTTGCTCATAGTGACGAATTTAGTTACAATTATCATAGTAACAGAGTTACAGAATTGGTCTGATAGTAACTGAGTTACAGAATTGGTCTGAATACTTAGTAAAATGTTACTATAAAAGTTCCTATCATAGTAACTACCAAATGCTGGTGTTTACAAGTAATAACTTAGTTCTTATGAAGATAAAAATGGCGGACATTTGATTTTAAGTGTAATTTTTAGACATAATAGAAAATTGAGAAGATTAGTAAAGAAAAATTATATAAATTAAATATATATAAAATATGTATGTGTGAGTGTAGGTAAATATCTATATTGCAGGAGATGAAATATATTAAAGATCAAAAAGTCTTTTCCAATTCCTCATTTTTAATATGAGTCTTTTTTTAAATTATTAAAAAAAAATAGTTTTTGTTTTTAAAAATATTAATAAAAGTTCTATTCAATGACGCAAAAATAGTTTCATGAGGAGGTTTGGTTATAAAATGGGACGTATGGAAGTAATGACAAAACAAGGAAAATGCATCGAAGTAATAAAAAATCCAGGTTCATGGGAGGTTCTAACCCCCAAATCCCACCTGCCTGCGCCACTGATTCTATTATCGAGAATATGTCTTTGCTTTCCGTTTTTTTTTTTTTTTTAATTTCTTCACACATATTTTTTATATATATTTTATAAATGTATATACCCTAATATATATTATATAACAACAAAATAATGTATGCAACACAATATTTTGACATTTTTAACCTCAACTGTCATCTGTATACCACCAATGCGCATGCGTGTTGCGCTTCTGTAACTAACTTTTTTTCTTCATTAACTCATTCATTTTTTTCTCAGCAACTGGCACTAAGATATAACTTTCATAGCGATGTCAGTACAGTTGGATATTACAGATACGAAAAATGTTAAAGTTACTATTAAAGTCACTATAAAAGTTATCTCGTAGTAACGTTACTACACGGTAACTATTGTAGTAACTTTTTACAGAATTGATCTGAATGTCTGCTAAACTATGTGCCGTGAAAATTTGACAAATTATTCTAATCTTCTAGATTATTTTAGCCCCAAAATTTTGACAGAAATTCAGAAGACACTAGGAACCTCTTTTTTATTAGAATAGAATTACAGTTTAATATTGTCTCCCTCAAAATAACTTCCTTGGGAAGTCGCACAGCGCTGGGGACGGTTCTTCCAATCCTCATACCAGTGCTGGAACTCGGATACTGGAATAGTTTTCAGCTGGTCGGTTACGGACGTTTGAATGTTTTCGAGTGTACCAAAATAACGTCTTTTGACGTGGTTTTTCAATCTTGGGAAGAGGAAAAGGTCACAAGTCAGACGAATAAGGAGGCTGAGGAGCCACAGGAATGTTTTTACTGGCCAAAAACTCGTTTATTGAAATTGCTGTATGACAGGCACATTGGCGCAGATTTTTCTCATCCCCAATTCATTGGTCAAAATCTGATGAACGGTAGTGTGAGTCAAATTCAACTCTTCCTCGATCATTCTGATTGTCAACCCTGAACGCACAAGATCCCGGATTCTGTCGACATTTTCATCGGTTCTTGAAGATGAAAGCCTTTCGCTGCGTGATTCATCTTCAATCAACTCTCTTTCTTCTGAAAATGCCTTAACAGGTTGACTACCACGCACTCCGATCGGAGTGGTCCGGTGTCTTCCGACGCGCCGATCACTCCAATCGGAGTGCGTGTGCAAGGCAAATATAATGACTCAGTACGAAGTTGGCGTTGCATACAAGTGTTTGTAAATTGTGTGGCATTGTTCATCGGACTTTAAATAATTAAGTTTATCACTTGGTTTCCGTTTTTATTTTCTTATACGTGAAAAATTTTCAATTAAAATGGATAGTACACCAGGGCCATCTGGTACTAAAATGAAGACTTCTAAGACAACAAGAGTTGCAAACAAAACAAAAAGAGGAAGCAAACCATTTATGAATGTAAGGCATGTCCTGGATCACCTGGATTTTGCATCCAGTGTTTTGAGGTGTACCATAAAAATTAAATGTTATATTTATCAATTGTCACTTGGTTAGTTTTCTAAATAAATAAAATTATTTTGTAATAGCATTTTGAGTAATGCTCCGATCGGAGTATATGGCATCGACGAAAAAATTCTGTGATCAATACCGCACACTCCGATTGGAGTGGTTTTTATTTTTTATTTTTAATAATATTTTTTTCTTAAAACTACCTTAGAATAATAAGTACTTCACAACTATTAGCTTTTTAAAATAAAAATATTCGAAAAAAATTGTTGGCTCCTTGGTAGAAACCAAAAATATTGGTGGCAGTCAATCTGTTAAACCACCAAAAAAACTGAGATCCTTGACAAAACATTGTCTCCGTAGGCCTGCTGAAGTTTTGCAAACATTCATTAATAAGTTTTATTAGGCCAGTTTCCAACCAGTCTCATTGTCCACCGGCCCATCGGAAAATTTCCCGGTGGCCAAATCCGCGCATGTATCACTAGTGGATGAGTTTAATAACCAAACAATGTCGCTTTATAGAAATTTCTAATTAGTATTCTGTACTGATTAATATTTTAACAAATTTAGATACCTAACCAATGTGTGCTGTCACTAAAATCTCCCAAATTTGACGCACTGTTATATTTCAATTACATTTGGGAAGCTGTATAGAAAGTTGCGTAACATTAAAAGTATTTGATGTATTAAACAAATCTCGTAAAACGGTTGATATGGAAATGGCGGTTTCCTGTGAAACACGGTAGAATGCGTTAGGTAAATCCCGTTTGTGAGGCTCTCGGAAAGTCAACAGCATTACGCATCATTGGTCTGGATCACCGGAGGTCACACAGCCACGAGTTACGACCCATATTTATTTCCAATAACTACGTAAATATTGATATAAAATAATAACCAGTTTAAAATAGGTCTTCTATATTTATATTAGGCAAAAACGGATAGAGTGAATGATTATTTAATCAACTTGCTTAAATTGCGTCTGACTTCTTCGTAGTAAATAAAAATCAGATTATCAAAGGAGATATCACGCGGAATAACGCGATCAATCGTGCAAAGAGCAAAGAACATATTGAATAACGCCTACTTGCTCAGTGATTATCTGATGTGGTGGAACGACAGGTTTTATTTCCAATGTACCAAGAACCGGTACCATATTTACGGCATAAATATTATTTGTACATTCAAATATTCAATCAAATATTATCTTACGCTGACGACACAGCATTATTTATCGAAGGTTCCAATTGGTCGGAGCTCGGAGATGCAGCGATGAGGGATCTGGATCTTATAAGAACATGGTTGGATAACAATGTTTTATCATTGAATTCTGATAAATCACATTTTGTATCCTTTTCAATACACAACAACAAACAATCACCATTTAAACAATTAATAGTACATAATCAAGGATGTAATACTATATCTTGTAAATGTAAAATGATAATTAAGAAAACAGATAAATGTAAATATCTTATTTTTGATAGTTTCCTTAAATGGAATCAGCAAATAAACTCATAAGTTAAAAAACTTAGGAAATATATTTATATTTTCAAGAAAATTAAAAACATTTATTCGATGCGTGAATTAAAAACATTTTACTATGCCTTAGTGCAGTCTATTTTGTCTTATGGTATTATTGGTTGGGGTGGAGCTAGAGAAAAACATATTACCAAATTAGAAGTTATGCAAAGAATGATAATTAAATCAATGTTAGGTAAATCAAATTTTTTCTCGACTTCTAAATTGTTTCAGACAAGTAATCTGTTTAACTTGAAACAAATATATTTACTACATATATTAAAATACATTAACAAAAATAACTCTAAAATTGAAACCATGAATCATAATTATAGTACTCGATATAAAAACTATATGAAATATTTTAAAGCTAATAAAAGCTTAGCAAAACAACACTTCTTAAATTTTTTGCCTAAAGTGTACAATAGTTTTAATAAATTTATAACAAATAATGATATAACGATAAACAAAGGAAATTTCAAGAAATATTCCATAGAATGGTTGAAACATGTAGACGTATCCAAAATTCTTCAATGTATTTCTTATATAAGGGGCCCGGTCGCCGGTCTTAATGTTACTGATTTTACAAAAAAATAAATAAATAACAAAATGTTTAACATTAACATTATAAATATACCAGGAAATTTATATTTCAGACGAACTCCTGTTCGGCATTATAGAACTTATGTATGTAAAATGTATTAGGTTGATGCAAAATGAACGACAAATTTTTTTTATACAAGTTTATTCAACAAAAAAATTTCTGTTTGGAGACGATCGAGCTGAGCCAGATAGACGTCGCTGTTGATATTGAATTGCCACTTGCCGTTTTTGTGCGGAATCCGCTTCTGTTGACGCTCATCATTTTCATTCAATCAAAAGCAAATGCCGTTTGAAATGATCTCCCAATGGATGATTCCGCTTCTATCTGTGGGCACCTTTTGCTATTCCTTTCGGTGTTTCACCCGGAAACACACATACTTTCTTTCTTTTGACGTTTTTGAAGAGCAACTACGATTCATCACCAGTGACAAGATTCTTCAAAAATGACAATGGCTCGTTTCTCTGCAGCAATTCGGTGAAAATTCGAACACGATCGGCTTTGTTGCTGTCGGAGAGTCGCGAGGCACCCATCCAGCCAATTTCCACACTTTTCCAAGCTTTTTTAGGCGACGGACGATTGTGGATATATCGACCAATAGAAGTCTTCGGCCAGTAGCCGGGTTGTCATGCTATCGCCCTCTTCCACGGCTGACAAAAGTGCCCGATCGTCGAAATCCGATGGCCGTTCTCTTCCTTCTTTATCTTTAAGACTTGCGTCACACGATTTTAACTTGTGGAACCATATTTCAACTTGTTTTTGATTGATTTTTCATTTGCTGGAAAGATCGTTGAGATCGCGAAATGACTGTGCCGCTTTCCATCCTTTCTCGAAGTGGTAGAGCATTATATAACAAACATGAATATAATTTTCGACAAGCATTTTTTTTCACCTAAAAAAAAACTCCAAAAAAATCTCGATAATTTTGCATCAACCAATAATTTTAGTAAAATTAAATATAGCGGTAATGAATAATCAAGGTTAAAAATTAGATCTCAAAATCGTTGTAATCGCTTAAATTGCAATATTTTTTCTTAATTTGACTTGACTTTTCCTGGGAGGAGGGCCCGTTAAATACCCATGGCCTAGGGCCCTTACAATTCATAAGACGGTCCTGAGTTGGAAGGGTATCCCTCTCAATTATGAGCATTTTGGGTAGTTTTGTCTTTATACTTAATTTTGTAATTACTTTAATCTTGTAATTTTGTACTATAGATATTAGTGGTAATAAAGATTATTATTATTATTATTATTATTATTATTATTCGTAGTAATGTTAATTTATACCTAAAAAATATGTTTAATATATTCTCATCTCTTCAGCTAGCGGGGAGTGTCATTAAGTGGCTGCGTTCTATACAGAGAACTCTGGATGGTCAGGGACCTCAAGGAGTTGTTGGACCTAAAATGGTCGTGTTTGTCTGGTTGATTCTGGATGGTCGGGATCTCAGGGAGTTCAGAGGAACTCTGGATGGTCAGAAATCTCAAGGAGTTATGTTTGTTTTATTTGATGCTGAATGTTCAGGGACCTCAGAGTTCCGTTAAACTCTGGATGGTCAGGAACCTCAAGGAGATGAGCAAAACTAACATTATGTTTTCGTTTCCTCTGTTTTATTTTGTATTTATTAAATTCTGAAGATGCCGCGAGGACGTGGCAGGAGCAGGACGGCCGTGTTAAAATAGCAAGTTTATTTTCCAGTTAAATTTAGACGGTCAGGGACCTCAATGAGTTCAGAGGAACTCTGCATGGCCATCAACCTCAAGGCGTTTTGTTTGTTTTATTTGACGCTGAATTTTCAGGGACCTCAAGGAGTTCCGTGAAACTCTGGATGGCCAGGAACCTCAAAAATGGGCAAAGCTAACATTATGTTTTCGTTTTCTCGGTTTTACATTTATTTTTTGCATTTATTAAATTCTGAAGATGATCGCGAAGACGCGGCAAGATCAGGACGGCCGTGTTAGGATCAGGACTAGGTCTTGGATGTCCATTGTAATATGTTACGTAGCTACTATAACATAATGACATATATTATTATTATTATTATTATTACAACTAAGAGCAGAAGTCATAAGACTTGTATAGCTCTAAATACTGTACAATTATGGGTATGTGCAAAAACAAAATACATATACAAAAAGTAAACAAAGTAACTAAACAAAGTAACAAAGTAACTAAAAGTTAAACTAAACCTTAATAGTAAACTTAGACTAAAAAAATAACAAATTTATTGTCCAATGGCTAAATATAAATCCAAATTGTTCTTAAAATTGTTCACACTAGTCGAAGACATAAAATATTCAGGTAGATTGTTCCAAACTTTAAAAATACGGTTTATTAAAAAATTAGAACGCACAAATCTCATGTTTTAACTTAAAAATATGTCCACGCAGACGGCTATCACTATTGAGGGTGAAAAGATGCGATAAATCGCACTTAAAATCGCCACGCACTATTTTAAAAAATGTAATGATGTCACCTCTCAGCCTGCGATGTTCTAAAGATGTTAATCTCAAAATTGCTAATCTGTTATCATAGCACAAATGTCTAATCACTGGACACAATTTTGTAGCATGGCGTTGAACCTTCTCCATTGAGTTTATATCCCTTCTTAAAAACGGAGACCAAACTGACACAGCAAACTCCAAATGCGGCATATATGTGACAGATTGTAAATAGACGTTGTAATAAATGCTCGTTTGTGCTTGGATCTGTGTGTGTTTATTGATATTATTACAAACACTAGAAAGCGTTTATCATATATATATATGATGATAATGATATACCATCAGTATCATCATCATCATCATCATTTATCAGCCACTGCTGAATATAGGCCTCTTTTTTGCATATCCATTCCTTTCTGCCTTGTGCCTGCAGCAAATTACCGACCAGTCTCTTGACCCATCTAACACGTAGGAGTTCTGCCTCGGTTTATAGTACTGTATCTGGGCCGTCATTCCAGAACTTTCCTGGTCCATCTTCCATCATTGCCCTTAGCAACGTGGCCTGCGCACTGTCACGTCAGACGAGACATTTTTACAATTATACGCAAACTTTTGTTTGCTGTATGATCCATAAATTTGTTTTTCGATTCAAAAGTGTAATGCCAATCATCGTTCTCTTCATTTGATTCGCGTGAGAGTCTCAGTACTATAAGTGGAGATTGGTAAGACACATTGATCATATATTTTTCTTGGGGCAGATGGGGAGATCATTTTTTAATAATAATAATAAATTTATTTCGTGCCTTTCGGCTTTGAAAGAATTGGTTTACATACTATAACATTTATATATGCTATTCTATGATACAAAATAATTCATATTGTTCTTCTTTCCAAGACTGCTTTCATCCAGGCTAGGCCCCTTCCCGAATCGTTTAGTAGGTCTTCTGTTTTTCGTGGTTCTGGCTACATTCCTACACAGTTTCTGGTGGTCTAATGTTTCTTGTTCTTCTCTGCAGATTCTACATATTTTCTCCGTTTCTTCCAACCAATAATTGTTTGTTCTCTCCTTGTTGCCACATCTGAATCTTGCGATTACCTTCTGGTTCCTCGTTCCTTCTGCCAGGCATGTGGATAATCCAATAGTGGTTATATCTTTGTACACTTTGTTATATGTAGAATCTTGTTTTCTGTTATACTGTTCTTGTAACTGCACTTCTTGATCTCTTTCTACTATTATGTTTGTCATCTGTTGACCTTTTCTTCTTCAGATGACTTTTTAAGATGTGCCTTAGATTTCCAAAGGCTGCCCATCCTAAACCAATTTTTCTATTAATCTCTATGGTTTGGTTGTCCCGGCCAATAGTGATTTCGTGTGCCAGGTATTTGTAGTGAGACACTTGAACAATGATATACAGAGATATAAATCAATACCTGAAATTGACATATTACCACTCAGCACTAAATTTGTCATTACTTTGGTCTTATTTATATTGACTTGGGGTTCTATCTCCTTGGCTTCACTATTTAATTCTTCCATAATTTGGTACATTTTTCTTAACAGTTGGTTAAAAGTATATCGTTGGCGAAACGTAATTGGTTTAGGTGTTCTCCATTAATGTCTAAGCTTCGATTTGTCCAATTTAACCTATTAAAAACGCTCTCCAATGCTGTATTGAATAGTTTAGGAGATATAGGGTCTCCCAGACGTACACCTATGTATACATATGCTCAATAAATAAATGCACTCTTAGATCCCAAGAGCATTCGCACGATAAACTGTTGGTAACACTTGTTTTTATTGTTTCTTTCACTAATGAATTTTTCCTCTTACGTCTCACTAGTTTACCTGTGCCATAGAACCTGTATTACGCGATGATTTCCAACAATCGATTCAGCTAATAGAAAAATAATTGGAGGTACAATGCCGAGCAGAATATTTTAAGTTTAAAATTTTTGTCTCACATTTTTTTATCAAATTATTCTTATTTGTGAACGTCAATTTTGAAAGTAGTTTTGAAGATATCAGACATTTTCTTGTAGAGTCAGTGAAGCGTATAAGACGAAATCTGAATCTCTGTGATAGGTTAGAGTGGCCCAACCTTATCCTCTTATGTTGGTTTGCGGTCTAGACACTGGAGATCACTTCTTATTTGTTTGCATAACTTATACCTCTAGTAATATCTTTATCGTTCATATTTTCAACCAACATTTAATTAATTTAAAATTGTTTGTGATCAGAAAAACGTTAAACGTTTTTATTTTTAACGATTATTACATAAATGAACAAACACATATATTCTAAACAAAATTGGCAAGTTGAGCATTAAAGATGCAAAAATAATCAAAAAAAAAAAAAAACGGTGAAATAGTAGCAAGCTCGCCACAAAAATACACTAGTAAACAAAACAATGAAAAAATATGGTTTTAAAAAGTTCGGTAGTTCAACTTTTCATCAACAGACGGCATAATTAAATTGTTTCATCAGTAAATTTTATAAAATTATATTTACAAGGTGGCACAGTAAAATTGCTGATGCAATGAATCCATTTTATAATCACCTGTATTACCCAAGGACTCATTATATAATCCTGATTTATATACTACAAACTGTATGGTTTTATCAGTGAATGACGTGATTTTATTCTGTGTGCGTCCGAAGAGTCCTTGTACCAGTCAGTAGTTCTCTTAGCGTACTTGATCGAGAGTATAAATTGAAGACAGACCTTTATTAGGTTACATTTGTTCAGTTTTTTTCACGCTCCTTGATTTTGGTTCGTTGAGTTTATTTTTATTTTGCGAGCTTTTCACCTTCACGGTTTATAGAAGGTAAATTGATGGATTGAAACAAGAAAAATAAATAAGAGTATAAGAAAAAAAATTTAATCATGCTGCCACCAAAACCAACATACTGACAACTTGTTAAAATAAAAATTAAGAATTATGGAAGTATTGGAACAAGCCAAAATTATGTCCGTTTTCGTATGTTAATATTATTTCTCAATACAAATTTTTACAATGTTTCCTGATTCTGTTATACAGGGTGTTACGCACGGAGGAGTTCCACCAGGAACGGCCCTGCAAATTTATGATCATGGGAAGCCATGAATTTTCATAAGCATATCTTTTATTTTATGTTCATTAACCCCTTCAGTAATCATTAAAAAAATTAAAAATGGAAAAACAACAATTTTTTTTTTATGAATGAATTTTATGTACTAACATATATATCCTTCATAAAAGCCATTTCGGGCCCAAAATGGGATTGAAAATTGATATTATGGTGCATAGTGTGGGGGTGAGAAATAAAAGAAATTCATAAAAAAATAATCATTTTCTCTCGTACCTCGTTTGAATCATCGCAGCTGTCTTTTGTCTCGCTTCCACAAACCATGAATCGTATTTATTTTCACCCAAGTACATTCGGGAGTAATCTTATCTGCAGGTAAATCTTGCCCGAGTTATCTCGGGTGTGTGAATTTTCGCACATAATAGCCGCCCGAGTATACTCGGGCGTAGTCCTTAAGCGGTTAATCTTACTTTCAATCTTAGTTCAATCAAAGGCATTCATTCAAAAATGTATGGTTTTTTCCCATGATCAGGCTTGCACCCATAATTTTTTCGGCGGGGAGGGGCTTATAAGACAAAATTGTTTTATAAGAGCAGGGATGGATTAGGACCTACAAAAAACGACCAAAAACCAAAAAGTACTTTTCATCGTTTTCAAGATGCAAATGAGGATCACACTTCCAAAATATAAGTGATGACTTAAAAATAAAAAAGGTTCTTACTTCCAAAATGTAAGTGGTAACCTAAAAAAAAGTCCTCGCCTCTAAAATAAAAGTAAAGACAAAAAATTAATGTGAAGTGTGAATTTTCACACATTTCAGGGTTTTGTAGGTATTTAATAAGTGTAAAAAACCAACATAATACTGGATATCTAAGAATATTTGTTCTATAATCACACCAAAATCAACAGTATTTTGATAATCACTTTTCTTCGTTATTTCACAAAAATCCCAGCATTTTTTCTGCATTTGCTTCGTATTCAAGTATTCATTAGATTAATAAGAAATATATTAATAAATGGCTTTTTTTCAATTTCAGAAATGTATTTCTCACTATTAACAAAGCGTTATTTGATTTATAAGTATTTTATTACTACAAATGATTTATTCCTCTTTGATACTTTAAAAACAAATATCTAATGTAGTTCAAAAATTAGGTTAATTCACAGCATATAATAGTTTAAAGCGTGTTCTACATTATACTTTATTCATCAATTTTCTAACCTTTTTTCTTTGAACTAGAAGTTGTCAAAGTTTTAATACAATTTATTTTTCAATTTTTTGGTAGAGAATGAAATTCTTACACGTGTTTCAGTTCATTTAAAGTACCAACATAAAAATATAATTCATATCTTGTCAAGTGTTTATAACCTAGCTATTAGATTTGTAAAATTACTGATTTACGTACAAAACACAATTTATATATTCGCTTATTCAAACCAATGATCAACAAAACACTATTAAACACGTGGTAATACAAAATATTTACAAGCGTAATTTTAATGTTGGTACTATTGTTAAAAGTGTCTACTGCGCATGCACCGAGTTCCAAGTTGGATGTGTTTTCAAGAAAAGTTTGATCAAAACTAGTTTTGAATAAAGTTGACCTTGACTATATAAAGTGTTCTACACTGTACAATTTCACTGATTTATTTCTAGTACAAGTTCTAGTCAAAGAAATAAGTATGAAAATTTGATGAGAATTGTATAATGTAGAACACGCTTAATAAAATAACTGAACACTCCTGAACTCCTAACTAAACTGAAGTGTTGAGTGTAGTGTGGTACGGTGGGAAACTCGGTTCGCAACTATTTAAAAAAATTATTATAATTTTAAATATTTTAATTTCAAAAAAATACACGAACTATCTTAGCTATAAATACAAACAATCCATAACAGTATTAGCCATAGTTTAGCCATGAATTAAAAAGATAATTAATTTTGTCAAAAACACAAAAACTGCTATATTTTTCAAAAATCTGATCAAAAATTCCTCTCGTACGTTTCCGGCTTCACCTACATTTTGTTCAGATATTTAATTTAACCCTTTTTGGTAAAAGGGTTAGACAAGAACTTTTTTGCACATTTTTGGCTAAAATCATGTTTAAAGAAACGAATTTCAAAAAACGATCCATCTTTCCTTAATCTACGTCTTAAAAAATTTCTTTTGATACCACACAATATATTTTTAAAAAATATATTTTTTTATCAACGACATAAAAAAGACATTTTTCGAAAAACTTATCTGAAACCAGTGGCGAGGGGAGACATCCGCTAGACTTGCCCTCCCATAAAAAAAATTACATATTTTTTTTTTTAATTTAAAAAAATATTTAGGTAAATCTTCAAAAATACATCAAATTATGTCCTATACAATTTTTTGTCCAAAGCTTGGTTTACTAGTTACGAATTTTTTTAAATTTTAAAGTTTAATAACTTCCGTTTCCGGTTTTGGATTTTAATAAAAAATAATAGGGTTCTTTCAAATTATCAGAAGAATTTTTTAGTATCAGAACGAACTCTTTAAGTTAAACCGTTTTTGAGTTATCGTGTATACACACAGACACACACACAGCCACACAGACACACACACACACATACGGACGGCACTTCGAAAATAGGTTTTTTGGATTCCCTCAACTATGAAACGTGGTCATCCGTCAAAATCTCGACATCGAAAATTTTCGCGATTACAATACTTGCCCCTTATATATTAAGGTCGGGCAAGTAAAAATTCCTGTTGAACTATTTCCTATTAATATTCATAACGGAGATTTTTTTTCAGATTTTTAGATCAACCTCTCTGGGAGAAAGGGTGGGAGACAAAAGTTTTTTGATACATTTTTGGCAAAAATTTCATAAAGAAAATTTTCATTTGGTATGTGACTTAAAATTAAAAAAAAAATATATTTATTTAACACATAATTGTTTATATTTATCTCGGATGTTTCAATTTTCTATGTTAAGCCGTTTGGCTACAATTTCTACCGTACAGGCTGACAGACAGACACATGAGTGACGTTATAAGGATTTTTAGGTGGTTATACCTACGAAACTCTAAAAAAGTACATTCTTCCAAAATGCCAGTGATGACCTAAAAAAAGCTCATTAGCTCTAAAATTCAAGCTAAGAAATGAAAACTCATGTGTGGTACTTAAAAAACTGAAAACAAGTGTGTTTTGAGGGCTGGGGGGGGGCACAACCTGTGACCCCCCTGGTTGCGCGCCTTTCCATAATCATAAATTTGTTTCATAACTCCATTTATCGCCAGCAGCTTTCCAGATTAGGAACGACCTTATTATTTATATTACGCAACATTTTAAAATGCAAGAATAAAATGAGTAATTATTAATCCCAGATATCCTATTTCAAAACAAATATTGCAAAAACATTTGGTATATAAAATGTTTTCCCAGAGAGAGTTTTGGCAGCCGCAACTGTATCTTACCCTTTAAAGGAGAAAGTAAACAACACTACCCCCATCTGTTAGTATTTTTATAGAACCAACATACAATAAAATATAATATCTGCAACATGGCTTTAAGATCTCTGTTTTGAATTCTAATATCAACAGAGCTGTATAAAAAACAGTTGGTGCATAAAAACAGTGTTGACAAAATCACAATATTCTTAAATTTTTTATGAAAACACATTTCTTTGTCCACAAACGGTCCCTCGGCGACTATCTTCTAAATATTCATTGACTTTTATGACTGAAGAAGTCGCAAGACAGCGTAGAAACTAGTAAAGCTATGATTATATTCTTTTCATAATACATGAAATTGCAACATACGCTGTAAAAGTGTGCACTAATTTTATTTAGTAAGTTTCTTGCGATCAGAGCAACATTTTCATTTGTCTGCAAACATGATAATACAAAGATTTTCCGAAAAGTAAAAAATCAGCTGTGGCCACCATAGGACCGACCGCCATTGTAAAGTACTTATAAAAAAAAACGTTCTAGCAGCAGAGTAGAAATAACTTGGCCTAATATTTTCTAACAGAGATATTATTTATCATGACCATGGAAACGTTACATATAAGTAAGAAAAAATTGAGACAGAAAATTTTCGAAAAATTTTAGAGAAATTATTCGAAATTTTTCGTTTTATCAAAAAACGTCTCAAATAAAAGTTATTAGTTATTGCTTTTATAGCAACTTTTGTTCAATAAATTTTTTCGAAATATTTTTCTGTTGTGAAATATTCACAAATATCTTAAAATCGACACGAGTAAACTCCCATTTCTAGTCAACCGATTTTTACCAAAAGTTGATCGACTCGTGCCATTGATGGCAGAAGCTTAAATATGAAGTTTCATAAAAATCCTTTCAGCCGAATTTGCTCTGCACGTGTACACAGACAGACAGACGGACGGACGGACAGACAGACAGACAGACAGACAGACAGACAGACAGGCGGACAGACAGACCGACAGACATCATGCTAAAAATAGTCAAAACGTTATGTAGGGACCTCAATTCGTGGAGATCCATCGAAATCTCGAAATGTCAAAATCGGTATGATCACAATACCTCCCTTATATATGTTGGCGGTCGGTAAAAAGTTTGGTTATTAACATACATGAGAGCTAATACAATGAAAAATGAATAAATTTCAATGAAAATGATGTTTATTGTTAATACATATGGATTCGTAGAGCCCGTGTTCGTACTATGCATGTTAATAATATATATTTATTGACTAAGTTACAGACAAAGTGGTTTTAGTCAGTCAGATTATAAAAATAAATAAGTACAAGTTACAAAATACTATATACAGTGCAAAATATTAAATAAAAAAATCAGCTGTGGCCACCACAGGACCGACCGCCATCATAAAGTACTTGTATAAAATACATTCTAGCAGCAGAGTAGAAATAACTTGGCTTAATATTTTCTAATAGAGATATTATTTATCATGACCATGGAAACGTTACATGTAAATATGAAAAAATTGAGACAGGCTGGGCGGGGTTATGCAATTTTGAAAATCTTAATGAACCTTGCTATATAAAAAAAAAATACTGCACATATTTAGAAACCTAAATAATGGTATTAGCCATTCGAATTAAAATTAACAAAAAAAATATTTTAACATAAAATTTATTTTGGCATCCCAAATAATCATCATTCACTTAGTAAAACCTGCGAAACCCTGAAATGTGTGAAAATTCACACTTCACATCAATTTTTTAATTTTCATTTTTTGGTACTTTTCAACAATTTTATTTGATGGCCTATTAATAAAGTTGTGTGCTAGCCACTAAATCTTTAATTTTTTTCTAAACTATCTACAGTCTGAGGATTTCAAAAATTCAAACCGCAGGTCTGTATCTCTTACCGTTTTTGAGATATGATTGTTTGGAAAATTAATGTTGGCATTTCCATATTTTCATATAAAAAAATGATAAATACATAAAAATATTAAAAAAAGAATAAATAAAATAATGTAAACCTATGTTTGTTAATAAAAATAATAATAATAATAATAGTTTATTTATTTAGCTAATGCTAGTAAGATCCATATTAATAAACTTAAACATATAAACATTATAATAAACATTCAAATCAAATTTAATCCTTATTTTGTCAATTTAAACCATTATTTGTCCACTTAGTTCAAAATTCATGCAAAACGTGATTTTTGTCAAATTTAAATATCGATTTTTCGTAAATTAGCCTTTTAAAATTTTAATAACTTACTTGAATTAATTGTTTGGGAACTTAAAAATAAGTAGGTCGTAAAATTAGGTTCCAAACTTGTTGCAAATTGGTTTGTAATGTTTTCTACAATAATTTCAAAACTGTATTGCTGTGATAAATCATATTTTGAATGTTATCTTCTCAAATATTTTTAATATCAGCCCTGCCTACGAAATCCTGTAAACTATGAAAATTCACAGTTTATATATTTTTTCAGATAAACAGGTTTCGTCGCATAAATGTTTACGTAATTCCTGTTAATGATATAAAAATAAAATTTCCTTATCAACTTATTTAAGAGGATTAATTATTTTTTTAATCCCATACTAATTCATTTGTGGTTAACAAAACATCGAGATAACATTAAAATGTCGTTCTTAAAAATTCTAAGTTATTTTTTGTACTTATTTTAACATTGAATATATTGGGTGTCGTGAAAGTGTAGTTATTTTTGGAAATTTGGGTATTGAATCAAAAACTATATCTCAAAAATGGTAAGAAATAGAGACCTAAGGTTTAAATCTTTAAAAAATTTAGTTTTAAGATGTTTTTTCTGTAATATTTGGTCCGTAATGACCTAAAACTAATTGGTAAAATTTTAATTTAATTTTGTAAATTTCAAAAATTCATATCTCAAAAATGGTAAGAGGAAGAGACTTGAGGTTTGAAATTTTGGAATTCTTACACCTTGTTTTCTCTAGAAAAAATAATGTTTGGTCCGTAATGACCTAAAACTATTGAAAATTTAGATTTTTTGTAATTTTAAAAATTCATATCTCAAAAAAGGTAAGACATAGAGATTTGTCGTTTCAATTTTTGGAATTCTCACACCTTGTTTTGTCTAGAAAAAATTAATGTTTGGTCCGTAATGACCTACAACTATTGAAAATTTTGATTTTTTTGTAATTTTAAAAATACATATCTCAAAAAAGGTAAGACATAGATTTGAGGTTTGAATTTTTGGAATTCTCACACCTTGTTTTGTTTAGAAAAAATTAATGTTTGGTCCGTAATGACCTAAAACTATTGAAACTTTGATTTTTTTGTAATTTTAAAAATTTATATCTCAAAAAAGGTAAGAAATAGAGACTTGAGGTTTGAATTTTTGGAATTCTTACACCTTGTTTTGTCTAGAAAAATTAATGTTTGGTCCGTAATGACCTAAAACTATTGAAAATTTTGTTTTTTTGTAATTTTAAAAATTCATATCTCAAAAAAGGTAAGACATAGAGATTTGAGGTTTGAATTTTTGGAATTCTCACACCTTGTTTTGTTTAGAAAAAATTATTGTTTGGTCCGTAATAACCTAAAACTATTGAATATTTTGATTTTTTTGTAATTTTAAAAATATATATCTCAAAAAAGGTAAGACATAATTCAAACCTCAAGTCTCGGTTTGAATTTTTGGAATTCTCACTCCTTGTTTTGTCTAGAAAAATATAATGTTTGATCCGTAATGACCTAAAACTATTAGGGAAAATTTTGATTTTTTTTTTGGAATTTTAAAAAATTCATATCTCATAAAAGGTAAGAAATAGAGACTTGAGGTTTGAATTTTTGGAATTCTCACACCTTGTTTTGTCTATAAAAAAAGAATGTTTGGTCCATAACGACCTAAAACTATTAGGGACAATTTTGATTTTAATGGAATTTAAAAAAAAAAATCTTATCTCATAAAAGGTAAGAAATAGAGACTTGATGATTAAAATTTTGGAATTCTCACATCTTATTTTGTCTAGAAAAAATTAATGTTTGGTCCGTAATGACCTAAAACTATTAGGGAAAAATAAGGAAAAAATTTTATTATTATTTTTTTTTTTTTCGTTCAAAAAATGTGTCAAATAAAAGTTGTTAGTTATTGCTTTTATAGCAACTTTTGTTCAAAATTTTTTTCGACTTGTGCCATTGATGGTAGATGCTTAAATATGAAGTTTCATAAAAATCCTTTCAGCCAAATTTGCTCTGCTCGTGTACACAGACAGACAGACAGACGGACGGACGTACAGACAGACCGACGAACGGACAGACAGACCCACAGACATCATGCTAAAAATAGTCAAAACGTTATGTAGGGACCTCAATTCGTGGAGATCCATCGATATCTCGAAACGTCAAAATCGGTATGATCACAATACCTCCCTTATATATGTTGGCGGTCGGTAAAAATTACATATTAAAAATTCGTCAAATGTATAAAAAAATTGATGTGAAGTGTGTTTTTCAATTTTCACACATTTCATGGTTTTGTAGGTATTTAGTAAGTGAATGATGATTATTTGGGATGCCAAAACAAATTTTATATTAAAATATTTTTTTTGTTAATTTTAATTCGAACGCCTAATACCATTATTTAGGTTTCTAAATATGTGCATTATTTTTTTATACAGCAAGGTTCATTAAAAATTTTAAATATTGCGCCTATGGCTTCCATTTGTTGTTATAAGTTCCGCCCCTCTGATTTCGTGTACATTGAAACAGAATTAAATTACAATTTAAACAATTTCCACTGTTTATTTAATTTACGCTTTTAAAAATTAAATGCAACATTTGCCAAAATATAACTAGAATTTTGAAAAAATAATTTAAAGAATATAAAATTTAAAAAAAAAAACAAAATATAATATTGTCTCTTCTCGCAGGTTCGATCCCTTTCGGATAGAGTTACTTGGGTGAAAAGCTAGCGCAAAACCACTACACCAGCATACACGTTCCAGTGTAGCAAGTTACAAAGCTATAACTTGTGTACATTATTAGCAAATAATCACAAAAAATGCGTTTTTTTTCAAAAACATAGTCTGATCAAAAATTCCTGTTGTACTATTCCGGTTCACACCAATGTACATTACTTAGAATTTTGTCAGATTTTTAGTTTAAATCATCTGGGCTACAGAGTGTGGGACAAAAATTTTTTTGCACAATTTTGGCAAAAATCGCTTCAAAATAATTTATTTTGCAAAAATAAAAATTTGATCGTTAAGCCACGTACCAAGGGCTTTCATTTGATATCCTACTCAGAATTATAAAAAATATATTTTTTTTTCGATGAGCACATATTTATTTATATTTTTAGGTGGATATGTTTTTTAGATGTTTTAGTATTTTTCCTATGTGCGGGTCAAAGAGTTGTATAAGCATGCCAAATTTCAACTTTCTAGGTTTAGCCGTTGTCTACAATTTTTACCGAACAGACAGAATGACGGTATAAGGGTTTTTTGGTCATACCTACAAAACCCTAAAAAGCATGATTAATTAAAATTTTCGTAATACTATTTTTTAAATTTTGGGACCTTAGGTTCCTGACATGAAAGGTAATACGTAAGGGTAATATTAAAAAATTTGGTACAGTAATAATTGGTACCATTTCTTGATTTTGTTTGTGTGTGAAGTATGGATATATGTTTTGCTTATTTCGCGTATTATGAGAGTGAACCTGTTCATAAGTTGACAAATGGTTTGAATTTTTGTGCGCATATAAAAGGCAATGATAAATGTAAAGGGATGGGAAAGTCATTATTTGCAATTTCGTAAAAAAATTCCTGTAAACTTTCCTGTATGGAACTCAAACTAAAATTCTGATTGCACGTTGCAAGGAAAATATTCTGAACGCTGCAGTAGAGTGTTCCCAAGCTAATAGTGCATACGATATGTGGGATTGAAATAGGGCAAAACAGGAAATGCGTAGAATATCTTTGGAAACGGAATGGTGGAGGTTTCGAAATAGATACACTGATTTACATAGTTTAGATGCCAGGTAGTCAATGTATTGAGTCCATTTTAGAGTAGGATCAATATAAACACCCAAAAAATTAACAGAGCTAGGATTGTCATAGCAATTATTTTTAAAAGTAATGATAATTTGCTGAGTTTTATCAACGTTAAGTGCTAATTTGTTAGAAATGAACCTTTTATTTGCCTTATCTAATATAATTGAGTTTATATTTAATAGATTTGTATAGTTTGCTGAACGAGTAAAGAAGGTCGTGTCGTCTGCAATTGATTTTGCACCTAAAGAGTTTGGAAAATTGTTAATATATTTAAAATAGCAAAGGTCCCAAGATTGAACCCTGAGGCAAACCACAAGATGTCATTAATGTTTCTGATTTAAGATTATTTAGTTTTACAAATTGTTTACGGTCACTGAGGTATAATTTAATTAGAGAACAACTGAGTCCATAAATGGCAAGTTTTTCAATAAAAATGTTATGAGAAACATAGTTGAACGTTTTACTCAATTCAAGTAAAGTTGATAAGTACAGATCGCCAGTTTCAAGATTAACTGATATTTCATTCATAAAAGACAGGATTGCATCTGTGGTCGATTTATTATTCCTGAAACCGATGGCCAACATTGAACGCAGAAATTTTAGAATGGATCGATCTGTAAATACTGATTTGAACAAAAATAGTTGTAAGGTTCAGCACAACGTAAGGTGTGTTCGGCATAACTGTGCAGTGTTAACTCTATGGCATGCTTGTTTTTTGTCACGTGATTACTGTGTACACTATACAAGAAAATCAAAGACAAACTCTTTATTAAGATTGTGCAGTTATACTCGTTATTCTAACCTTCTTTTTTGTTAACAAATTAATTATATGTGTTATATATTTTAAGTAGTATAAAACATTTTTTTTTTATGTAAACAATTCAAATGAAGAACAAGAGAATATTTTGACAAAATTGTTTGAATATGCAAAGAGTACTGTTCCAAACATGACTACAAATTAAATTAAAATACATTTCCGCTTGTATACAGAAAAATTTGAGTCCCTTGCAAAAAATGCCCGCTTGTTAAATAATACATTATTATAAAGGACAAAAATCAGTTCTTTTAGAGAAGGAATTAATGATCATGATGTCTGTACTATTTATTTGGCAAATGCTGCAGGCATAAACAATGATATCTTAATTGTTTTCACTTATTTTGTTTTGTAGAAAAAATAATAACTTATATTTTTACCGCGAAAAACACTATTGGACAGATTTCCGCATACTCTAAACTTAAGTTGAGCTTAAGTCAAGGCAGCAACGTGTAGCTGAGCGTTGTCGTACAGCAAAATTACTTAACGAAAGAGTACTCCTTGATGTCGATTTTGGATGGCACTCCGTAGACGTCTTAATGTTCCCCAATAAGCTTCAGTATTTATTGTTGCACCTCGTTCCATTAACTGAAACTACAAAAATACTTTTTTTGTGCCATGCAACGTGATTTGCAATGAGTTGTTCATAATAAAAATACACTAAACGTATCGAGCGCTCTGTAGTTTTCACTTTCGCCAGTCAAGATTGCACTAAAGACAATTTGACACAGGGGGGCAGAGAGTTCCAGTTCTTAATAAACTCCCTAATAGTTATTAGACACATAATATATTTATGAACCTAATAAATTTATTGGTGATTTCCAAGTTACAAAATCCTTCTAATAGTTTATTAGCAACATAATTTTTTGTTTTTGTATTGGTATTTCTTATGAAGATAGTAACACGGTGCAAGAGGGATAGAGCTATACGTAAATTTGTAGAGCTAAAGTGAGATGAAATTTTGACACTGAATATTTTGACATTAAATATTTTGACAATAAATAGTTTGACTACACATTCAATGACATTACTGTAATGACATTACATACAGTCTGTTTCAAACGCTTAGGCGGAACTAAATGGGATTTTCGTTCTTTTAGGTTGTCACGACAAGGGACCTTGCTTGGGTTATTTCAGTTTCAAAGTTGGAATGTCAAAATTTTAAATTACAACAATGAAACCATGGAAACGAATGACCTATGTCAAAATTAAATTATTTTTTTATATATTTTAATGACAAAAAAATTAATAAATGGGAAATTTGTATTAAGAATGACACAAAAAATCAAAATATAAAGAAAATGACAATTTAAAATGATATTAACCTTAACCAAAAAATGTGTATTGTAAGTATGATTTACAAAGCTTAAACAAAACGGTCGAAAAGCACGATTTAAACGATGAAAGTAACTAGATTGCAAAATTTAGTTCCGCTTAACCGTTTGGAACAGACTGTATATTGTTCTTTATATACCACATTTACAATAAATGCCCAAAATATTCTAAAAACGGTTGTCCATAAAGTCTGTTCCAAACGGTTAGGCGGAACTAGATTTTGCAATCTAGTTACTTTCATCGTTTAAATCATGCTTTTCAGCCGTTTTGTTTAAGCTTTGTAAATCATACTTGCAACTAACATTGTTTGGTTACGGTTAATATCATTTTAAAATGTCATTTTCTTTATATTTTGATTTTTTGTGCCATTCTGAATACAATAATATCCCATTTATTTATTTTTTTGTCATTAAAATATGTCAGAAAATTAATTTAAGTTTGACATATGTCATTCGTTTCCATGGTTTCATTGTTGGAATTTTAAATTTTGACATTCCAACGTGAAAAATGAAATAACCCAAGCAAGGTCCCTTTTCGTGACAACCTAAAAAAACGAAATTCCCATTTAGTTCCACCTAACCGTTTGAAACAGACTGTAATTTATAAATTCATCCAAACAGATCGTCGATTTCGTCAAAATGCAACTAAAATGTATATAAAACACTAAAATCACCATTATAGAAATGTTTAAAAACTACACATTCGTACATTCTTTTAAAATTATACTGTTTTTCAATTAAAATTGAAATATTAACACATTTTGCGAACTTGTTTTTGGTTATATGTCACTTTATTAAGCACTTCATGTTGCCTATAAGTTATTAGACAAATAAGCCTATTTATTAGCAACCTAATAACTATTTCGGGGTGGAACTCTCGGAAAAAAAATTATGTTGATAATAAACTTATTGGACAGTTTATTAGCAACTGGAACTCTCGGCCCTAAGTGAAACTAGTAAGCAGTTATTAAATAAAAATAGTAAAAATTTACAATGTTCGTTATTTCAACAATTATTAAATATTAAATTTGTTTCGCGTGCCCCCAAGTATTAACGCACCTAACCCTTAGGGTACACGTACCCTATTTTGGAGACCACTGCATTAGAAGGTCTAGCTTTTTCTGAAAAGCGACAATGCAAAAAGAAACAACGCACTGTAGCAGATTAAAACTTTACTTTAGTAACATTTTGTTCAGAATGTCGCTTTCAGTACGTATAAAAATATAAACAAACGTGTTTTGGGAATTCTGTGCATTTTAATTTTTCAATTATTATTTCTTTAATGCAAAAATGGTAATAAGAATTAGTGTGCAAAGTCTGCAAATAGAAAAGTGATGTGTTGGCATTTTTTGAAGGACCTCTAGGCGAAAGTTGCTTATGCGTCAAGGATATTAGATATGGAAGGACATAAAACTGGATTGAATATCCTGAAAATGAGATAGCTTCAGGAAGTACGCTTATATAAAAAGAAATGTGCGAATATAAGAGGGGAAACTAGATACATATTATTTCAGAAATATTTCTCACAGAATAAAACTTGCAATGTCCTAAACATAAATAGAACTATGGTAGTTAGATAATCATTACAAATAAGCAGAAAGTATTTAAGCGTACGAGGTTTCATAAAAAAACTAGCGTCATACAGCTTTATTAACAAGAAAATATTTTACGTAAGCATAGGCGTACTAATAAGAAGAGTTGTTTATATTACATTTCATTACCTAGACCTCGAATTTAGCGCGAGTCAATTTTTTCACAGAATTAGTCAAAAAATATCGCGTTATATTCGGGCTAATACGGTAATTATTTTAGAACCCTAAGATAAAAATATTTATTTAGTAGAATAGTTATTTAACGTCTAATTTGTATAATGGTAGAATTAGGAAATAATTTCATTCAGCTTTTTGGACAAGAAGCGTTTATTTTAAACAACACAACGTTTCACCAACAACATTGTTGGCTTCTTCAGGTGCTATAACAATAAAGTAACAATCTTATATAGTTATAAATTAATTTACCTATGTTAGTTAAACGTAACTCTAACAAACTGTACATCAGTCATCTCCAAGGATGGTGAAATTGCAGAATAGCATTGACAAATTATTTTAAACTTGAAGAATACAGAAAATAGGAAAAACAGGAATTAAATTTTTTAAATATTATAATATAATAATCAAAGGTAATTCCTGTTAACACGCGCATAGTGGAGCGTACTGCAGCGAGGTTATATCGTTGTTATAGTCGAGCAAAGCGACGCGTTTAACCAATTTTGATTTCTCTGCTATCATCGTTGCTAAAATAATTGTTTAAAATGGATATTGAGGCATTTACAAGTAGTTCTCATTTATAAGAGGTATTTATAGTAGGATCCGATTGAAATTTGTCCATTTTTTACCAATTTATGTTGAATTTTTTCCAAAATATAATCTAACGTTGAAATACTCATGCGAAAATAAGAATGAAACTTTTCTGGATTTTCGCGGACTTGCATATAGAAATGATGAAATTCACAATTTGGTCTACTTTTATTTATTCTGTGAACATTGCACCTTCTAGTGGGTTTATTTTTATTTTTTAGTAAATACCAAATTTTCAGGCAAGAGTTTTCTGTTAGTAAAAAATCCATTATAATTTTGTAAACTTTCTGCTCGATTTTAAACGCGTCACTATGTGTAGACACTCTTTTATAAGCGCGACATTCTTTCGCTGTTTTACTTTCCGCTTTCATCGCTCCTTTGCTCTCTGCTTCACTATGCTTAGCCTAAGTGAGCTGCTGTCGGAGAACGTCGCTCTGACTGGTGGGGAGCGACCGACCACACACCTCAAGTCCCGCTAGCACCTAGGAACTTAGCGTTACGTTACGATACACAGGAATTAGGGCTTTTATATATATATATATATATAATATTCAGTTTTCATTTCGATACTTGAAAATATCGATATATTTTTTTCGATACGATACCAGTATCAATAATTTTTATACGATATTATTGATACCCATGTATCGATACTTACTCAGTATCGCATATCTGTACTTATTGATGACTTTAACTTAATTAACTGTTTTTGAAGACTCGTCGAGCTTCACTGTATAAATACTACTCTCCTCCGGTCTTAGGTACCGTGTCTTATATGGAAAATGTTATTTCCTTCTATAACATAAGGGTAATTCAATGTTTAAGTTTCGTCGTCCGTTTCAAGACAACGGTATTCTTCGGCAGGGCTGAACGTAACAATATCAACAGAACTGTATTTGTCGATATGCATTTGGCGACAAGTCGACAACGCTGTTAGTTATAATAATAATAATAATAATAATAATATTTATTGAGAAATATCACGAGGATAATACATTTTACAGTAATTAAAATTAAATCGTACAGAAAAAAGAGACATTTTTAACAAAAGTGTGCATTATTTTTACATTATTTTTACATTTTTTTTTTTTTTTTTTTTTTTAACCCCAAAATTTTAATTTATCAGCAATTAAATTAAATAGAAAAGTTTTACAAAAAGTACAATTAGTTTTATATTTATATTTTTAATACATTAACTTAAGCAAATAATATTACAGTATTCAGATTTGAATTAAGTAAAATAAACTATGATTAAGTAATCGAATAATAGTAATTGTAAATATTACGTTTAAATTCTTTTAAATTATTGGACAATTTAACATCTTCTGGTAAGGAATTGTATTCTTTACAACCCTTGATAAATAATGAATTCGTAGATACATTAAGATTTGTTTTTTTATATACATAAATATTACCACTAGTTCGCGTGTTATAACTATGAATTTCATGATTATAAGTAATAAAATTAGTCAGATAGTTTTGCTCTCCATGAATAATTTTGAAAATAAAAATAAAAGTTAGAATTTTGATTTTGTTTTTAACATTTAACCAACCCAAAGTGTCAAGCATTAGGCGAATAGTAGTTAATCTGCCACACCTCAAAATTACTCTCATGCCTCTATTTTGAAGTTTTTGGAGAGCCTGTATACTCGTATTGTCAAAGAGAAATGAAATAGTAGCACAATAATCAAAATGTGGTTGTATGATTGATTTATAAGTTATGGACTTAGCCCAACATGTAAGATGTTTTGAAACGCGAGAAAAGAAATACAATTTTTTTGAGATTTTTTTATGTATATATTGAAAATAACTCTTGAAAGTTAAGCAACAATCTAACATAAGTCCTAAGTACTTTATTTCATTAACAAATTCTATAATTTCCCCATTCATTGTTAGTTTATAATTTTGTATATTTATATTAGACATTTTATATTTACTAGTAATTATCATTGCTTTTGTTTTATTAACATTAACTTTCAATTTATTTGTAATTAAATATGTTTCAATTTTTTTAAGCTCTTCTTGCATACGCATTACTATCTCAGATAAATTCTTTCCACAAATTGCTAGTAGTGAATCATCTGCATATAAATAGACAAAATCACACAGTGTTACTGAAGTAATATCATTTAAATACATAATAAATAACAAGGGAGCCAAAACACTTCCTTGAGCACATCCGTAATTGTTGGGTTTTGTAGATGAAAATACATTATTAATTTTAGTTTTTTGTGATCTATTTGATAAATAATCACTTAGCCAATCTAATACTATTTCGTCTATTCCATACATTCTTAACTTTTTTAAAAGTTTGGCTCTAACGATTGTCTCAAACGCTCGTTTCAAATCCAAAAACACGGCAATTATAAACATATTCTTATCTAGTGATTCTTTCCATTCTGTGATGGTTAGTTGTAGTGAAGTTTCACATGAATACCCAGGTCTAAATCCTGATTGATTTCCGAAGAAAAGTTTATTATCATTAAAATATTTGATAAGTTGGTTATATGCCGCAGTTTCCAAGATTTTTCCCATACAAGGCAGAGTATTTATTGGTCTATATTCGCTTGCTTTGTTAGTATTAGTAATTTTAGGTATAGGTATCACAATAGAAGTTTTAAGTTCTTCTGGAAATTTACCTGTTTCTAAGGAAGTATTAATGAAGTGTAATATAACATGACCGGCTACTTGAAAAATACTTTTAACTACTTTACTATTTAGTGTGTCATGTTCATTGTATTTATTATTGAGTTTACTAATAATTTCATTTAATTCTTTCATATCTACTTTTTTAAATGATTTTAAGCTACACGTTACCTTAAAATTTTTCAAATATTCAGTAACATCTACATTAGTACATCTACCTTATCATCTACATTATTGACTACCTCAAAAGTTGTCACTCAAAGTTTCAGCTAACCTTGGGAGAAGAGACGCCAACTTTCATCGCTTAGCTTAGAACAGATACCCAGGAGAACTTTGTAGACATATTGTTGCAAAGCAGCCATCGTTGTTCGACGTAGATGGATGAATATACACATAACTTAGATATCACCAAAACTTTTTACTGCCTCTTTTACAGTATCTGTCAAAGCTGTGTCTGTGAGTCAAAATACTTTGCTTTTTTTCTAAATAAACTATTAAAAACAAAATATGAATTAAATTCATCAAATCTGATATAACACTAAATAATTGTCATTAATTTTCTGACAACGTTTGAGCAATAAAGACTAGTTCATTAACTACAATTTTCAAACGGTGACCATTTTGAAATGTCTTGTGACAGTGTATTAGAATTCAGCTCACAATATATACGTGAGACCAATTCGAATCACTGAACGCAAAGGGTTTGTGTGGATGTTAGCCACTGAATATTTTCATATCGTTGGTTACAACAACAGAATCCCTACAAAATGATGAGCAAACATTCATGTAAAATTTGGATTTAAGATTTTATCTCAAACAACTGAGAATATAGGCTTATTTTTTCGGTTGGAAAGAGAAAACTAAAATACCTAGAACACATAACGTAAAACCAAAGGTACGAAGTTTGAACCCACAATTTCGGACTGCGATACCTAGTAATTTGTGAGTGAGAATAGTGACTTAAGTGACTAATGGTGCGATTATGGTCCAACATGTAAATCTTACAGAATTTAAGGCTAAATGAATCTTTAACTTCGACTGTTAAATTATTTAAAATTTTGCTATTATGGTCAACTAAATTTAAATACTTCAGCTACAGAATTGTGACCTTGTTAGAGGCTAACTAAGTAACGTTCAACTGAGCATTGTCTGTCTTTGTCTGTGCGCATTGAATAAAGAGAGAAAGCAATAGTAAAGATATGTTAATTTAGTGTTTTTAGTACTGGCTGTCAGAACATATAACGTGATATAACCCAAAAATTAAAATCTTTATTTATTGAAGAAAAAACAAAAAAATACATAGCAAAATGAATTCAAAGTACATGATTTATTAAACCATGTTTACAATATTTACCCAAAAATAATAAATAGTAAAAGTATAATTTTGAGATAAAAATGTATGTTCATATGAAATTTGAATACAAAATAACACACATGCAATTAAAAATGGAGTTCCCCACATCTTTTTGGTCAGAACCAGTTGCCAAAAAGTTGATAGTTCCTAACACTTTGAGATATAGTGGAAATTCGTCTTGCCTTGCAGGTTGTCCATTATGTAGTGGTTGCAAAATTTCGTAGCAAGTAATTTCATTTGACAGCTGAAAAAAAAAATCTAAAATTCTCATTAACCATTTCAAATGAATTTTCTGTGTCTCTTATAAATCTTCGTTCTATGCGAAGATTGTTCCTAAAAATACAAAGTACATATTTTCGATAATTTATAATGTTTATAAATTTATCTTTTATTACTTGTTGTCATCTTCCTCGGCAATTAAATGAAATAAAACATGGATCAATTGCATTTTCTTGTAATTAAAAATGTTTAACTTTAAATACAATTTCGGGAAACGTCACAATATGATCCAGTGTAAAACACAACCTCAAATTTAGCGCTATGGAGAGATATATCTGGCTGTAGCTTAAAGAAAAATTTAAGGATTTATTTAACGTTAAATGGTGACCGTAATTGCACTTCACGCTAAAGCCTGTGACCTTCACATTTAAAGAGCTTAAATATTTAACTGAAATGACCATAATCGCACCATTAGTTTATTTTAAACAACACAACGTTTCACCAACAACATTGTTGGCTTCTTCAGGTGCTATAATAATAACATAACAATAAAGTAACAATCTTATATAGTTATAAATTAATTTACCTATGTTAGTTAAACGTAACTCTAACAAACTGTACATCAGTCATCTCCAAGGATGGTGAAATTGCAAAATAGCATTGACAAAATATTTTGAACTTGAAGAATACAGAAAATAGGAAAAACAGGAATTAATTTTCTCTCTGCTCTCTGCTCTAATGCTCTCTGTTGTGTCAATTAACGTTATGCCCGCGGGCCGTATCTGGCCCGATACTTATTTTTAAACGACACGCATTGAGCGGCTTTTTAGGGTTTCCTAGGTATAATCAGAAACAGCTATACCATTGAAGTCCAGCATATGGCTCACGGGCCGTAGCCGGACCGATATTAATTCTTAAACGACACGCATTAAGCAGCTTTCTAGAATTTCCTAGGTATAATCAAGAAACGTTTTTGTTTTGTTAATATACGCAGAATCATGCAAATTTTAATAATTGATACCTGCTTGTATTGATTTTTATTCGATATCAGTTTGCCAACGTTGTTGGCTACGGGTCTGCTAGTATTTTCATACGACGTAAAAAAAAATTATTCTTATAATAACAATCTAATTGTTTTACAATAATAAATAGATTAAAGTAGTATATACCAGTGTTCTTCAACCTTTTTGCACCCGCGGACCTGTGAAAATAATATACAAATTTTGCGGACCGGCTGAAAGCTAAGACACAAATAAAAACCAATATAGATAGTATTATATTATTATATAGGTATTTGTTTTACAGTTATACAATTACAGTTTTTTATTGCGACATTTGCTGCTGCTTCTTTGTTAGAATATTTGATATATGTGGCTGCAGATTTTTTTCTGAGAGACGAAGCGCTGCAGTAACATCCATTCGATTTCTCTGTTTGGTTTTTATTATTTACATGGCTGAAAAAGTCTTTTCGCACAAATTGGAAGTCGATAAATGACCAATAATTTGATAGCTTTATAACTCTCAGTTTGGTTTCAGAATTAACAAAAGCACAACTGATGCCGTTTTGGAATTTGTCGGTTATATTGTGGACGCATTGGAAGCTGGTGAATACTGTGTTGGTACCTTTTTAGATCTCAGCAAAGCATTTGACTGCATCTCGCATAACATTTTATTAAATAAGCTATATCTTTATGGTTTTGATGAAAACAGCTGCTCCTTGCTTAGATCATATCTATCGGATAGGAAACAATTCACTCAGCTTGACAACAATAAATCTAAAACTCTTCCGTTACAGGTTGGTGGTCCACAAGGTTCCATACTTGGTCCGTTACTCTTTTTAATATATGTTAATGACCTACCCCTTTTTATGACTTCTAAAACAGTTCTCTACGCAGACGACACAACATTATTAACTAGAAACTCCAATCTAAGTGCTCTCCTTTCCGAGAATAGATCCTTGACAGCTGAAGCAAATTCTTGGTTTAACACCAATAAATTATGCTTAAACACGGACAAATCTCAGACCCTGCTGTTTACTACTAGGAAACATAACTTTGAAAACCCTCATTACGTAAAGTTTCTTGGAATCCACGTAGATCCTCATTTACGTTGGGACCAACACACAGAATTTCTTAGTAGAAAGCTTAGGTCCACCATTTATCTGATAAGGAGGTTGAAATACGAAGTATGTAAAGAGGTCATATTGAAAGCCTATTTTTCATTATTTCAATCCCACCTAGACTATGGGATACTTATATGGGGACATTCTCCGTCCGCTGACAAAATCTTTAGCCTTCAGCGTAAAACAGTCAGAATTATCGCCGGCGCTGCCTACAGAGCCGAATGTCGAGATTATTTTAAAAGTCTCAAAATAATGACTTTACCAGCATTATTCATTTATAATTGCCTCTTGCTAATGCATAAGAATTTGAGCAAATTCACTACTGTTGGAGATTCGCATGAATACAATACTCGCTCAAAAAACGATATCCGTTCTCAGTACCTTCGCATGAACACCAGAAATAGCTCAAATTACTATTGTATAAAATTTTTCAATGTGTTGCCCGAGGAGATTAAACAACTATCTTGCAGAGAATTGTCAAATAAAGTTAAGGACATTTTGTTGAAAAATCCCATTTATGATTTTAGTAATTTTGACAATATTGAATTTTGTATATGAAATCGTATGTACCTAATAATGACTGACTATAAACAATAGATGTATATGTAATTTGGTCAATAAATTATTATTATTATTATTATTATTATTATTATTATTAACTCAAAGATGGATATTCTTTTTCTACAGATTTCCAAAATTGTTATAGTTTTCATGTGTTGTAATCCCATTGATAGTCATTTTTATCTATGGTTATAAATACCGGGCCTAAATCAAAGAAACAAACCATACTCCGATATGTTTCTCAATCAGTTGTCAGTCTTGTACCTATATCAGGTTCAAAAATATGTATATCTATGCTAAATTTCAACTCTATACGCTCAATTGTTTGACGGAAATTTCTTCGTCAATAAATAGACAGACATATGATAGTAGGGACATACCTACGCAACCCTAAAAATAGGTTCAGTCCATTGTTCGACTGACTTACTACCTTCACTTTGTAAACGATAAAATATCCCAACTGTTCGCTGTACGTAACTTACTTATCTATACTTTATATGGTAATTCTCTTTAAACGGCAATTACCTCCCAATAGTGTCATAAAATTCTTCCCCCATGAATAAGGGGAAAAGGGTTTTCGAACTGGGTGTTTTAGATTTGCAATGTTGGTAAAGTCGCGGTTAGCGCCGCGGTGGGGAGATTTGGAAGCTGAGAGAAAGGCTTTAATATATACAACACCGCAGCTTGTAAACAACAGGAACGATGAACTAAATTAACAAACAGATAAAAGTGATATTGTTGATGAATAGAGATTACAAAAAGACAGATACATCAATCGTAAACAGCAGCGTGATAATATTAAAGTATAAAAAAGGAAAACTAATTTCAACTTAAAGATAATTTAACTATATCTCTCTTTAATTCTTCTTGCCAAGCATCGCTGACGATTATTCCGCTTTTTAATTTTCTTCAAAAATTAGTCCTTTAAAGATTGTAAAGTCCAATTCACAAGCGGCAGATCTCTTGATCTTAATCGCAAAATGCTGCTGGGTAACCTGGGGCTTTGAAGAAACCCCTGAACTGGTTTACCTAATATCTCCAAAACAAGGCACAATTTGTGCAAATTGGCGAGTTAAAGTCAAGTAATTTATCTGTGATCCAAGAAGTTCCACAAGGCTGTGTATTGGGGCCTCTTCTGTATATATTAAATGTAAATGACATTGTATAGGATACTTTGTGTTCAGTTCTTGTAGCTTGTCAGTGGTATTTTCACCAGTTCGAAATCCATATTGATTAAGATACAGTATTCCATTACTGTTTAAAATTTGCTGATAAAATTACTGCTAAGAATTTGCTTTTTTAAGACTATTTTACAAAGATTTTTCCTATTACAGTCACAAAGAATATGGGCTAAAGTTATTAGGTGTATCAGCTTTGCAAATATAGGTTATATACCACCAAATGGTTATAATTTGTTGGGGCACTAATTCTGAACTATTCAGATTATTTTGGCTACAAAGACTTGGCAACATTGTTGATTGTAACAAAAGAATATCTTGTGTTATTATTATTAAAATTTTTAGAGATATTAACACTGAATACGAGGTGTTTCTGGAAAGAATTAGACCTGTGGATATACTTTTCTACCTGAGTGTGCTATCGTGATATACAAGTTTCCACCATTTAGGAGGTCTTTATGAAAGCCTTACCAAGTGGCACAACCCTGAAGTTCTTCAGACAACAACAGTACGCCGTTGTGTGTGTTAAAAATCGTGAGTGTCGCATTTCACAATGACTGAACGTCTCGAGTAGAGTCCACATTTTTCCAAAAACTTGGCCATTTTCGTTTCAAAACCACTGGTATGATTCGAAAAGTTTGTGGTGATGAATCTAAGAGTAATATACAAATTAAAGAGTGGTTTAGATCAGCATTTCTCAACCGCAAACGTGCCACGGTCCAGTATTTAATTTTTAACCGCGGACCATGAAAAATAAATGTACTATTAAACAAATTTATTTTATATGTACTCTACATTTATATAATATCTCAGTAATAAAAAATCACTGAAAAATTAACAAGAATCACAGAAAAATGGATAAAAGATCATAAAAAAATTAACAAAAAATATCAAAAATAATAATTTATAATCTTTCGCGGACCACAAAATTTTTTGCTAAGTACCACGAGTAGTTCTCGGATCACTGGTTGAGAAACACTGATTTAGATGATTCGAAAATGGTTGTATTAGGTCATCAAAGATGAAATTTGTAGAAAAAAGGCAAAGTTGGTTGGTATAACAAATATAAGGAATTATTTTATTCATCAAATTATGCACCCATATTGTCTATACACTTTTGCCATTTAAGCAGCAGGTTGTTCAGCTGGTAAAAAAACCCTAGCGGACGAGAGTCAATGGATTCCTGGAAGGCCAGTTTTACAGTATTGTCGGAATTAAACTGTTTTCCTATTAAAAAGTTGTCCAAATTGCAGAGGAAGTGGTAGTCAGTGGGGGCTAGATCTGGTGAGTATGGTGAATGATGAAGAAGTTCCAACTCAAATTCCTGTAGTTTTGTCACAATCATTTGTGCAGTGTGTGGTCTAGCGTTATCATGCAATAAGATTAGAGTCGTTCTGTGGCCAATCTAGGCTGTTTTTCTTTATGTTTTTGCATCATTTCGTCCAGTTGATTGCAGTAGGTATATTTCTGCTGTGATCGCTATTAATGTTTCGCGTGGTCTGCGATGCCGTAGTTCCACGTAAGAACGCATACTTCATAATAGTGCAAATTTCCGATTGTTCCATTTTCAACTAAATTAAATTTAAAAAAAAGTTTTTGATATTTTTTAGAGCATACAATGATTTATTTAAACAGGCGAGATGTGTAACTTTCCAACAAAAAAAAAAAAACAGAACGGTAAAATATTAAGCCAATATCAAATAATAAGCTGTTAACGTTGGCAATATTAGTAATTACAAATTCCATCTTTGACGACCTGATACTTAAGTGGAAAGTGTTCGATTTACTATGCGAGAGATGGAAGAAGACCTTGGAATTCCAAAAACTTAAGTTTCTGCAATTTTTACCCAAGACTTGGGAATAAATGGCGTGGTTGACGTGGCTATATAACACATTTGCCCATTCATCGCAACTTATCCAGCAATTTCTGGGGAAACACGGTATTACGCAAATTTGTCATAACCTGGTTTTCTTCGACTTCTGACTGTTCCCTAAATTAAAAAATCCTTTAAAAAGAAAAAGATTTGAGAACATAGAGTACACAGAAAACAGAAAAGGACGAGGTAGCTGTTGACTATTCCAAAAGCTGTCTTTAAAAAGTGCTTCTGGATGTGGAAGGATGGCTGGAAGAAGGTTGTGGCTTCCAAATTAGAGTACTTTAAAGGGAACATCATCGCTATTAACCAAGATTAATTAATATCCATGCTATAGTACAAATTCGAATCATTTCCGGACAAATCATGCATTATATATATATATATATAATTTTCCCCGTCAGGTATTCGCGTATGACGTGCTACCTTGTGATAAGCCTGAAGTGCAGTACCTAGCGGAGGATGGTTTAAGACCTAAACCAATACCCCTATATATATATATATATATATATATATATAAGCCCAAGTGTCTGTCTGTCATATTACCGTAACGCTAAGTTCCTGGGTGCTAGCGGGTCTTGCGGCATGCGATCCGTCACGAAATGAGTAAATGAGTGGTGGGAAACGACGTTCTCCAACAAAGCAGCTCGCTTACCCAGACTATAGCTCTGCAGTCAGTGCATACGGTGGCTTGACGAAAGAATGTTGTGTCATGGTCTTGTTTTGTATGTTGAATTGATGTTATGCAACATATAATGGCCCGCGGACCGTGTCCGGTCCGATACTAATTTTTAAACGACAAGCACTAGCGGCTTTTTAGGATTTCATAGGTATAATTAGAAACAGCTATACCATTGATGTCCAGCATATGGCCCACGGGCCATTTCCGGCCAGATACTAATTTTTAAACGACACGCATTAAGCAGCTTTTTAGGATTTCCTAGGTATAATCAAGAAACGTTTTTTTTTTGTTAATATACGCAGGATCGCGCAAATTTTAATAATTGATTCCTGCTTATATTGATTTTTATTCGATATCAGTTTGCCAATATTGTTGGGAACGGGTCTGCTGGTGTATATAACGTATATCAAGCCTGTTTAAATTTACGATCGAACTTGTCAGATCATGAAAGAAGATTAGATATAAATGAATGCCATAAGAGGAACAATGTAAGATTAAACAATATGTCGCAACACCTCAAAGATTGTAAACCAGTGAAAACATTTAAATGTCACCTTGTTGACTATTTAATAGAAAATCGCTGCTGGTTCTAAGTCAACAATAATGTTTACTTTATTTTATTTAATTAATCACATTACAAATAAATGTTTCGTTAATAATTTTTAGTTGTCTGTCTGTTTATGAAGTTAGCAGAAATTTTCAATTTATTAATCTTTTGTCCCAACAAAAGCTGCAGCATTTTGAGTTGCATTTAAAATTTAATCTGTTGTGTGGTGCATTTGAAAACATAAATCCCCATAATAAACTTAACGTGAATGTGGAATAATCTACGCCCGACATCACAATACTACCACCACCAATAAACTTTACTGACTTTAATGAAAGCTGAATGTCACAATTCTTTCAGACCGTGTTTTTATAGCACACTCTATGTACAATGCTGCTATCTATTAGAACACTATTGCATTAACAGATAAAAATCAAATTTACCATAAAAAAATTTGAGGAAAATTACACAAAATAATCTTTTCGTGTAGATGCATTTCTACTACAATTACCATAGGTTACAAAATTATCATTAGAGTAAGATTTAAATATCTGATTTTGTATAACAGGTCATGTTGATCAACGAAGGGATAATATTAGTACAAATATAGTCTTATAATATTTTACGCTAGCCGTTTGGTACCGAGCAACAACCTTGGAACTTTCCAGAATGTACTAGCAACCTCTAGACGGGTCTGGAACGAATGCGCAGGTATATAATTCGTCATGTACGCGTCGTCAACAGTTAGTTCATGACAGCGAGACACTGAGAATAATTAGTCAGTCAGTCGGTCAGTTGGAGATGTGATTAACCTGATTGCAGTTACTCAATTTGTTGAATTCGATGCAGTGATTAAAGTGATTTACTTGAATGAATAACTGGACTGATTTGGACTACACGATGATATATCGGGAAGAGTTAACTGTTAAATAACTGTGGTATAAGTGTTGAAACAAGTATTCATTAAGTGTATAGTCGGATTGCTGATAGGTGACTCTTCGTTGCTACAAGTATCGATATTCATTACTATATGCTTTCTCTGTCTATATCATTATAATTATTTGCATACCCATAGTAACCAGGGGCGCACACAGATTTTTGGCTTGCGGGGGGTCCAATTATACATAATTTTTATAAACACAGGGCAAAATATCAATTTCAAGTGAAGAGCAAAATGAAAAGGTCCTCCCTTCTAAATTTTAAGTGAAGAGCAAAAAAAAAAGTTCCTCCCTTCTAAATTTTAAGTGAAGGGCAAAAAAAATGCCTCACTTCTCACAGTACGGCGGCATGATTCGCAAATATCTTTACTAATTAGAGCACGAAATTAAGTTCACAGCAGTACTCAAACAAACAAAATTATTAATTTTAAGGTAATAATTATAAATAAGGAAAAACTTTTGTAGTTTAATTAAAATATTTTTTTTTGTTTCCCCTAAGTACAAAGTAATAAAATAATAAGTAAAAATATATTTATTCATATAATTAATTATAAGTTCTATTTAAATGTTTATTTTTATTTTTTTTTAAATAGTCACTGTAATCATAATTTCGTCGTCATCTCAACTATCGCTGTCATTTCTTGTATTTATTATTATCGGATTAACATCATCAACAATCCTTTCCCTTTCCCACCATTCATTTATTAAATTTTCGATTTTTTTAACAGATTTGGCCCAAGTTTCACAACTAATTTGATCACAGGCTACCTGCCCCTTTTTAAAAACTTCTTTATCACTATATCCGTTTTGACCAATATGTCTATCATAATAATTTTTTGTTATACCCCAAATTATTTCAATGAGGTTAAACTGGCAGTGATAAGGAGGATCTTAGTACTTCATGACCATACGTTTGTGCCAATAAAATAAACTGGTTCAGATTATAATTTCCTTCGTTTTCTCGTGATTGTGTTAGTGAGAAGTTCAGATTTATTACATTTTATAATTCTACGAATTGTTGATTCCATAATCTTTAAGGCAGCTGCTACTCTTTGATGGACACAAGATAGAGAAATAAGTGGCCCATTGTTGTCTTTTTCGGAATTAAAATATTCCAGCAGATTTAAAATTAAAGTTTGTGAATTTAATAATTGTGCGCAAGCTCTATTAATTAATATTATTAACAGACACTGACAGCTAAGACAAATAACAAAAAACATTTTTAAAATCGCTGAAAAATGGTAACTAGATTATTAGATGATTGCACTACTTGATACATACCATACATGTAACAGTCACCTATCAGCAATCCGACTATACATACTAGAGGTGGGAAATGCTAATCTTTTTAAAGATTCGTTCAGTATAGAATGGCTCTCTAAAATGAACGAATCGTTGGCGTACAACAAATCTAGTGTTTACTGTCTACGTCACGCTGTACTTGGCTTTTTTATTCCATAGTTGTGCACTGGGAGCTGAGAACAGTATAAATACTACTGTAGTCGCTAGTAGTTCACGAACAGCGAAGGTGTCAGTACACGTACACACATTGTACAGCGCAGTGTGTGGAGTCTGCTGTTCAGCTTTCGCTCGTACCATGTTCTAAGTTCGCCCATCCAGGCTGAGCCTACATATCAAACTGCAGACATAGATGTACGTGTGTTCCACACTACACACTACACAGCCACCAGCCTGAGCTCTGTGCCCAATCCTCGTTTCGTTCCGTTCCATATCGAGTCACACTCGCCACTCGCCAGCATTGGTTCGTAAGTTCGCGTACTGAAGATTCGTTCGCTGCTTATTAAAAGATTCGGACGTATCAATTCACTAGAACGATTCGTTCTTTTGGAACGAATGGAAACCGCCATCACATGCCTCCGTATAGGCCACTGTTGGTGGACGCATGCCACCTCCTTCGAAGTGAAGAGTCCCCTATCTGTGAACACACATTTGTCTGTGTTACACTTTTTAACTGACTGTGTACAGTTTGACGATGTCAGAGAGAGGTTAGGTCTATGCTATGACCAGTTAGGTGATGACAGAGTACTCATGGACAGGCTGATACTCTTCCTGAGAGAATCGAACTTACTGTTTTACCTGTGACGTCTTGCAACTTATTTTATTGTGTTCTATTTATAGACTGTGATATTCGATGGTAATTAGACCCTTTACAGCACCTTACCATCATCTTGCGTCTGTTCATTCTTTCGAATAGACTTTTTATTTATTTATTTGTATTTGTCCGTGCAAGATTTCTTTTATTGAATATGCATAATTTTAATGATTTTATTTATTATCTAATTTATTGGTTTTATTATGTAGTGTAATCATTTAGATGGGCTGCGTTTGGCGCAAATAGCTTTTGTTGATGTACGCCAAAAAATTTAACTAACTGAACTGGTTAACCGGATTTTCAAAAAGGTTAACCGAAAGTCTGTAAACTTGTTTAAGGAAAAACCATTATAAACTAGCGGATTACCAAACCCGTTATATAAACCAATTGACCGGTTAAATTAACCGATATAAATTTCGGTTTTCAGCCTTGTTTTTAATTGAAACGAAACTTTAATGTTTGGTGCCTCGTCGATGGTATTTCATAAGCATTAGTTCTGTAATATAATGTTAGTTTTTCCTCTTCCCTTAACGAAGGGGACTGTTTTTCCAATTTTGCTTAAGGCGCTAAAATCCCTGGTTACGCCATTAGCCAGATGATTGTGTAACTTAACACTTTTGTTCTTACAAAACAATCAGCACTCATCATAAAAAAATCTGGTAAATATTCTTCATTTACTTGTTATAACACACATTCGATTTTTCAATAAAATTCGTTTGTAATTTAATATCTCTTTTGTATTGAGTTTGTTGAACCCGAAGGCAATACCCTACATTATATTTATATTTTATAAAGTCCATTTCATTTCTAAAAGTTTAAAACTCGCAAACAGAGTCCAAACACAGTTCTTCAATATCTGGTGTATTGTTACTGTAACATAGAATTAATCTTGTCAATAGCGTACTCTTCAGTAAATTGTACAACAATGTCTTTCATTCTATTGTCCTTCAGACCCACACTTTTAAAAAGAACACTTTCTCTCTTGTATAAAAAGAAAAAGGGAGAACTGCAGAAAAAAGTTACAAGTACATTTCTTGCAAGAGTGAAAAAAGTCGAATAGCCGTGGCTGAAATTGCCTAAAATATTACGCCTCCACAATTCTTACTGATGGACGAGAGAGTAAAAGCTAAAAAAATATAAAAAAGTTTTTATTGCTGAAAGAAATTGAATGAAAATATAATTTTATCGCTTATAGATAAGAATTGATATAATATTCAATAGGGTAGTGGTGTAAATATTTTTTCTCTTCATATTTATGTATGTAATTTTTATAATTTCGTACCAGTCGTGAATTATTTTCTCTCTGCAAATTAGTTAAAGCTATATTTATCACGGACTGACCATTTAGCAGCAAGATTGTAGATTTTTAGCCACGGCGGATTTAGATTTTTTAGAGGGCGCTCCTCCGTTGCAAACTTATTTTGTTATAAAAATTATATTTCAACCTGCTTAGAAGAAGGTTTTGAAATTCATGCCGTGTATATAGATTTTTTAAGCTTTCGATCAAGTAGAGCAGCGAATATTGTTAGCAAAATTAAAAGCTTGCGGTATCAATCTTCTCCGATGGCTCGATTTTTCGTCTTATCTCTATAGTGGAAAACAATTTGTCAAGATATTCGACTATACTTCTGAAGCAATATCTCTTACTTCAGGTGTGCCACAAGGTTCCGATCTTAGGCCGATCATATTTTCACTTTTTGTTAATGATACCGTGTAGACCAGCGTTTCTCAACCGGGGAGCCGCGGCCCACTGGAGGGCCGTAAAAGCTTCGTCGGGAGGCCGCAAAGTAATATAAGATCGAAACATGTAAATATAATGGAAATGCTCTCAATCTTGAAAGATATAAATTTTACTCATATTTATAAATATTTTAATTAATATTAAAAAAATATACCTTTCATAACATAAATATGATAAATATTTTATTTAATATTATATCTAATATACTTATTTAAAGTACAGGCTATTCCAAACGTTTAAGCGAAACTAAATGGAATTTTAATTTTCTTAAGTTGTCGCTACTAACTTTATAACTTGTGTAAAGTGTACTTTTGCTGAATAATAAACAAAATGATCTTCTTTCAATGGATAAAAATTACTAGATTTGAGAATCTAGTTCCGCTTAAACCAAAGAAATGGACTATAATAAACTATATATATATGTGTCGCTTGATACGTTTCTACGTATCATACGTTTCTAGAATAACTCGCGTTGTAGGTACTTCAAGTACTTTCAAGTAGGTACGACTTGAAAGTGCAATATTTTTTATTTATTTATTTTTTTTTATTATCCGACCTACAGGTAACTCAAGAGTAAGAATGCGATAGTGTTTAAATCAAAATGGAATTCACTTTGAGCACTTGTAAATAAAAATACTTTACTTTCAAGTCGTTAAAGGGAATATAATCATCATATAAAGATATCAAAAAATTTGGTTTATTACGGAAAATTTCAATACAACAATTCAATTTTTTTAGATAATTTTTTTTCCCAATTTGCTCACGTCGTATTTTCAAGAAAAATCGTATTCCCTCTCTCTTGATACACCATATATATAGGAAGGCCGCAGAAAATATTAACATCATTTTAGGTGGTCACATGCCAGAAAAGGTTGAGAAACACTGGTGTAGACGACCTGTAGAGGTTGGCATAAGACTCCTATTTGCTCTTCTTCGCCGACATGAAGTTGTTTATAGTTGTTAACAACTCTGTCAGCTAACGGAGTGGCCGAGCGCATTTAGTCGTGCGGTTTGTACTGGTTGAAACCCAGTACGACTGTCCGGTCGATGGTTCGAGTCTCCTTCGTTGGTGATATTATTCGGGCCAGAATAATATGTTTACATTACTCCCATTTTCACAATCATTCACCCCTCATCCAGGTGTAGGAGTTCGCCCCTTGGCATCGGCGATTAGCCTCGTTGCAGAAATAGGCCGATGTAAAATAAATAAATTTAAAAAAAAAACTACTCTGTCAACACAGTTGAACTGCAATCAAATCTGTGCATAATTGAAAATTGGTGTAAGCTAAACTTATTAAGCATAAATTCTTTATTATAATAATGCTTAATTATTTTATCATGGAAACAAATTAGGCAACTGTTACCTACTATCTTAATGGCGCTAATTTTGAGAATGTATCACAAGGTTTATTATTCGTCAAACTAAAGACTTCAGCAATATCCATTCATTTTGAACATCATCCTATTGAAATACTGACGTAATATATGCAATCTGTGTTTGTTCTACTAAATACTTAATGCAGTAACATATGTGCCAGACGCTCTTTCAGGCATTCAACTGAGAGCCCTTTGTAGGATTATAAGGAAAGTTTCATTATAATGGGTGTTTTTTTTAGAGGTATAGAACTTTAAATTGCAATAAAACAACGATGGATTATTCGATTGACATGAATTTTTTTTTATTCGAAAGATAATCTTGTGGCATTACATTAAATCATACCAACAAGACGGCGCAACATGTCACACAGCTCGTGCCACAATCGATTTATTGAAAGACACGTTCATCAGGTATTCTAAGTAATGTACATTGGTGTGAACCGGAATAGTACAACAGGAATTTTTGATCAGATTATGTTTTCGGAAAATAACACATTTTTTGTGTTTTTAACTAAAATATGTTAAATATTTAATTCGCTATGTAACACTCCAGATCAGAAACTCTGGTAGCTCAGTTGGTTTCGTGATACACTTTGTAATTTGCAGTGCGAACGTTGCAGAGTTCGAATCCTGTTAATTTTATTTTTTTTCTGTTTTTTTTTTGCATTTCTATTTTGTTTAAATTATTTTGTCAAAATTCTAGTTATATTTTGGTAAATGTTGCATTTATTTTTTAAAAGCGTAAATTTAATAACCAGTGGGACGTGTTGAAATTATAATTTAATTCTGTTTGACGAAATCAGAGGGCGGGACTTATGATATAAGCAACCAATGGAAGCCATAGGCGCAATTTTAAAAATCTTACTGAACCTTGCTGTATAAATAAAATACTGTACATATTTAGAAACTTAAATAATGGTATTAGGCATTCGAATTAAAATTCATAAAAAAATATTTTGACATAAAATTTGTTTTGGCATCCCAAATAATCATCATTCAGTTACTAATTACCTGCAAAACCCAGAAATGTGTGAAGATTCACACTTCACATAAATTTTTTATTTCTATGGGACTTCACTGTGTCATTAATCCATCGCGTATCATTTGTCCTCTAACCATGACCATACCACCAATAATCTCTTTTCTTCAGTGCCTTGAAAGCACCTTTTCCTACTTTTATACTTCTCTTTATTTCTTAATTTGGTATTTCGTCCATTCTTATGATTCCACGTTACATTAGCCAAAAGTGGATGATTTTTCTCTTATTTCTTTTATTAATGACCCATGAATAGATGGAACTAACTTCAGTTTCTGGTACTCCGTGACACTTAAATTTAATCCGAAACCTTAATTAATACTATAAAAAAAGTTTAATTAGATATTAATTATTCATGAATATTAGTACGCTATCAACATAATATTGAGCACTTAACCCAGGTTACGGAGGCAATGGCTTGTCAATATCATATGTTAATGTAAGCTTGTGATGTATGGTTAAATTCCACAATGACTAATGGAACAGTCCAGTGACCAAGATGTATTTACCTTTGTAATTAAATGACATGTCCCTTGTCAGCGAAAGCTTCTAGATTTCTCTGCTTCAATGTACTATAATATCAGTAGATCTTAAACAGAAAGGAACAGTCTCAATACCAAAGACTAATTCATTAGTCACGCATTTTTTTAAACATGTCTGTGTTAGGTGCAATTAGCCATTGTTTTTGTGCACAAAAAATGTTAACCAGTTTATTAACATTTTTATACATTTGTTCTTTGGAGAGATGCTGTAAAGAATGAGTAGCGCATCTTGTTGACGGCGAGTCTAGAGAAGTGAACAACGAGAGACGCGGAAACGCGAGAATTTGAAAATTCGGTGGTATAAGAGGGTTCAGATTGTAAAGAATGTGGTGGAAAGAGGTGAGAGCAAATATGTGTAGGGGATGTGGTAAGAGTTCCTACAGTGAGTGTCAGTAATACAAAATTATGAACTATTCGTTGAGTCAATAAAACATTTTTAAAACATCAACACGCGTTTCATCCCCAGCAATTAAATTCTATACTTCTGAGGACCGCCATTCCTCGGAAGACGAAAGCCGGGCGAAGAGGGATACATCATCAGCCCCAGCTGCAAGTCTGCAGACAAATCTTCAAGAGGATACGGAAACGCCCTATCTAGGTCATCAATATAGCGTTGGCGCCACGATGTTTTAGTTTAGTCACCACAATGCTTGTTAAGAATTATGCTGGAAGTTAAGACAGACATCTTTACCGATAGCGGGTGTAAGACATTCAGACAGCTGGCTGTAAGGAGCTATCAGTTCGTTGTATTGAGCCCCAGAAAAAGAAAAAATCTGCTCCGTGCTCTTCAAATGATTTACTGAATGTTTGACCACCGGTCTTTAAGTATTTCTTTGATTATCTGCTCCCCTAAGATATTAAAAATCCGATAACTGATGATATCTAAATGCCTAAACAAAGTGTGACACTATTATTTTACATTTTTCAGGGTTCTTTATGTATTTAAGGGGGGGGGTATGGTTAATTTTGCATTTTTTAAGCATATTTTTAAGAACGAGTTGTGGAAATCTGGTAAAGGTAAGCTAAATGGGTGAAAGTCTATCTTAAAGAACAACACTTGAAGAGTATTACGTTAAATTTTTATTGAAAAATATTGAAAAATGAGCCATTGGCGTCATTTTTTAGTAAACACTCCAAAAAAAAAGTTGATTTGCGGTGTACACGATATCTAGTGACAAAATCATCTGAAACATATAATTCAAAAAGTTTTGGTTAGTTTAAAAGTTTCTTCAGGTAGTGGCGTCGAGTTTTTTTTTTATTAAATTGAGTTTTAAATTTTTGGTACGACTTTAAAGTAAAAAACTCGAAAAAAAACGCAAAAAATCGTGTTTGGTAATCGGAAAAATGGTTATAAAAAAAAATTTCAAAATAAAAGCAAAAACTCAACGTCACTACCTAGTAAAATGATTTATAAAGAAGTGTGCAAAATTTCAGAAAGATCCATTCATTAGTTTTTGAGTTATGATGTACACCGCATCAAAAAAAGCTATTTTTCAGAAAACGCGTTTAAAAATAAAGAATGTTTTAACGTGTATAACTGCTCAAAAATAATATACCGGTACAATACACATATATAGCTTATATACAAGTATATTTCAATATATGTATCAAAGATATTCGTCACGAGTCCCCTCTCTAGGAGTATAAAGCAGCTGATATCGATATTAAAGCCACATGCGCACAAGAGGCGCGAAAAAACAATTAATAGGTACTAGTATTAAAATGAGTATATCTCAGTCAATTTTGTTCCGATTAACTTGAAATTTTAATGGGATACTCTTGAAGATATATACAATCGAATAAGCCAATAAAAATACCATCATAATACCCCTTAATAAGTGTATAAAATTTAAATAATTTGCGAAAAGTTCGTCACAATAAAATTTAAATAAAAAAATTCCAGCGCTATTTTCTGCATTTGCTTTGTATTCAAGTTTTCATTACATTAATAAGAAATATATTGATAAATGGTTTCATTTCTTCCAATTTTAGAAACGTATTTCTCACTATTAACAATGTATCTCACTATTAGGTAACTATCTGACAGATAAGGTTATCTGGAACCTCATCTGCTGAATAAATATCAATACCAATCAGTGAATTCAATACGTCAGTCTCATTATCCGTTACATAATTATTCAATAGATAAATTTGTATTGAAAAACGAAATGACATTTATTCAGCACAGAAAGTATCACATAACCTTATCTATCAGATAGTTACCTAAAGGTTTATCTCAAAGTGGAAAGACTGGGCGTTAGAATATTTCCTGATTTTTGGTTTAACTTTTGCGTCATCGAAGTAGGAAATAGTCTTCTTACTTCAAGCGATGCATGGATGACCTTGAAGGATCAAAAAAATTAAAGTAAAGCAGTATTTGGACTTAAAATCAGTATTTTAAAACTACGTTTACATGTTTCTGTATTTTTTTAAATTTTATTTTTACTTTGCGAATACATTTCCGCATATTTGAATTTGATGCAGTGCAATATATTTTAAAAAGTAATGGTATTTATATTTGTGTTAGTCCATGCATAGGGCAGTGAAAATACAGAGTGTCAGGCGCAGAGCGGCTGAATACACAGAGTTTCACCGCAATCCAGGCATTCTGCGTGCACTCAGGTCAGGATCCGTCGCTTCGCAGCCCGTTGAATATGGAGCTGCCCTCCGGCATTATTATGCAGGACCTTAGTTGAATATTTTCATGTCAAATGCTACGGATCATGATAATAGTATTATGGAAATGATGTATGCAAAATCCTTTTAAATTTCAACCTGAAGAACATTTTTACAAAGGATTTTCTAAGATAAAATACTGCTAACTTTAATATTTTGAATTGGATTGTTCTTGTTAAAATATTATATGAATAACGAATATGGAAAAAGAGAAAAGCATTGCGCCACTTAAATTCATTTTATCATTATTTTATTTATTTTACATTGGCCTATTTCTGCAACGAGGTTAATCGCCGATGCCAGGGGGCTGGACACCTGGATGAGGGGTGAATTATTGTGAAAATGGGAGTAATGTTAACATATCAATCTCGCCCAAATAATATCACCAACGGGGAATTAAATTAGTAACCTCACAATTCAGATTGTTTTAACTAGTTAAAGCTGAGCGATTTAACGAACTCGGCCACTCTGTTGGCCACACTGAAATTCACGAAATAGATTACGGTGATACTCACTTACTTAATCCTGAACCCTTTCTACGTTATGGTGTAAAGCTTGTAGTTGTTAGTAATTTTCTGGTGTTGTTCCCCATACTTTCCACCATGTTGACCTTTATATATTTCCTCTCTTACCACTTTACATCTCTTTTCGTAGCAGCTTCTTTTGTTTTTTACTGCCAAGTTTTTCTCGGTTTTGCTGGTCTTCCTTTCTTCACTATTCTTGCTTCAAAAATTCTTTTCACTGTTTTGTCTTCAATCATTCCGTGAGTATGTTCCAGCCATCTTAGCTGTTCTTCTTCTATCATAGTCTCAACTAGAGATGGGTCGTTCATGAACGAACCGGCTCATTGAGCCGGCTCAGTACACTGACCGAAGTGACACGGTTCACCAAATTGAAATGAGCCGGCTCACGGTTAACTGTATATTTTCAAGGATACGATTGGTCGGGTGATTGTGAGCAGTGACCGGAGTGATCCGGATCTGGATCGATGGCATGTTGAACTTCGCGAGAACTCGGCTTGTAATGTATTATCATAAAGTGTATTTTGTCATCAATTTGTAGGGCAGTTTACTTTTGAGGTTATGTTAACCTGAAGATGTAATAATTATAAAATAAAACACTGTATCTTTTCTTCACTTTTTTTATTAATAATACTAGATGTACATTTTGACATGCTGTCATCTTCAGTAGTACAGTAAATTTAAAATTGAATTTTTTATGTGTTGTTATATTAATGATGACTGAGCAAGTCACACTTGCTCAGTCATCATTAATATAACTCAACTTCTTTTTTTATTGTTTTTCAAAGCTTGCTACGTTCAACTTTGTAAAACTTATGTTGATTATTATTTTTAAAATTTTGTAAATAAATGGTCGCCATTTTGAAATGGTTAAAATAAAAATATGATTTTTTGGTGTCATTGTAAAGCTAATTTAATGTGTTTTTAGGAAAAAAATATAAAATTATCGATTCCCTATACTAGATCAAAAGTTGACATCATTTCCGGTGAAACCGGAAGTGCCTCAGAATTCTTATAGTAACCTTTAGATGGGCCTTTTTGTCTAGTTTAACTTTTTTTCTGAAGATTTTTTGTATCTTTACAAATAAAGGAGATTTTCGGGGTGCCCCGTTTCAAACAAACACTCTGTATAATTAATTGAAAAAAAGATTTATAAGAGGCTCATTTAGAATATAATGTGAGCACATACGGTTTATAGGAGGTTTGAGAAATAAATTGGAATGAGCATGCGGAAGGTACAAGAGAGATGGATTTCTGGTACGGTGAAGAGGGGTATGAAAATTAATTTCTTGTAAGGGAAATTTTTTTAAATAGTTTTGTGAATTTAAGTCCCGACGTTCACTTAAAGTGTTCATAGGAAATATTTGAATAATGGTATTATATGGAAAGTCTGGAGAGATAGGAGACCATGATTTTATAATAGATGAATTTTAATAACTTGTATTGGATTTTTTCAACAGCCTTTTTCTGGACCTCGTAAATAGGATTCCATATTATAGAACAGTACTCTAATTTGGTTCGCACTAAAGAATAATAGAGTGTGAAGATTACAATGATGTCAGAGAAGGGGCGAGAGTTGTGAATAATGAAGCCAAGCATTTTAAGAGAAGAGGAACAAATTTTATCTAAGTGAAGATTAAATGTTAACGTAGAATCAAATGTAACATCCAGATCCACGGTGCTTTCAGACCGGAACATAGATTAGATATAGAGTATGGAAAAATAATAGGCGTAGTTTTGCGCGTATAGTAAATTATTTTACATTTGGAAAGGTGAAGATGATTTTATTTATGCTACACCAGGTGCTTAAATTAGATAGATCTTTTTAAAGATTAGAGCAATCATTAATAGAAGATACAGAACAAAAAATCGTAAGATCGTCAGCTAAGAGTAAACGTTCGCTAGCTATGGCATCGTTGATGTCATTGATGAGTATTAGAAACAGAAGAGGACCAAGATTTGAGCCCCGTGGCATACCAGAAGTAACTGGAAAGTGAGGAGTATTATAGCCAAGAAAAGTAACAAACATAAAACGAAGGAGAAAGACCAAAGCTGTGAAGTTTTTGTATGATAATATTATGGTCAATAGTGTCAAAGGCTTTATCAAAGTCTGTATACACAACGTCTACTTGACCTTTATTATCTAATACAGATGAAACATATCTTTAGGCACCCATGGTACAATGCGATCTTCCATTGATCATTTACATTTGCAATCAAATATTTAAAAAAAATTAATGTGCATTTATAATTTTATGCACAGAAATAAAATAAATGAAATCGATAGCACTGTAATAAAACGTATATACACATTCCACCAATTTTACATAATTAATAATATTTAGTTTTAACTTTTAATATCAAATTTTTGAAATAACTCAGAGAATTCATATTGATTATTGTTGAAATATGAAAAATTGTTAAATCATAACTTTTCGCACAAAACACAAAATAATCATAATATTAAATAGTGCTAAAATTATGTAGGATAATTAATTTAATTTACGTTTGAAATATTTGTTATTTCAGTAATATAATAAGCTACATTTAGATCATATTTCATAACATTTTTATGTTTTCATTTAAAGTTTCTTAACCATGAATTTATATAGCTTCAGTAAAAAGTGTTATGAATTTTAATTTAACTGTGGTTTAATAAATTTGTTTCAAACTGCTTAATAATAAAAGAATTTATTAGGTATAGGAATTTATCCGGTTTCGGAAATTAAACGTTGATTTACAGAAAAATTAAATATTTGCCCTATAAAGTCACTTTTTTAATACCAACATGCCACACAATTTCAAAGGTACTATTGAAATTTTTCTCTTGGTTCATTTTTACTCTTGTAAAAATGTGTTCACTTTTGTAAAAAAATGAACACAGTATAGAAATTATTGAGTTAAATAAATTATATACAGGATGTATCAATATGGAGGGAATATTATTTTTCTCGAAAACGCAACGTGTGAGCAAGTTGCAAAAAAAAATTGATGACCAAAGTATATCCAAAGTATTTATTTAACCAGTAACTATACAGATTTGTACAGTAGTGCACAAGTCCAGTTACATAGTACTGGGACAAAAATACAATACAATTCTAATAATAATAGAGAAATACTAATAATATAGAAGAATAAAACACAATATAAGCAAACATACAATAAAATACAATATAACTAGTCTATTGTATGTATGTATTAACAAAGTTTCTATAATTGTCGTAAAAGATATTTACATCTCTATCAGAGACTTGCTTGCTTACTAAACTGAGCATTTTGTTCAGTGGTGACATAGATTCTGAAATTTTGAAAAAGTGATCATTTTTAATTCTCAATTTTATGTTAGGGACTTGAATATTTAAATTTTTAATAAGTTCTTGTACATCAATTTAAACGCGAAATTCAAAGTGTGGATGTCGCGTCTCCATTCTAATGTTTGAAATTTCTTGCTATTATTGAGAGGCTAGGTTTTCTAACTGGTTTGCATAAGAGATTCGAAAAGGATATGTTCCGGTTAATTTCAGCGTCAGGTTTCTTATAAATCTCTTTTGTACTTTTTCTATTTGATTTTTGTGGGACATTGTTTTTGGGCTACAGATTGTATTTGCATACTCTAATTTAGGTCGAACTAGTGCACAGTACAGTAACCAAGTTGTAGATATCTTAAAACTACCACTGTTTCTTAGTATAAATCCTAAAGTTTTTAGGGTACTATTCATTATATTGTCTATATGGTCACTAAAATTAAAATCGTGTCTAAATAGTACACCATGTCTTTCACTTTACTATCTCTAAGCAGCACTATATTATCATTATGGTAAACGTGGATTATTTTGTTTATATTGCGTGTAAAGAATATTACTTTGCATTTGTTGATATTCATTTTGAGTTTATTTTTTTCGCACCAGTTCACTACACTATTTAAGTCTTTTTGCAACAGCAGGCAGTCCTCCGACTTGTTGATCACACATGCATAAAGAAGTAACTCACTGGTTCCTACTTCCACAGATAAATCATTAATGAGTAGGAGGAACAGAAAGGGGCCTAGAATTGTTCCTTGGGGTACGCCAGATGTAGGGAAAAAGGAAATCGATTCCGTATCATTGACTCTAACTTTAGTTCTTCTTTGTGTTAGATAAGACTAGAAAAGACTGACTACTTCTAGGCTGCAACCAAAGGCAGTCATTTTGACAGGCAGGATTTTGTGACTTACTTTGTCAAAGGCTTTAGCGAAATCGATATAAACATAGTCAACTTGAGATTTTGATTCTATTGATGTGGCTATGTAGTGTGAGAAAGTCATAAGATTTGTTTCAGTTGACTTCGTTCTGATGAATCCATATTGTAGTTTAGTTAGTATCAAACGGTAGTACTGAAATTTCCGGAACAAACCGAAATTACAGGATATCAAAGACAATTTTGATTTTTTCAATGGGAACGTATATTTGGCAATTTTTGGATACAGCTTTTAAAAAGAAGCAACTTTTACTTAAACAATTTTTTACGGTTTACGAAAAATTGTAGTTTCTATATCAACTTGAAAGTAAAGTGTTTTTATTTACAAGTGTTCAAAGTGCCTACCATTTTGATTTAAACACTTTCGTATTCTATCTCTTGAGTTATCTGTAGCTCGGAGCAAAATACAAATAAAAATAATTAAAAATATTTCACTTTCAAGTCGTACTTACTTGTGTGGATAATTTTTTCACAAAATTCAGCTAATTTAACACTGTTACTTTTACTTCGTCGTCATTTTCCAGACATCTTCCACACAGAAATTTCTAAAGGTGGAAGAATAAATGGTAATCACTTGACGCAAGTTTTGAACTGTATGGTGGATGAGCAAGTGTCCCAGAGAAATTTAACAAGTCAAGTGTATATATAAATGTATGAACTAGGTGTGTAAATTAAGTAACCGGACCGGCAACATAGCGTTTGATCTGGCAACATTTGGAACGCGGGACTTGGAGGTAAGTCAGGTGAACATGAGATACGCCTTCAGTACGATTTTGAACTCGCTACATTAATTTGGTTGTCCGTAGCGATTTTATTCGTGAAACAGTTTTTTTAGTGTTCTTTAAAAATGAGTGGCATTCATTTAGAGAAACGGTGTGCTATCAGGTTTTGCTTCAGAATTGGACACAGTGTAACGGAAACTTTTGCAAAACTTCTGCAGGCCTACGGAGACAGTGTTTTGTCAAGGAGCCAGGTTTTTTGGTGGTTTTAGGCATTTTCAGAAGGAAGAGAGTTGATTGAAGATGAATCACGCAGCACAAGGCCATAATCTTCAAGAACTGATGAAACTATCGACAGAATCCGGGATCTCGTGTTTTCAGATCGTCGGTTAACAGTCAGAATGATTCAGGGAGAGTTGAATTTGACACTACCGTTCATCAGATTTTGGCCAATGAATTGTGGATGAGAAAACACTACAATTTCAATAAAAGAGTTTTTGGCCAGTAAAAACAATCCTGTGGCTCCTCAGCCTTCTTATTTGCTTGACTTGAGTCCTTGTGACTTTTTCCTCTTCCCAAGATTGAAAAATCACCTCAAGGGACGTAATTTTGGGACACTCGAAAACATTCAAACGTCCGTAACCGACCAACTGAAATTTATTCCAGTATCCATATTCCAGCACTGCTATGAGGATAGGAAGAACCATCTCCAGCGCTGTGTGGCTTCCCAAGAAATTTATATTGAGGGAGAAAATATTGAATTGTAATTCTATTTGAATAAAAAAATAATAATAATAAAAATCAGTCTGGTTACTTAATTAACACACCTCGTATTGTTACGAATACGGCCCTGCCAAAGATACCGTAGCCTTGAAGCGGAAGGCAAACTTTGCACATTGAATTATCCGAACGATCTCGACTTTTATAGAAGGAAATATGGTTTTCCAAGTAAGACGGCTGGATTCCAACCTTGAGGCTGGATGGTCAGTCATATTCAGACAGGAAAACATTCAAACGTCCGTATCCGACCAGCTGAAAGTTATTCCAGTATCCGAGTTCCAGTACTGCTTTGAGGATTGGAAAAAACTATCTCCAGCACTGCGTGGCTTCCCAAGGAAGTTATTTTGAGGGAGACATTATTGAATTGTAATTCTATAAGAATATATATTTTTTTTAAAATCAGTCCGGTTACTTAATTTGCACGCCTCGTGTATATGAACCTTCTGGATAGGGGTCCTCCTATTTCAAAACGTTGCAGAGTGTCCGTGATGCCAAAAAGATTGTGAAACACTGTCTTAGGTAGCTCCGGTTCATATTACTTCGGATAATCGTGGTTCTACTGTACTACTGTGTTCACAAACATAATACTCTGCCATTGACATATTTTAGAAATTCCACCTCCCACCGCTGCTCCAAAATTCCCCCACCATAACCTCCATTTATATGCATATGCGACATCGAGTTTTGTTAGTTTAATTCCGGCTCTAAAACACATTTGCAATTTCACCTGTGTACGAAATTAATGCACTGATTTAATTAGATAACATAAGTGATTTTCACCACTACATACTAACATTCTTGTTTGTTTTCTAGATACTACAGCTTCAAATGAACGACTATAGATACCACTACATGTTCACGACTTTCGTAAGTATAATGTTGTTAAACTTTACATTACATTATTTCAGAGATAATGAATGGAAATTAGCACGTTACCTCATTGTTACGATCTCATTACACGGAAATTTAAATATCACACTCTCTTTAGAAATATAAATAGATATTTTCAGAACCATATCATGTTCTAGGTAGGTTTCTTATAGCCAGAAGAAACATATAATGTAATTTTTTACCTTCGATTACGTCTTTGTTTTCAGATACGTGAATAACTTCAACGCAGGCAGCGTTACTAAATTCTTATAGCCAATTACATAGTTATAACTTAAAACTATAATAATTATATGTATATCCTTGACTGTCGGGTCATCCCGTCGATTTGTTTTCTGTTTTTGTAGGTTTTAATAAAGTTTAATAACAAGTGGACTATATCCATAGGTCGCTGACTAATATCCGGCTCGAAGGACCATATATCTAACGACTCTAATAAAAAAAGGAATACAAGGTGTCTCAAAAAAAATTTTAGATTTATTTAGCTTACTGCGTGAACGCAATGTATCCGAGGGGCGCGGGGGTTATGTCAATCGGTAGCCTGGCTCTTGGGAATTCAGTCGCTATGGAGCGTTTCTCGGGAGCAGACCGCGCGTTATGCGTGCGAGAGTTTTACAAAAACGGTGATTCGGCGACTGTAGCGCGTAGAAAATTCTGCAGTATTCGCCGCTTAAATGATGCGCCAAGCATTCCTCTCATTCGACGTTGGGTTAAAAAGTTTGAAGAGACTGGTACAACGCTGGATAAATCCAAATCCGGGCGACCTAGGTCATCAAGAACGGTAGAAAACGTGGAGAATGTTAATCAGTCTGTTCGTGACGACCCGAACCTTTCAATTCGGAAGCGCGCAAGTGCTCTAAATGTGCATTGATCATCATTACATCGCATTATGCACAAAGATCTAAAGCTTCACCCCACAAAATTCAATTGGTGCAAGAATTAAAGCCCCAAGATGCCAGTCAGAGGCTTAATTTCGTAAATCAGGTGATTGAGCGATTTTCAACGTTTACCAACATTTTGTTTTCGGATGAAGCTCATTTTCATCTTAATGGCCACGTAAATAAGCAGAACTGCCGCTACTGGAGTGCAACGAATCCGAAACGCAAACATCAGATACCCCTACATTCGCCTAAAGTGACCGTATGGGCTGCGATGTCGGCGCGAGGAATTATCGGCCCTTACTTTTTTGAAGACGAAAGGGGGCGTGCAGTTACAGTGAATTCAGAGCGTTATGTGGAGATGTTAGGCAACTTCTTGGTACCTGAACTGCAAAACTTTCCTGGCTATAACCAAAGAACATGGTTCCAACAGGACGGAGCAACTTCACACACGTCCAATATGTATCTGCCACGTGTTCGTGAAATTTTCTCAAGCAAATTGATCTCCCGGAGTCCAGATTTAACCCGTATGGACTTTTTCCTATGGGGTTATCTTAAATCTAAAGTTTACGCCAATAAACCGACTTCACTGGCGCATTTGAAAGAAAATATCCGTCACGAAATGGCAGCCATCCCTGAGTCCACCTGCCGAGACGTCATAAGTAATTTTACTGTTCGATTAAATGAGTGCCGAGAACGCGAGGGTATACATTTAGACGATATTATTTTTAAGAAATAAATCCCCAAAAAGTGTATTTTAATAATTAATAAACATTTTTTCTATATACGGCTTACTTTTTTTTTAATCGATCCACTAAATATAATATTTCTTTTGAGACACCTTGTATAAAGACATATTAAACATAATGTTTAACAATTTGATTGTGAAAAAAAAAAAAAACTACATTTTATTTAGGATTCCGAAGTTTTTACACACATTTTGCTCAATATCTAAAAAATGGTTAAGACTGTGTTAAAGTGGTGCAATATTCTGAAAGATAATCAAATTTAATTAAATTTTAAATTTATTGACAAGAGAAGGTTAAAGAGACTTTAGCTAAATGACCTACCGCAACACTGAAGACAGTGATATATAAGGAAAAATGTCACCCTTACTGCCGACTACTTTCAACTAATTTACTTAATACTCTCAATGAAGAGGATTGTAAATAAAAAAAATCAGCTGTGGCCACCACAGGACCGACCGCAATCACAAAGTACTTGTTTAATTTATACTGCTTTTTAAAAAAATGTCTCAAATAAAAGTTGTTAGTTATTGCTTTTATAGCAACTTTTGTTAATTATTTTTTCGAAATATTTCTCTGTTGTGAAATATTCGCAAAAATCTTAATACCAACATAAGTAAACTCCCATTTCTGGTTAGTCCTAAAAAGGGCTGATGTGATCCAAAATATGATCAAAGAAAAGAAAATAGAAATACATTGAATTTAACCTAAAAAGCTATGCACTACCCACAATATCAAATGGAAATCTATAAGATATCTATAAGAAAATATATAACTAAACACAAAACTGCTAAATAAACAACAAACTAAATAAAATATATTTTTAGTAATTAAGTTAGATATGTAAACACAAGTATCAAAACACATCAGAGCGTATTATAAAATGTCAAATGTAAACATGGTTTTATTTAGCGATACCAATATTTATTTATATATTTATTTAGCGTCACTATATTAAATAAACTCTTTTAAAATTTGTAAATCTTCAAAATGACTATCGAACACAAACTAAATATGGCTTCAAAAGGTATGTTTTAGAAAAATAAAAGAGCGAAGAGCAATATTAGTCTATAATTCACATGCAAAAAGAATCGATTTAGTTATTTTTTCGCCACTAAGTTTGTCATTGAAGTTATGACGAAAAATGACCAACTGCGTTGATTAAACGACTGACCTATAATAAGTGTAAGAGACCAACATAATGCTGAATATCTAGGATTATTTGTTCTGTAATCACATCAAAATCAACAGCTTTTTTGTAATCATTTTTATTCGTTATTTCCGTACTAAGAGCTTTCATTTAATTTTATTAAAGAAAATTTAATTCATTTGTAAATATTTCGTCACAATAAATATAAAATTAAAAAACACCAGCGATTTTTTCTGCATTGACTTGAAAAACAAAATGATCAAACATTCCTCTCATAAGTTATCGGTTTTGATCAATGTATATTACTTAGAATTTTTCCCTCTAGGAGATAGGGTTCGAGACAAAAAAAATTCGCATATTTTTGGCGAAAACCCCATAAAAAAAATGTTTATCAAAAATAAAAATGTGCTTTTTTATCCACTCAATCGGGTCTATTCTGTATCTTAAAAAGTTAAAAATTAACATCAAGGTCGAAGTTACAAAATTTTTACCACATATTTTGTAATTCTGTAACTCTATGGCGTTAAAATTTAAACCTCGATGTGGTTAATTCAGTAGGTTATATTTGGAATTTTAACTCCAGCCAAATACATGGTGTTAACTTTTAACCACCTGTAGTTCTAACCTCTAAACGTCAAATAGCCAGGGAAAATCCATTTTTAGAATTAATTATAGCAAGTCTGTTTATTTTAAACCAATTATTAATAAAACAAATTGAACAAAAAGAGGTTAATAAGTGAAAAATTAATATAGGTGAATAAAAAATATATACAAATGCCTTTTAGGAGATCAGTTCGAATTAAACTAGCGCAACTGCATGATATGAGAGACCCTTTTAATTTACCTGAATAAATATTTTAAAATATTTTCATTTTTCTAAAACTTACGAAATATTTCGTTTTACATATATGTTGTTTTTTTTTTTAATCCGAGAAGAATCAAAATATTTCCCATTTCCCGATAATATAAGTAAATATTGAAAACTTTGAAACTGTGATACATTTATAAATTTTAATTTCTCTGTTTAAAAATAAAAATAAGGTAAATATAACCTAAAATTAAAAGTATCTTAATATAGAAGAAAGAAAGAAAATATTGATACATTTGCATGTTATGGTAATATTATTATATTATTTACTTTCTGCACCCATAATTATTTATGTATAAATATTGTACATTTCCGCAATATAGAATTATTATATTTGATCGTTGTTCATTCACGATTCAACCATAACACTTGTTTACAATAAATCCACAATTACACAAGAAAAATACCTTGTAGATAATTTCACAACATAATTTTAACCATAAGGTTAAAATGTTAGAACTTAACGCTTGGGTTATAACCTGAGATACAGAATAAGAAACAAGGTTCAAACTTAACGCTTAGTTAAAATGTTACTGTTTAACCATCATTTTTAACCTAATCTTTTAAACCACAAAAGATACAGAATAGACCCGATTAAGAGACAACATTTTATAGCCCACACATAATTTGTAAAAAATATTAATTTTTTTCATTAAATACAAATTTGTTTATATTTATCTCGTGATGTTTATATATACTCTCAGGGCCGGTTTCTGAAAGCTTAGTAAACTTTAAGCAAATGGTCAACTACGGTTACAATATAACAATCCCATAAGTAACCATAGCAACCATTTTCTAAGTATTTGATTATAGTTAACTAAGCTTTCAAAAACAGGCCCTCAGTATTTTTTCTATTTGTGGGTCAAAAAGTTGTATAAGCATGCTAAATCTAATGTTTCTATGTTCAGCCGTTTGGCTACATTTTTACCGTACAGGCAGACATACAGACAGACAGATCTCGTTTGTCTTTATAAATGTGAACACAATGTATGCCTTAATTCATTCGTATTACTTAAAGGACGACCTGTGAAAGTAATTAAAAGTTTTTGTTTTTACGTGTGATAAAATCCTTCTTTGAAATGATTTTGCTTTTGAGTAGAAATCCCCATTATTTTGTACATAATGTCCTGGTTTGTTTAGAGTTTAGCAACATGACATCCAGTACAAGTAAACAAATTAAAAACAACATTGAACATTTGTTTAACGTTTGAAAAGAGCATTGACATATGGAACAATGTTGCGTTCGTTCATTAAAACACCGAAATATGTTTGTTTTCAATCCACTTCGTATAATTTACGACAGATTCAAGGGGGTAAAAACAATTAAAGTGAAAAATGATTGATGCAAGTAGCCCCTGGAGAATTAAAAAGAATGTGAAAAAAATCACGTATTACATTATTTATTTCATAGGCTGTCCACGTGCGACCAACACCGATTTGGCTGAAATTTCAACTAGTTGTAGATCAATGCTCGGCCTTGCATACAGTTCTCGGATATCGTAGGCAGGGTCGGATTTACTTGCTTCAAAACCCGAGGCGTAAATGGTTTCTGGGGTCTTCTTCCCTAATTTATAACGTAATTTAAAAAAATATTTAGCCGAATAAATGCATTTATTTTGTTAAGTTAGTAATAAATGAGGTATTTCGTTTATAGGTGGCACTCATTGCCCGCCAAATACCCATAGCCCTCCAAATATTAATTTTATTAAAAATAGTCTTGAACCAGTGGCGGCGCTAGCTCTTAAAATCTGAGGGGGCATGAAATTTTTGAATAAAATTTGGAGGGGGCAGGAAATATTTAGAATCATTTTTTTTATCGTTTACACATGAAAATACAAGTGATGACCAAAAAAAAAGGTCCTCACTTCTAAACTACATTTTTCTCCAAGCAATTCTAGGAGAGCCAACTGGAGGCCAGATCAATTTTAACCCCGCTAGCGCCCCCATTGTCTTGAACAAAAAAGAAACGCTGTTTCATACCAAACAAATGTTCTTATATGCAGTTTTGCTGTTAAATAAACAATAAGTAAGATATTTCAAATTTTTAGGCAGCGCTCCTCATAGCTTCCCAAATATAACTCAACTTTATAAGTGACATTCCCCTTTGCCCCCTAAATAATATTCTTATTTTAAACTGTATTCAACAGAAAAGAAATATTTCCTCATTCTAAACATGTTTTTTAATATAAGGTAAATTATATGATTTTACTTTTAGGATTAAACTCCGTAACTTCCGAAATATTTATCGAATCGAAAAAATGTATAGGACAAAAATTCTTTTCTTACTAGAAACAAAAAAAAAAATTTCATGTACGTTTTTTCTCTTAAGTCAAATACCTTTAAAAGTAAAAAGACCTTGAAAAAGACAAAATAGGAAAGTATCTGAAAAAAGTACCTGAAATACAGATACTTAGATACTGATTTAAATATCTAGATACAGATACAGATACATATTTTAAAATGTACCTAGATACAGTAACTAGATACTTGCACAGTATCTAGTTACTGTATCTAGATACAAATACCTAGATACATTACAAACCTGTATGTATGCATTCCATAGTCGTTTATTAATAATTATTTATATATCAACCACACGCTGAATTATTGTGGCTCATTCATTGTGGCTGCCATTCTCTTGTAGGAGAACATATTCATATTTATTATAATTTATAATAATTAATATTGCAATTTTCAATGTATACTGTTCATATCGCTATATATTATATAAAATATATAAGATATTTATAAATATCTATACTTTTTTCCTTTTTGTATATTTTATAGTTATAATAAATATATTATTATTATATTATTACTATTAAGAAAAAAAAAATTGCCTGGGGCTAAAATGAGTTTAACACCCCTGGTTTAAGGTATCCCCACGTAACTCTCCAAATATTCATCCAATTGAAAAAATGCACTGAACAAAAAAGATGTGTTTTCTTATTATGAAGAATTTTTGTCATCATGAAAAATCATATGCATCATCCAAATCTTCGAGCCTAGAGGAGAAAGTCTAGCGTATGCCACGCGGAACAGTTGTTACTTTCTTCATGACCGAGTCCAAAACCAATGTAAATAAGAAAGGTGAAAGTGGTAACCTTGCTTTACGCCTCTTTGGATGGGAAATAGATCACTTTTTGTTCCATTGTACAACGTTACGCAATTATAATTCCGATACAACTCCTTAACTAAATTAATTAGCTTCTGCGGTACCTGTTTGTCCCTGAGCGCTGTTAAGATGGCTTTGATGTGAACACTATCGAAGGCCTTCTGAAAATCTACGAATTCTAGCTAAAATGGAGTGCGCCATTCTTCGGATTGTTCTATTGTAATGCGTAGAGTGTTGATGTGATCTATGCACGACATGTTTAGTTTGAAATCACTTTGTTCTACTCTCAATTAGGGTTCGAGTTCATCTGAGAGTCTACACTTTAATATACCTATAGTAGCTAATATTTTGTTTATTGTATTTAGCAATAGTAATAATATTTTTATTGACCAAATTACAATTACAAAAAATGTTTTTAGTCAGTCATATTCAATATTTAAATTATATAATACAATGTAGAAAATTTAATCAAAATTGACAATTTGAAACTCATCAATAACATTTATTGGATTACTTGTTAGTATATTCTTAAGTTTAAATTTGAATTTGTCTAGTGGTAGTGTACAGATACCCTCAGGCATATAGACCGGGAGCACATGACAGTTTTTGGTCTCCGATTTCATACAGCATGCCTTTTGGAGGAGAGAATATTTACCCTGTGACAACAAAAAAGGGATGGTACTAAACCCCTGCACGCTTTCCGGTCATAGGGAAAATTGCATTTCCACTTAAACACAAAATTTTTGTGCTTTTCTCTGATTTAATATTGCTTGCCCTTTTGTCAAAAGAAAGTTATAACAAATTTAAAGTCTTTTAAATATATGCATGCGATTCGGAGGGTCCCAAAGGACTCAAACGGTCATGTGATCTTGTAATAAAAAAATATGATTTTCCGCGTTTTCATACAGCATGCCTATAATTAAAAGATTTTAAATTTGTTATAACTTTCTTTTGACAAAAGGGCAAGCAATATTAAATCGGAGAAAAACACAAAAATTTTGTGCAAGTGGAAATGCAATTTTCCCTATGATCGGAAAGCGTGCAGGGGTTTAGTACCATCCCTTTTTTGTTGTCACAGGGTAAATATTCTCTCCTCCAAAAGGCATGCTGTATGAAATCGGAGACCAAAAATGTCATGAGCTCCCGGTCTAATAAGATTGCATAATTTAACATCAAAATAATTTGAGCAATTTCTGGATTTATTTAGACGCAAAAATTTACCACGGTTATTATTTTTACTGCGAGTGTTGTGATCATGTGTCTCACCAAATATACTGTAAATAGTTAAATTTTTGCGTATAAACAAAAAACAATGATAAATAAGTAATGAAGGCAAATGTCATCATTTTGAGTTTCACAAAAAAATCTCGACAATCCGCTCTGAAAGAATCACCGTCAATTATTCTTACAACTTTTCGTTGAAATGCAAGAATTCTGTTGGTGAATGCCCCCAAATTATTAACCCATAGTTTAAGTGGGATTGAAAGAGGAAGAAATAGGCTTTTAATACATCCGAACTGACTTCATGCTTCAGAATCCTTATTATATACACAGTTGATCGTAGTTTGTGGCTTAGTATATCCACGTGTTGATCCCAACGAAGATGAGGGTCAACGTGGGTACCAAGAATTGTTATGGAGGCATTGGCAATGTCATCTCTTCTGGTGCTCAGCAGTAGAACTTGAGTATGTTCGTTATTTAAACATTTAGACATTTTCCTTAACAAGAGAATCTAAATCATGTTTACAATATAATAATGGTGTATCTTCAGCGTAGAGAATTGTTTTGGCGTTTGTAGAGAGAGGCAAGTCATTTACAAATATCAGAAACAGTAGCGGGCCGATAACTGAACCTTGAGGCACTCCAAAATACAGAGGAATATACTGGGAAGTGCTGCTGTTAAGTTGGTAAACGGTTTTCGGTTAGATAAATATGATTTAAACAAAGCACGGCTCATGTCGTCGAAACCATAAAAAGATAGTTAGTTTAGTAAAATATCGTGAGATATACAGTCGAAAGCCTTACTTATGAGCAAAGTGATGCCTCGCTAGTTGTTACATTTTGATATATTGTCTTTCTTCGGGAGTTCGATAATGATTCCATCCTTACAGTAATCTGTTATAGAGAGCTACTTGAATTGATGCTTTTGAATTTTTTTTTAATTGTAATTATTAGGCTACTTTAACTTTACCTTGCGTTGAAAATTCCATAAGCGGGAATGTGTATTGAGCAAATCTAGATTATTAACCATTGAGAAAGTTTTATTTTTCTGTCAAATATATTTTATTTAAGTTTTCCTGTTGATTTATTCTTAAACTTAATGTTACAAGATTAGAATTTATAACATTTTTCTCGTTATGTATCGCAATTCATCATTTTTTCCAGATGAAACTTTACTGAATCTTTTTCTCATTAAAATAGTTCGGTGCTCATAATTTAACGCTAAACGAAAAGTTCATGCAAATATTGATGTAAATAAACTTCGTCATCTAGTTACGTTAGTTTATAAGTAAACAGAAAAAAACTTTTTTGTTTTAATACAAACTAAACAAAGTTTTAGAACCATACTTTTTCATTAGTCTTTCATTTTGGTACATAATTTATTTTGAAAACCATCTAAAAGTACATTACTTTATATATTGTCTTACGGTAAACACTGCGAAATATTACGTAAACAAAAACTTAAATAATGTTGGAAGTTTTCAGTTTCATAATCTATTTCAATTTTAAACTTGTTGCAGTTTGTTTATCTATTATATATTTTTTTAAATAAAGTTTATATTCAACAGATTTTATTAATTAACTTGCTTTCGACCCACTTTAGATTGCATTTACTAATTTATGCAACTAGTGTGTATGCAACATATTTCGTAACACTAAAAATATTGTTATGTGGATGGTTTGATGGAAATGCGTCTCCTGATTTAAACAATACAATTTATTAAATATATACTAAATTTACAATGTTATTACGAATTTGTCCATGGAGTCCAACCCGTGTTGGCCGGAATTAGATTGGACCTATCTTCGAGGCGAGGGTTGCCCATCAGGGAGTCGAGGAGCCTGAAGAAGCCGTCTCCCACTCATATGGTACTGCTGCTTATCTCACCAGATGTATGGGTATATGGCGTCGGTATCTTGGTCGTAACCGTGTTGACTGGAACTTGTAGAGGAGTTGACAGGTTCATTTGCCCGGATGCCGTACGACATCCATGTACTTATACAAGGTGTCTCAAAAGAAATTTTATATTTAGTGGATCGATTAAAAAAAATGTAAGCCGTATATAGAAAAAATGTTTACTAATTATTAAAATACACTTTTTGGGGATTTATTTCTTAAAAATAATATCGTCTAAATGTAGACCCTCGCGTTCTCGGCACTCAATTAATCTAACAGTAAAATTACTTATGACGTCTCGGCAGGTGGACTCAGGGATGGCTGCCATTTTCTGACGGATATTTTCTTTCAAATGCGCCAGTGAAGTCGGTTTATTGGCGTAAAATTTAGATTTAAGATAACCCCATAAGAAAAAGTCCATAGGGGTTAAATCTGGACTGCGTGGAGGCCAATTTATGTCACCTCTCCGGGAGATCAATTTGCCTGAGAAAATTTCACGAACACGTGGCAGAGACATATTGGACGTGTGTGAAATTGCTCCGTCCTGTTGGAACCATGTTCTTTGGTTATAGCCAGGAAAGTTTTGCAGTTCAGGTACCAAGAAGTTGTCTAACATCTCCACATAACGCTCTGAATTCACTGTAACTGCACGCCCCCTTTCGTCTTCAAAAAAGTAAGGGCCGATAATTCCTCGCGCCGACATCGCAGCCCATACGGTCACTTTAAGCGAATGTTGGAGTTTCTGATGTTTGCGTTTCGGTTTCGTTGCACGCCAGTAGCGGCAGTTCTGCTTATTTACGTGGCCATTAAGATGAAAATGAGCTTCATCCGAAAACAAAATGTTGGTAAACGTTGAAAATCGCTCAATCACCTGATTTACGAAATTAAGCCTCTGACTGGCATCTTGGGGCTTTAATTCTTGCACCAATTGAATTTTGTAGGGGTGCAGCTTTAGGTCTTTGTGCATAATGCGATGTAATGATGATCTATGCACATTTAAAGCACTTGCGCGCTTCCGAATTGAAAGGTTCGGGTCGTCACGAACAGACTGATTAACATTCTCCACGTTTTCTACCGTTCTTGATGACCTAGGTCGCCCGGATTTTGATTTATCCAGCGTTGTACCAGTCTCTTCAAACTTTTTAACCCAATGTCGAATGAGAGGAATGCTTGGCGCATCATTTAAGTGGCGAAAATCTCGAATACTGCAGAATTTTCTACGCGCTACAGTCGCCGAATCACCGTTTTTGTAAAACTCTCGCACGCATAACGCGCGGTCTGCTCCCGAGAAACGCTCCATAGCGACTGAATTCCCAAGAGCCAGGCTACCGATTGACATAACCCCCGCGCCCCTCGGATACGTTGCGTTCACGCAGTAAGCTAAATAAATATAAAATTTCTTTTGAGACACCTTGTACTTACAACTTCTGATTGACCTAGTTCCGATATTCATTCGTCATTAATATTACCTTATTACAAAAATGCAGCATATGCATTACGTAATAAAGTAACATATGCTAGACGCTGACAAATTGTTTTTTAATCAAACAGCTGAACGTCACAATGTCTAGGTATCGCAATCCTAACCTAGGATTACCTTTGTGACAATATTAATAAAAATTCAAACGAATTGAGTAATACATTTGAATTAATTTGTGTAGTAAAGAATCATTTTTTAATTTTACCTCACATTAAGCCTCATCATTAACTTAACAATTAATATTTGTTCGGTATGTATGTCTTTTTTTATAATATTGACAGCGGGTTATTGGTTACCCTGACAACATAAGATGATCGACCAATAACTAATTGTTTGTTATATGAAAAAAGTGTTTTAATCGCTTATTATGGCCATTTATATTTAAGTCAGTTAAACTGAAGTATTTTCATTTTTACCGACCGTCAACATATATAAGGGAGGTATTTTGATACCGATTTTGACATTTCGAGATTTCGATGGATCTCCACGAATTGAGGTCCCTACATAACGTTTTGACTATTTTTAGCATGATGTCTGTCGGTCTGTCTGTCCGTCCGTCTGTCTGTCTGTCTGTCTGTCTGTCTGTCTGTCTGTCTGTCTGTCTGTCTGTCTGTCCGTCTGTCCGTCTGTGTACACGTGCAGAGCAAATTCGGCTGAAAGGATTTTGATGAAACTTCAAATTTAAGCTTCTGCCATCAATGGCACGAGTTGATCAACTTTTGGTAAAAAACGGTTGACTAAAAATGGGATTTTACTCGTGTCGATTCTAAGATTTTTGTGAATATTTCACAACAAAAAAATATTTCGAAAAAAATTATTGAATAAAAGTTGCTACAAAAACAATAACTAATAACGTTTATTTGAGACGTTTTTTGATAAAACGAAAAATTTCGAATAATTTCTGTAAAATTTTTCGAAATTTTTTCCAAGTCTCAATTTTTTCATACTTATGTGTAACGTTTCCATGGTCATGATAAATAATATCTCTGTTAGACAATATTAGGCCAAGTTATTTCTACTCTGCTGCTAGAATGTATTTTATATAAGTACTTTACGATGGCGGTCGGTCCTGTGGTGGCCACAGCTGATTTTTTATCATGTTTTAGTAAGATTTTCGAGGCTTGTGTCGTGGAGCAATTTTTACCAGTTCAACAATATGGCTTCTTTAATAACAGATCTATACTTACTAATTTTCACACCGTACATTCAATACTTATGCGACAACTTCGACAAAAGGTGTCAAATTATAGCTACATATACCCACTTCTGTAAAGCCTTTGACAAAATTTGGTATTTGTAATGAGCTTCTTCGTTGGATGGAATCCTATATTTCAATTCGTAGTCAATTTGTTGCAGTGAATAATTATGTATATCATCTATATCAGAAACTGTTGATGTTTCCCTCTGGAGTTTCACAAGGGTTCCATATTGGTCCATTATTGTTCAGTATTTTCATTTATGATATTGTTAATTGTTTTTATCATCGTACGCATTATACACAGACGATTTAAAATTTTATAGAACAGTGACCAAGCAATAATATTGTGACTTGCTCAGAGTGATCTCACTGCTTTGAAAATATATAGTGAAAACAATAAACTAACACTCAACGGGGATCAGTGCCGCAACAAGGGTGGTGCGACAGGTGCCGCCGCACCAGGCGCCGGATACATAGGGGCGCCGAATGGCCAATTTTTTTTTTTTATTATTATCTTTTATATTAATAAACTATAATCAACACAAATTTGATTTCATAATCGAAAGTTTCAAATGGCAGACAAGATCATTAATTGATGACTGTACAACTGCCACTGCAATGCAATTATTAGAAGTGATCCACACTTACGATTTAAAAGATGTGTACCCTAATATTGGCATTGCACTGCGCATATTTTTAACGCTCCCTGTAACTGTTGCTTCGAATTAACGCAGTTTTAGTAAATTAGTTAATAAAAAATTATTTGCGTTCTACAATGGGCCAAGAGCTTGTAAAATTTAGCTTTAATAGAAAATACTAGAAAATACAGCGCAGTCATTAAATTATGAAGACTTAATTAACGAATTTTCGCAGTTAAAAGCCAGAAAAGTTCATATTATTTAATTTTCCATTCCGTTAAAGTGATTATATAATATATTATTAAAATACCTATATATTTATTATTTTTTGTTCAAATATCCCTTTTTTTGTCATTAAATATATATTTTTTTATTTATTTTGTTATTCAATTATGTAATATATTTCTTTAGCCCTTTTGTGTTTCATTTTAGGTGTTTTTCATTTTGTGTTTTATTGAACTAGAGTTTATATTTTGTCCCCTTTTATATTAGTTGATTATCATGATTTTTGAGTTTATTAAAAGATTTGTAACATAATTTGATATTAATATAATCGTTAATATTGCAATTTAAACCAAACCAAAGAAAAAGGTTAAAACTAAACTAAAAAATAATACCAACGAATGTTTTTTTAAATTTTTTTTTATACATTTATTGTTAAAAAAATGACTTTATAATATATATTGTTGTATGTTCCTTTACTGGTAATAAGATAGTTCCTTTATTAGGAGTAAGTGTTCCTTTTCTGGCGATTTTGTGATTTTTATGAATAAAGTTATGTTTTTTATTTTTCTAAGTTATTCTTTTATTTTCACTTGCATCAAAATAAAACAATAAGATTTTAAGGATTCTCTATAAAATATAAAAAGTAAATATCTTAAATAACATTATGGTGAAGAAAACAACGTAAGTAAATGTTTTAAACGTTCCCTTACTGATGCAATCACCCTACCATAAAATTTAAAAATTGCGTACGTAATTAGTGAGGATGGGGGGTGGGCGCCAATTTATGTTGTTGCGGCACTGACGGGGATAAATGTAACGTAATGTTATTGACTATAAATATTCATAAAATCGTTTATGATCAACTCGAAATCAAGTCGAAGATTTAGCAGTAAACTATTTGATTCTAAACTATTGTTTGATAAACTTATCGCTCAGAAGGCACTTCGAAATTTATATTTAGAGTCGCAGGCGAATTTACATATCCTCGTTCGCTAATTAACTTGTTTAACTGCTTTGTATGAAGTTATGTTGAATATGCTAGTGCAGTGTGGAATCCACACTATAAGATCTATAGTGCACTTATAGAAAAAGTACAAATGAAGTTCATTAATCGTTTAAAATACAGATTTTAACGCAACATGTACAAAACCTGTGAACAAAACTTAACTTTTTATAAAATGCAAAGTCTTATTCAAAAACAAACGACACTTTACTTGGTCTTCTTTCATAAATTAATAAATAATAATATTGGTTTTCAATTAATTTCAATTGTCGTTCGTATTTTCTGCGGACTCAAAGACTATTATATAACCAACTAGAAGTTCTCTGTCCTTGGACAAAAATTTTAATTCACATCTTAACCATTTAAATTTATCCGATTTACACACAAATTTTATCTATTTTGAAAATATAAAATTATTGCTTCCTTAACTGTTGATATTTCTAAAAAATCTCTAAAAGTAATAAATAACACAATCTTTAAAAATTTTGTTAAAAATACTGTTAGATCAGAAATACTTTATATCATGTTGCTGTTAGAATCAATGCTGATAAAATTATGAGTTTGTGAAAGTCGATACTCTGCGTGAAAATGTGTGTTCTGATCAGATACCTGAGATATCAATAAGTGTATCTGGCGTTGTCACTCAATTACCAGTCACGTGTTCTGTTACACGCACGTACAAATATTACAGGGCTGGAGTAAATATATAAAGCAGAAATATTTGCGGACAACATTATTTTGGACGTTTGCCATTGCTGATAGTACAAAGGTGTCTCAAAAGAAATTTTATATTTAGTGGATCGATTAAAAAAAAAGTAAGCCGTGTATAGAAAAAATGTTTATTAATTATTAAAATACACTTTTTGGGGATTTATTTCTTAAAAATAATATCGTCTAAATGTAGACCCTCGCGTTCTCGGCACTCATTTAATCGAACAGTAAAATTACTTATGACGTCTCGGCAGGTGGACTCAGGGATGGCTACCATTTCGTGACGAATATTTTCTTTCAAATGCGCCAGTGAAGTCGGTTTATTGGCGTAAACTTTAGATTTAAGATAACCCCATAGGAAAAAGTCCATAGGGGTTAAATCTGGACTGCGTGGAGGCCAATTTATGTCACTTCTCCGGGAGATCAATTTGCCTGAGAAAATTTCACGAACACGTGGCAGAGATATATTGGACGTGTGTGAAGTTGCTCCGTCCTGTTGGAACCATGTTCTTTGGTTATAGCCAGGAAAGTTTTGCAGTTCAGGTACCAAGAAGTTGTCTAACATCTCCACATAACGCTCTGAATTCACTGTAACTGCACGCCCCCTTTCGTCTTCAAAAAAGTAAGGGCCGATAATTCCTCGCGCCGACATCGCAGCCCATACGGTCACTTTAGGCGAATGTAGGGGTTTCTGATGTTTGCGTTTCGGATTCGTTGCACTCCAGTAGCGGCAGTTCTGCTTATTTACGTGGCCATTAAGATGAAAATGAGCTTCATCCGAAAACAAAATGTTGGTAAAGGTTGAAAATCGCTCAATCACCTGATTTACGAAATTAAGCCTCTGACTGGCATCTTGGGGCTTTAATTCTTGCACCAATTGAATTTTGTAGGGATGCAGCTTTAGGTCTTTGTGCATAATGCGATGTAATGATGATCTATGCACATTTAAAGCACTTGCGCGCTTCCGAATTGAAAGGTTCGGGTCGTCACGAACAGACTGATTAACATTCTCCACGTTTTCTACCGTTCTTGATGACCTAGGTCGCCCGGATTTTGATTTATCCAGCGTTGTACTTCAAAGTCTCTTCAAACTTTTTAACCCAATATCGAATGAGAGGAATGCTTGGCGCATCATTTAAGTGGCGAAAACCTAGAATACTGCAGAAATTTCTACGCGCTACAGTCGCCGAATCACCGTTTTTGTAAAACTCTCGCACGCATAACGCGCGGTCTGCTCCCGAGAAACGCTCCATAGCGACTGAATTCCCAAGAGCCAGGCTACCGATTGACATAACCCCCGCGCCCCTCGAATACGTTGCGTTCACGCAGTAAGCTAAATAAATATAAAATTTCTTTTGAGACACCTTGTACTAGGCTAGAATAGTACAATATATATGAGTATTAGTATCTAGAGATATAATCTTATTATCTTAATCCTTTAAACTTTGTTACCGTTAGCTGTTAGGCTGTGTGCGAGTTTAATGCCTTGATTACACGTAACGAGTACAGTGGCGAGACAGTGTTCTCGGCCGAGTGCTCGGTTGGTATAAACATATTACCGAGCACTCGGCCGAGCATTCGGCCTAGTAGGATGACGAGACAGTCACTCGGACCCTTTTCTATTTACTAGACCGAGTGGCCAACCCCCCACCCTACCGGCACTAACTCGCTAGCCTACTCGGCATGTTTAAACAACACTCGCTACTCGTTTCAATTTGCGCGCGCACCACATCCATTTATTGCGTCATTTTTAGTACCTCGTGTTGATATTAATTGTTATCGTTGGTTTCGAAAGTGGCTAATAATAAATGGGACTGTGATACAACAATAAAATTTATTCAAGTGTATAAATTACATACATGTTTGTGGAACTTCAAATCTTCGGACTACAAAAATAAACAAAAATGTGACGCTGCATACGTTTCAATTGTGCAAGAAATTAATATTGATGGAATGAGATCAAGAGTGGAATGAACAGCTTAGTATATTTTTTAATATGCGTTTTACGGTCCATGTTTCGGTACACAAAACTTACCGGTTTTTTGATCGAAAGTGAACTGACTCGCCACAAAAGTCGAAAAGAGAAGAATACGTATAAACACCTACTCGCCCACACCACTCTCTCGAAGTGATATTTTGCTGTCTCGCCACTGTACTCGTTACGTGTAATCAAGGCATTAGTTTCTGCTAAAGTTGGTGATTTTTTCAATAGTTATTTCCACTTATTTCTGTCCTTTGCCATGGCGTTAGAATTCCTCCAATCTATTCCTCTTTTTTCAACCGTATTTTTCAGTTTTTCACTCCATGCTTTTCTTGGTCTTCCACTGCGATTTCTCCTGAAAATTCTCGCTTCCATGACTCTTTTTGCTTCCCTGTCATTATGCATCCTATGCACATGTCCATACTACCGTAACTGTCTTTCTTCAATGGTTTGCTCCACAAGTTTCAAATTTCACTCATTTCAGTGCTTCTTATTCTGCTTCGCAATGCTTCCGCAGTTATCCATGACTCCGAGTCATATGTAAATATGGGTACCGCTACATGTTTGAAGATTTGTACCTTCGTTTCTTTCGATATTTCTTATTATTGAGGAAGGATGTCTTTATGAAGAGATATAATACTTTACAAAATATAAAATTTGGACTTAAATAGTACTAGGGTAGAATAGAACAATATATATTAAGCATTAACATCAAAGAGATATAATACTTCATAAAATAATAATTGGGATGTTTCGGAAACTGCTTAAAAATCTGATTTCGTCTTCAGCGATCACAAGAGTTAAAAGATTTAGATTTACTTAAGCTCTTAATACCGGATGTTGCAGGGTGGATATCGTGGTAAGTGTGTTACCATTAGTCGATTGATTAAGGTTATAGGACTGGGTCATGTACCTGGTTCCGGGCTTAATTCCCCAGTTCGAAAAGGTTGTTTGTCGCATCTATATGTGATAATGAGGTGTTTGTTAATGGATTAGTGACTTGAGGATTAGGAAGGTTGTTTTTAATAACAGGTAGCCAAAGGTGAGGAAACTCTAGGCTGGTTTGACAGAGCATCTCTAGAGTTTTCGATCAATGCAGACTTAAACTTGTTTACCTCATACATCAATGATTTAGCATCTCCTATTTATTTTTGACTGCTTCCACCTGTCTGTCTGACTCAGTTTCTTAGCCTCTCTCTCACTCTGTATCGAACTAGGACTGTCTCTATCTGCCTCTGGCTGTACCCACCTATTTCTGACTGTACTTCTCTGGCTTTGATTATTTCTGAACGTCTCTATCTTTCTCTGACTGTACCCGTCTCTACTTCATTTTTTTTTTTTTTTTTTTTACTTTACTATTTGTCTCTTTCCATTAACTTTTGTATCTGTCCGTTTTTCTTTATCTTCCATGCCTGTGTCGCCGTCTATATCGGTTTATAACTGTCTCTGACTATCTCTGACGGTCATTATTAGGTTCTTCCTGTCTCTCTCTCTCTCTCTCTCTCTCTGCCTTTGAATCCCTTTATACGCCTTTCCATATCAATATTTGTACAAGGTGTCTCAAAAGAAATTTTATATTTATTTAGCTTACTGTGTGAATGCAACGTATCCGAGGGGCGCGGGGGTTATGTCAATCGGTAGCCTGGCTCTTGGGAATTCAGTAGCTATGGAGCAGACCGCGCGTTATACGTGCGAGAGTTTTACAAAAACGGTGATTCGGCGACTGTAGCGCGTAGATAATTCTGCAGTATTCGAGGTTTTCGCCACTTAAATGATGCGCCAAGCATTCCTCTCATTCGACATTGGGTTAAAAAGTTTGAAGAGACTGGTAAAACGCTGGATAAATCAAAATCCGGGCGACCTAGGTCATCAAGAACGGTAGAAAACGTGGAGAATGTTAATCAGTCTGTTCGTGACGACCCGAACCTTTCAATTCGAAAGCGCGCAAGTGCTTTAAATGTGCATAGATCATCATTACATCGCATTATGCACAAAGACCTAAAACTGCACCCCTACAAAATTCAATTGGTGCAAGAATTAAAGCCCCAAGATGCCAGTCAGAGGCTTAATTTCGTAAATCAGATGATTGAGCGATTTTCAACGATTACCAACATTTTGTTTTCGGATTAAGCTCTTTTCATCTTAATGGCCACGTAAATAAGCAGAACTGCCGCTACTGGAGTGCAACGAATCCGAAACGCAAACATCAGAAACCCCTACATTCGCCTAAAGTGACCGTATGGGCTGCGATGTCGGCGCGAGGAATTATCGGCCCCTACTTTTTTGAAGACGAAAGGGGGCGTGCAGTTACAGTGAATTCAGAGCGTTATGTGGAGATGTTAGACAACTTCTTGGTACCTGAACTGCAAAACTTTCCTGGCTATAACCAAAGAACATGGTTCCAACAGGACGGAGCAACTTCACACACGTCCAATATGTCTCTGCCACGTGTTCGTGAAATTTTCCGGAGAGGTGACATAAATTGGCCTCCACGCAGTCCAGATTTAACCCCTATGGACTTTTTCCTATGGGGTTATCTTAAATCTAAAGTTTACGCCAATAAACCGACTTCACTGGCGCATTTGAAAGAAAATATCCGTCACGAAATGGCAGCCATCCCTGAGTCCACCTGCCGAGACGTCATAAGTAATTTTACTGTTCGATTAAATGAGTGCCGAGAACGCGAGGGTCTACATTTAGACGATATTATTTTTAAGAAATAAATCCCCAAAAAGTGTATTTTAATAATTAATAAACATTTTTTCTATATACGGCTTACTTTTTTTTTAATCGATCCACTAAATATAAAATTTCTTTTGAGACACCTTGTATTAATTGTCCGTTGATATTTAAATATTACTGTCTGCCTATCTGTATCTGCTTTTCTATGCTTCCGTAGTTTTTATCTCTGTTCTCCCCAGCTCAGACTATTGCCACCTAGCCCTGCCCTTCTATTTGATGTCATGCCTCTACCAGTCTCAATCTAATGCTATCTCTCTGTGTCAGACTTGAACTGTCTCTATCTGCCCCTGATTGTACCTATCTGTCTCTAACTGTTTTTGAATCTATCTCTCTCTCTCTCTCTCTCTCTCTCTCTCTCTCTCTCTCTCTCTCTCTCTCTCTCTCTCTCTCTCTCTCTCACTCGCACTCGCACTCTCTCTCTCGCACTCTCTCGCACTCTCTCGCACTCTCTCGCACTCTCTCGCTCTCTCTCGCTCTCTCTCGCTCTCTCTCGCTCTCTCTCGCTCGCTCTCTCTCGCTCTCTCTCTCTCGCTCTATCGCGGAATGTGCCCGTCTCTACCTTTATTTCTTTGACTCTGTACTATTTGTTTCTTTCTGGCTTACTCTTGCATTTGTTTGTTAACCTTTGACTTTATAACTGTCTCTGACTATCTCTGATAGTCATTGCTAGTCTCTCTTTACTTTTGTATGTCTCTATATGCCTCTCTATGTCACTATTTCTATTCATTGTCAGTCTTTGTTTCCGTCTTTCTCTCTATATTTTTTTCTTATCCTATCTCTTTTTAAATATTTTAACATCCCTTTGACCTTTCAATGTCTATAAATTCATCCGAAAAATTCATACAATCAATCTTTATCCACAAAATATTTCTTTTCTCAAAGAATTTAAATGGAACAAATAAAAATCATTAGGAATTAGCTATTAAAACAAACCATCCTAATTTGTTACGCAAGCAGCTTACATTTGCGGGGTCCAAATTACATTTACAGTAGTACGGATCTGTTCTCAATCAAGCTCAGCGGACATCCTACGTTTTTTTTTTTTTTATTGCGGATCCAATTTACGATGGAATGTACGAACATTGGTTCACTGGTTGTTATGTGGCTTTGTTTTTCGTGTGCCCGTATGATTTAAATAGGTATTCGGCACTTTGTTCAATAGACCACAGATAAATTTTGAACGGTGTATTACAACCAGTTTTAGGGCATTTTCTATGTAAAAAAGACGGTTTAAAAAATAGCTACCTACTGACCATTATCATTCGGCGTTTTCTCTGTGGTTAAAAGGATGATTATCCTGTAATGTTATTATGTTTCCGAGTTTAATTATTCAAAGGATTTTTTATTGTTTAAAGGATGTGGAATATGTTGGAAATTTAATAATTTGGAATAGCAAAGGGAGAATAGCTTTGCAATGGTTATTTTTATGATTTTTTTTTTTTTGTGAACTGGTTGCATCTCTAGTTATTTTAACTCAATGGAAGTTTTGTAATGCTGTGTCCATAATAGGGAGCAGAGCCGCTGAGAGCAGGCCCGGACCCTAAAAATCAATAGTAAAATCGATAACTATGGGCTCGATGTCAGATAAATAAATGCACCTAAATAGTCATAAATCCCACGCGCCCGACTAATTTTTGGTATGAAGGTGACAGACAGTGATGGGCGCGTAAGTTACATGATGTAAGTTACCTCATTGTTGACGCGTAAACAATTGATGTAAAGTAAACACAAAACTCTTGTAAACAATGTAAACAACGTAAACAATGTAAACAATGATTTAGACATGCGCACTTGTTTTGAATTACAGAACCTCATTTTCAATACATTTTTATAAATAATAAAATGTTAATGAAACGATTTTAAATGAAAAAGTAAGTATATAAAATTAGGACAAGCCAATATACATATTAATAAAAATCGAATTTGCATCATTATACAGGTGTTACAAACAAATTAGTAAATGTGAAAATGAAAAATAAAAAACTTTCATTTATTTAAAAAATTCAGTCTAATTTTTTTAATAACAAAATACATTAAATTTCACCTTTAAGAAAATCAGCCTATATTTTTTAATAACGAAAAGATTCATTGCAAATTTTGCATAACGCCCTATATTTTCTTTCATTTTCTTTAATTAAAACAAAACCTAGCTCTTCAGAACTATTCCTTCGGTTTCTTCCCACCATTTTTTTAATAAATTTATTGTTTTGAACTGAATATACTTGTTCATTAACTCTCTATCATTCGTATTAAATAACTAAAACTAACCTCATTATTTGACAGTTTACAAAGTTTACATTGTTTACATTGTTGACAAGTTTACCAATTGTTTACATAAGTTTACACGTAAACGTAAACAATTAAAGTTTACGTGTAAACGCCCATCACTGGTGACAGACGACACATTGAAGTGTATTACGTCATTCACATGGACATGTGTGACGGGTACTCGGCGGAATACACAGCTTGCTTCAGTCTTTGCTTAGTTCAAATATCTAAAGCGTAGCAGCATCTCAAGAAATTAGATACCCAGTTACATCGGCCTAAAAAATCAACACAAGATTCGGCAACACGGCAAATGGCTGCTGAGTTCAACAATAAGTAAAATAATAAGAGATTTATAGGTCTACCAACGAAATAACCACTAAACACAAAAATCACACTGAATTATACAAAAGACAGCCATTCAGTGACGCTCCCCATCAGCTAATTATTGTTCTGCTACGGGACCGGCATTTGTCGTGTCTATGCAGATACACGCCTGTTCAGACCGAAAATTTAGACAATCCCGGACTAAAAATTCTTCAAATGCAAAATAAAAGTAAGTTACCACAGTGTTCAAAGATCAACTTATGCATCTGGCTACATAAAACTGCAATGCTGGTTGCATAACAAACCGGTGATTTTACTTTTAAGGGAGCGCACAACCGTATAGTTTCTCATACAAAACTAACAGTCCTAAATGAATAATGAATGAATCAAAAATATCCTATTAGATAGATAAAAATCAGCTGTGGTCACCACAGGACTGACCGAATAAATTTTTTCGAAATATGTCTCTGTTGGAAAATATTCGCAAAAATCAATGTAGACAATTTTGAAAGATTTCATGTACATTAAATTTAAAATCTTGCAAGCACAAAAATTTGTTCCTGTTTTACTTCATAATCCTTCTTTTTCCACGAAGTTGTATATGGTTTCTGTACAACGCAATTAATATAATAAGTCAAACATAGAACGAGATAGCAAAGAGAGATGAAAGGGTTGCATGAGAGTTGAAAAAATGTTAAAATATCATAGATAGGGTGCGAGGAAGTGTATAAATGGCGGTGAAGCGAAAGAAATGACGATAAGGAATTGTTAAAAAGATTTATATAGCTTTTGGTAAGTTCCTTCAGATAACTTGAATGTATGTTTATATCAAGATACTAAAGGTCACAAAAATCTAACTGAAAGAGATTAAAAATGCAGTGTTTACATAACTTTATTAATTCTGATTGGCTAACGGAGTAGCAAAGCTCCTAAAATCACGCAGTTCTGACTGGTAATAGCAGTCTAAATTGTGATTTTGTTAGTTTCCCGTTGATGATATTATTCGGGCGAGAATAATATGTTTACATTACTCCCATTTTCCAATCATTCACCCCTCAACCAGGTGTAGGAGCTCGCCCCCTGGCATCGGTGATAAGCCTCGTTGCAGAAATAGGCCGATGTAAAACAAATAAAATTTTTAAAAATCTATTTGAGATTTGCTTTTTAAGGAATACAATATACCATTTCCAGTCCAAATTTGAAGTATCCGTTTTTGCCTGAATTTACGTCTGAACTACAATTTCTACTATACAAACAGACAGACTGACAAACAGACAGACAGTCAAACAGATTAGTGACATTATAAGGGTTTCTTGATGTTGTCATATCTACAAAACCCTAAAAAAGAAGTGTATATTTTTATCTTTTTGCGGTGTTTATTATATTCACAAAATTTTGGTTTAGTTTTACGAAGTATGAAAAGTTAAATCCCTCTTAAACTTTTCACAACAACGATTAAAATTTTTAGTGACAAGTTTTTAAGTTAAGCTTGGCAGCCATACAGAGTGATCTTTCTTCACCTAAGCGAAAGCTCTCGGTCAAGTGTTGGAGACATAAATTCTAGCACGTATTGTATAGTCTTTTTTAAGCTTTAGGGTTTAAGCTCACCACCTGTTGAATAGGGCTAATATTAAGGGGTAAAAATATAAAATCAAAAAAGGGATTATCTGTAAGCTGTCGTTAAATACATCAGTGATTCTCAAAATGTGCACCGAAACTGTTAACTTAAAAAGGTATCAAGGAATTAAATAACTATAATAGGTAGTATACATTCAGTAAACGTAACTTTTTTGCCTTGGTCATATCATAATATTGTCACGTGGGTGGTTTAATTGAAATACAACTCCAGCTGTACGAGTATCTGGCGTCGGTGTCTTGGTCGTCACCGTGTGGACCGGTACATGTAGAGGAGTTGGCTACGTTTCGCTGCCCCGATACCGTGCGACGTCCATGCATTTGTACTAGTGGTTGACATAGCTCCAATATTCATTCGTCATGACAAATATTTGCTTATTACGAAAATGCGGCGTATTCATTTCGTAATCAGGTAACATATTTTAGACGCTGACAAATAGTTTTTTAATCAAACAGCTGAGTGTCACAATGTCTAGATGTCGCAATCCTGACCTAGGATTAAATTTGTGACAATATCTCCATATTTTCCATAATTTCCCCATGGCAGCTCTTAAAAAAAAATTCTATAAATTTGCGATTTTTTTAACAACTATTGCTGTTTTCGATTCAAGGTAGATGTATCGTAAATTTTAATTTGGTACGACTAGAGATGGCAATAAAAATTAATTAATCGATGAATTGATCATTTGATTAATCGAAATGTCATAATCGATTTTCGATTAAATTGGTAGAAAATAATCAATTAATCGATTATGAAATTTGAAAAAAACATATACACTCGCCAACAGAAAAATGGGACTGTCTTAATGTTGTATTTTAAAGGCTGATTAAAAATTATTTAACAGTTTTATTAGAAAGTAATGAGAGGTAGTACAATGTCTGCATAAACAAATATTTTTTGTTGCAAATTAAACAGGCTGTAACAATAAATAATGTCCGTTTAAACGAAGACTATATAATATCGCAAATTAAGTACGTAAGTTTTAACACAAATATCTCATTATTAAAATAAAATTTTGTCTTTAGTTACCCATCTTAGAATTTTCTAAAATCCGACATGTCTTTTTTTTGTGTAATAAAATTAAAATGTGGCCGGGATATGTAGTACGAGCTGCGCCATTATATGAAGATGGTCGCAGTATTGGAATATCGCTGGTATTTTGGATGTAGCTAAAAACTCTATTAATTACACTATAAAGCGTCATCAGCGAACTGGTATCTACATAAAAAGCCTGGTTCAAATCATTCACGAGCCACAAATGCTATAAACGACTGATTTCTTACCATAATTGTTCTGTGCGATCCTGCTTGGCCCTTCACTTTTCGCACGTTATTTCAAAGATCGACATTTGGCAATTACATCCAAAACGCTTGAGGAAACAAGGGCTTGTATCTAGAAAACCTGTAACTTGCCAGGATTTTCTTGCAAATTTTCGAGTTAAAAAATTGCGTTTCGCTCGTGAGCATTTGAACTGACCGAACGCAAACTATAGCAGTATATTTTGCAGAAATAAGTAGCCATTGAGTTTAATTCTCCAGATGGGTGAAAACGAGTGTTCTGCTATATCTAGATATGGCAACATCAGTCGTACCTAGATACGACGGATGTACAGACCATGTTGTTTGGTCTCTAAAGCCAACTTTTTGACCAATTTCTCTAGTTCTTCTCTGACTTGTCTAGTAAAACGCTGTCGTCAGCGTACCCCAGATCTTTCGACTGTTGATTAAAATATCTTCACCCAAAAAACGACTGTTCTTTGAAAAGTGGACTTCTTCGTTTAATGGTCCCTGTCTGGGACTTAAGGCATTATTTGTACAGTAATACCCCGACTTACGCGAAATCGGAATTACGCGGTTTTTGAATTTTACGATCGACGAAAATTAAGATTGTTTTGTTATACGTTATCTAAACCCTTAAAAAAATATGTCGTCCAAAGGAAGTAAATATTATTCTCCTACACCTAGTAAGAAAAGGAAAACGATATCTTTGGAATGAAAACTCAACATTACCAATGATTTTGATAGCAGAATGACAAAAGGTCTCAGCTTAATTGAAAAGGACTTAAAAATTTTAGAAACATAGACTCCAACGAAGCACGCGTTATAGCTGCAAAGCAAGGAATGAAAAAATTATTAACATTCTACGAAGAAATTCGGCGTGAAAAAAAGAAGGTGTTGAATTGTTAGATTTTATGAAGCCATCGACATCGAAATATTTTTTTTACGTAATTCGTTTATTTTTTTAATATATTGTATTAATATGTATAAAGAACTGCAAATTTACTAAATATTTTTCTTCTAAACTAATTTTTTTGTTAGTCCTTGGTCCCAATTAAACAAAATTTATATGTATTTATATGCAAAGTTGTACCCCGACTTACGCGAATTCGACTTAAGCGATTTTCATCGGACATTTCATTTTCATTCGAGGTATTACTGTATTTACAATACGTAATTAGTGGCGGTGCTAGCGGGGGTCCGGGGGGCTCGGGCCCTCCCAAACACTGGTCTGGCCCCCAGTTAGTTCACCCCCCCCCCCCAGAATTGTTTGGAGAAAAATGTATTTAAGAAGTTAGGACCTTTTTTTTAGGTCAACACTTGTATTTCGTCTCCCCAAGTTTTACTACAAAATTTCCTGCCCCCTCCCCATATTTTGAGAGCTAGCGCCGCCACTGTAAATAATGCAGACTTATCTAAATTTTATCCTTGCTTCAAATCCATTATTAATATCTATATAAATCCTTTCCAGTAGTTTTTCATCGTTAATACAATAAAATGTAGCACGCTACATCGATAAATCGTAAAGTTCTAATAAAAAATCATTAACCTATTTTACTTTTGCGATTAGATTTCCGTTCACACTTGCGTAATATATCGTGAAAATCTCATCAAGGCATTTCCTTCCTGTCTCTCGTCCAAACATGTTCCTAAACACTCCACTCAGATACTCCATTTCATTTCCAAGGGATCGCTTGTATAACAAATTGACGGACATTTATCAAGCAACCTGGGAAATTTAAATAATGCACGTGAGGAAATTAGGAAGATTTCGATTTAATTTGTCAATTATTTAAATAAATGATTGTATAAACCAGGGATCGGTAGCTTTTGGACCGCCGAGTGATTTCATGTGGCTCGCTAATTAGAAAATATAATAATTAATGAATTAATAAGAATCGGACTATTCAAGTTTATTTAACTAAGCTAAAGGTGCGTACTGACTTGAGCATTTGTACGCGCACGGATTTTCGTGCGCGGAAGGATTTTCGTGCGGGTAAAAAAATTTGCACACACAACTTTCTAATTTGTGCGCGTAAAATCTCGCTCCGTGTATTTCAGTTATATCCACGCACATATTTATTTAAAGTAAGTAATGTCAACGATGGCGGAAAGAAATGTTGTTGTCTTAACAAGTGTAGCGTACATAAGTCGCATTCAGCAGACTCATCGGTGTCTTACCGGTACAAACTTACCGGTGAATTTGACTAAATGCACATTTTTTGACAGCGTTGTCGAACGGCGTATATAAAAACTACAATATCTAAACAATGACAGATTGTAATGACAGTAAATTTTGAATGTAAGCTTTTACAGTAATTTTAAAAGTACATGTGCTTTATATACGTCTCCTCAATATCTAAGTAAACTGACTTAACACTCAATTCCATAATTTTTTACTTGCTTTGTGCTTGATTCTTTGTTACTATAGATATAACTGTCAAAATGTCCACCGGTGAGCAACTAATCGTTAATGAAATCCGGTGAATAAAATGGCGACCGGTGAGTAAGTACGGTAACTCACTGGTAGATCAACGTAGGCATACAGGAAAAAAATTTACCAACCGGTATCTCACTGTTGAGTCTGCTGAATGTGGCCATAGTAGACTTAGTAAAAAAAAAAAAAACGGTGTAGCATGACACAACTATATAGAAGCAGGGAAATATACAATAGTTTAAGTTTGCTAGCAGAACTGCAAATGCAAGAGGTTAGTGGACAATTTCAAAATTTTGTTCGAATGTCAGCGGCAGATTTTGAACTGCTCGTTAATAAAGTTGGTCACAAAATTGGGAGAAAGACAAGTTTTATAACGGCTGTTCCCGCGAAAGAACGATTAGCCATAACCCTACGTTTTTTGCAACTGGGGATTCGTTTACCAGCATACAATACATTTTTACTCCATTCCATGTTGAATATTTACTGGTGTTTACTTAAATTTACGCGCACAATTATATGATTGCATAAACCCGTACACACTGAGCGCACAAGTTCTTTGATCTTATCGGTGGGACCGACAAGTTACGGATAGCATTCGTGGAAGGATTACTGTACGCGCACACAAATTATACCTCGTACTCACCTGAGCATTTGTACGCACACATAAGCCGTGCGCGTACAAATGCTCAAGTCAGTACGCACCTTAACGTTTCGATTTTATTCAAATCTTCATCAGAGCTAGTTAAAAGTCACTGAAGTTAAAAATATTCGTTAAATATAAAATGAAGTAAAATGACCATAGTTGGTAAGTTCGTTGAACCTTACCAACTTGAGTTCTAAAAAATTTAAGTGAAGTGTGAATTTTCACACATTTCTGGGTTTTGTAGATATTTAATCAGTGAATGGTGATTATAAGAAATGCAAACGATAAATGCCTGTCACTACATAACACAATTACAAGTGTTAGTTTTAAATCCTTTAAATCAATAGGCACGACAAGAAGGTTGCAGTTAGATTTTTTTCTACCGTGTATCATATATCTCTAATAATACCATAATATATATTTTAACGCTTTTTTATTTTATAATTGCAAGAATATCATTAAAATCCAGACTTGGCAACACTGCGGGCGATCTTTTGTCACGCAAAAGCATAACGCCTACATAGACATTGTTTATATTGCGACTATATGAAAAACAGATTCTCTACAAGAAATGAAACCCAGCAACCGGCCAGTTATTTATTTATTTTCCTAGTTGATATTTGCAAAATAAATGTATGGAGCTCTTCTCTACCCATAACAAAATGTATCCGTGTATATACAAATATATTTTTTTTTAAATTTTAGCTAAGATTTTAAACGAAAATCTTAATACTTGGCAAAATTTAATCAAAATGAAATCTATTTCTAAAATGAATTACCGTTCCTTAATCTGCATTTAAAGAGCTTCCATTTAATATCCCAACAATAAAATTTAAATTAAAAAAAAAAAAAATCAATAACACAAAAACTGTAATATTTTCCAAAAACGAAATCGGATAAAAAATTACTCTCGTACGTTTCCGGTTCATAACAATATACATTGCTTAGAATTTTTTCAGATTTTTAATTTAACCCCTTAGGGTTAAATGGTGCGGGACACTGATTTTTTAGTAATTTTTTGGATAAAATCGTATTAAAATAAAAAACTACTTCCTGTTCCTTTATCTATATCTTAAAAGCTTTCTTTTAGTATCACACAAATAATTTTTTTTAAATTATTCTTTTTCGACGACACCAAAAAAATCAATATTTTGCGAAAAAACAATTTGAAAGCTTTTAAAACATAGAATAAGGAACGAAAAACATTTTTTTAAATTCGTTTCTTTTAACACGATTTTATTTAAAAATGTGCCAAAAAATTTCTTGTCTCGCCCTTTTTACCCAAAGTGGCTAAACTAAAAATCTGAAACAATTATAAGTAATGTACATTGATCTGAGACGGAAACGTTCGGGAGGAATTTTTAATCAGATTTCAGTTTTGGAAAATATTGCAGTTTTTGACAAAATTAATTGTTTTTTTAATTCATGGCTAATAATGTTATGGATTGTTTGTATTTATGACAAAGGTAGTGTATGTATTTTTTTGATATTAAAAATATAATAAAAAATTGTTAACAGTTGAAAACGAACCGCCTTCTTAAGGAGCTTTCACTTATAAACTCGATCATTAGGCCTTTCGTTATATATCTTGTTTTTAAGGTATCAAAGAGAAATGAATCAATTATAGTAGTGAAATACTTATAAAAAAAATAGCACATTGTTAATAGTGAGAAATTCGTTTCATAATTAAAAATATGAAGTGTAACAAGACTATATTTTGCCGCAGAAGCCAAACATCTCTGTTGCACGTGATCTACGGCAGTAATATCCCTCGGCCAATGTGACTTAAGAAACACAGTCGAGCGTTGGCAGACACTGCATCACTTTATAACCAAAATTGTTATTAAGTGAAATCTAAATCAATATACAAGGTGTCTCAAAAGAAATTTTATATTTAGTGGATCGATTAAAAAAAAAGTAAGCCGTATATAGAAAAAATGTTTATTAATTATTAAAATACACTTTTTGGGGATTTATTTCTTAAAAATAATATCGTCTAAATGTAGACCCTCGCGTTCTCGGCACTCATTTAATCGAACAGTAAAATTACTTATGACGTCTCGGCAGGTGGACTCAGGAATGGCTGCCATTTCGTGACGGATATTTTCTTTCAAATGCGCCAGTGAAGTCGGTTTATTGGCGTAAACTTTAGATTTAAGATAACCCCATAGGAAAAAGTCCATAGAGGTTAAATCTGGACTGCGTGGAGGCCAATTTATGTCACCTCTCCGGGAGATCAATTTGCCTGAGAAAATTTCACGAACACGTGGCAGACACATATTGGACGTGTGTGAAGTTGCTCCGTCCTGTTGGAACCATGTTCTTTGGTTATAGCCAGGAAAGTTTTGCAGTTCTGGTACCAAGAAGTTGTCTAACATCTCCACATAACGCTCTGAATTCACTGTAACTGCACGCCCCCTTTCGTCTTCAAAAAAGTAAGGGCCGATAATTCCTCGCGCCGACATCGCAGCCCATACGGTCACTTTAGGCGAATGTAGGGATTTCTGATGTTTGCGTTTCGGATTCGTTGCACTCCAGTAGCGGCAGTTCTGCTTATTTACGTGGCCATTAAGATGAAAATGAGCTTCATCCGAAAACAAAATGTTGGTAAACGTTGAAAATCGCTCAATCACCTGATTTACGAAATTAAGCCTCTGACTGGCATCTTGGGGCTCTAATTCTTGCACCAATTGAATTTTGTAGGGGTGCAGCTTTAGGTCTTTGTGCATAATGCGATGTAATGATGATCTATGCACATTTAAAGCACTTGCGCGCTTCCGAATTGAAAGGTTCGCGCCGTCACGAACAGACTGATTAATATTCTCCACGTTTTCTACCGTTCTTGATGACCTAGGTCGCCCGGATTTTGATTAATCCAGCGTTGTACCAGTCTCTTCAAACTTTTTAACCCAATGTCGAATGAGAGGAATGCTTGGTGCATCATTTAAGTGGCGAAAACCTCGAATAGTGCAGAATTTTCTACGCGCTACAGTCGCCGAATCACCGTTTTTGTAAAACTCTCGCACGCATAACGCGCGGTCTGCTCCCGAGAAACGCTCCATAGCGACTGAATTCCCAAGAGCCAGGCTACCGATTGACATAACACCCGCGCCCCTCGGATACGTTGCGTTCACGCAGTAAGCTAAATAAATATAAAATTTCTTTTGAGACACCTTGTATATTTATCATTTTCTGTAATTTGTGAATGGTCGAATAAGAAAATATTTATAGAGACCGTATATTTAATATGAACCCGCTATAGAAGCTATTTATCAATATATTTCTCATTAATTTAATGAAAACTTAGATACGGATTAAATGCAGAAAAAAATCGCTATGATTTTATATTTTATATTTTCCTTTGACGTAATATTCGCAAATTATTTAAATTTAGCTAAACAAATTAAATGGAAGCTCTTAGTACTCAAATCTCGAATAAAAATGATTTTCGAAATTCAAAAATTTATTGATGTTGATGTGATTATAGAAAAAAAAATTGTTTAGACATCCAACATTTTGTTGACTTCTTACACTTATTAAATACCTACAAAATCCTGAAATGTGTGAAAATACACACTTCACATCAATTTTTATAAAGTTAAACGTACTCGTCCGTTTTTTTCTTGAACTGTGTCACCTCACGCATGCAAGTTTCAAGATGCGAAGCACGAACGTTCTTCACGAACGAGATTTTTCGAACCATGTACATGGCTGTTATGATGCCATTATATTTTTAAGACTCTCAGTCAAAGACAATCTCAAGGATGTTCTAGACGCTGCCACTCTGTTTGACTCAGTCTCCATCTTTTGCCAGATCTTTCATGGGCTACCGTTTTATTCATTCAAATATTTTTCAAAAAATGTTTCACGTATGCATAATATTCTCTTATTTTAGAATTAAACCAGACTTTTGTAATCTTTTTGAAAAGTTTTCTTTCTTTTCAGCATTTTGAATGGATTACATTAAATAATTTAGTAGAGACAACTTTTATTCTCACATTATTCTTTTAAGAAAAGTTAAGAAAAAATTTAAATGTAGCAAAGAGAAAACATAATATAATTTAACTATTGTTAACTAAAAGAAAACTACATTTTTCTTTACAATAGAAACCATAGAAATTATGTTTAGCATAAAAAATAAAATATTCAATAAATAATTATGTTGCCAATGTAGCAATATAATTTTGTTAAATTATACACGATACATTTCCAAAGTTTCAAGGTTAAAGTTGTCCCAAAATTGGAAAGTTTATGTATCGTACCCTCAAAGTTAGTTTTATTATGTCAAAAAAACCAGGACGTTGAAGTTTATTTACAAATGGAGTAAACAACTTCCGGCCTAATTTGTTCATAACTTTTAATTTGTTACTGTAAATAAAACTTTATGTGACTGTATTAAACTCAAATGAAACATTAAAATTTGTTAAAGGATAAAAGGTTTGTGATGGTACAGCCACTTGTACCCCATTTAATTTTTATTTTTCATTTTTATCATTTATCACGCATTCCAAAATAGTAAAAGAAACAGATTATCTTAAGTGGGTTTCTTATACCTCTAGTTTCCGCTAGTACCTACGACCAGATGTGCGGTATTGCAAAGGTTCAGGTTTCTCGAGTATTATACACACAAAAACTATATAAGTAGGCGTCATAAAACGTTGACCACAACTGTCGACATTTTGCGTCTGTTCACCGATTGATATATTGGTTATTTTTAAATATGTCTAGTGTTTAACATAAAATTCTAAGAAACCATTTTTTGTGAGGGTTACAACCCAAATGTGTCAAATAGTCATTAATAGGTCTGTGTTGAAAGAAATTAGTAACCATTTTATGTGTCTGGATTTTGTAAATGTTTTTATGTACAATTCTATGAGAACTGGAGAGAGAGAGAGAGAGAGAGAGAGAGAGAGAGAGAGAGAGAGAGAGAGAGAGAGAGAGAGAGAGGGAGAGAGAGAGAAGACAAGTTCTTTGTCTAGAGTTTGGGGTATATAATCTTGGAGTTTGAGAACAGAAGGGGGCAGTTGGTTTCAGATACTAGCTGCTGGTAGGTCACTATATCGATTATTTTTTCTCTGCGCCTACGGCTAACTCATAGGGCAGTGTGGAACCGTGGTTTGCCCATGTTCGGCACGCTATGTGTTAGACGTCCAGCTATCCGCGCACTCCGTGTAATATTAACGTTTTTCTCGCCTACGGCTAACTCATAGGGCAGTGTGGAACCGTGGTTCGCCCATGTTCGGCACGCTATGTGCTAGACGTCCAGGTATCCGCGCACTTCATGTAATATTAACGTTTCTCTCGCCTACGGCTAACTCATAGGGCAGTGTGGAACCGTGGTTCGCCCATGTTCGGCACGCTATGTGTTAGACGTCCAGCTATCCGCGCCCTCCGTGTAATATTAACGTTTCTCTCGCCTACGGCTAACTCATAGGGCAGTGTGGAACCGTGGTTCGCCCATGTTCGGCACGCTATGTGTTAGACGTCCAGGTATCCGCGCACTTCATGTAATATTAAAGTTTTCTCGCCTGCGGCTAACTCATAGGACAGTGTGGAACCGTGGTTCGCCCATGTTCGGCACGCTATGTGTTAGACGTCCAGGTATCCGCGCACTTCATGTAATATTAACGTTTCTCTCGCCTACGGCTAACTCATAGGGTAGTGTGGAACCGTGGTTCGCCCATGTTCGGCACGCTATGTGTTAGACGTCCAGCTATCCGCGCACTCCGTGTAATATTAACGTTTCTCTCGCCTACGGCTAACTCATAGGGCAGTGTGGAACCGTGGTTCGCCCATGTTCGGCACGCTATGTGTTAGACGTCCAGGTATCCGCGCACTTCATGTAATATTAAAGTTTTCTCGCCTGCGGCTAACTCATAGGACAGTGTGGAACCGTGGTTCGCCCATGTTCGGCACGCTATGTGTTAGACGTCCAGGTATCTGCACACTTCGTGTAATATTAACGTATTTCTCGAATACGGCTAACTCATAGGGCAGTGTGGAACCGTGGTACGCCCATGTTCGGCACGCTATGTGTTAGACGTCCACGTATCCCCGCACTCCGTATCATATTTACGTTTCTCGTCTACGGCTAACTCATAGGACAGTGTGAAACCGTGGTACGCCCATGTTCGGCACGCTATGGGGGAGGACGACTGGCAATACTGGCCCTGCGCCTCACAACCGTAGGGGTCCGCGGCGCCTGACCGGTTCTCTACGATTCACAACCGTAGAAACCGGTACACACACCGAAGGGTTGACAGACCCAACAAAACTGTATTTGCGGGTAGCAGACCCGTCTGTCGAAATAACACCGAATACACCGTCATGCACAGAGAGCAGCGGTTAGGTGATCAAACTATATCTACACGAGTAATAAACTCGTGTTGGATAAAACAACCACTCATTATTGATTGCAAATAATTAGGTATAAGATCCTAGTCAACGATGGTGATCTTAACAATGATATGGCATGATATGGACCGCATGCTTAGTTTGGAAGTGTAGATTTGATAGTAATATTTGAGTAGAAACTTACATTATCACTATAAATGTGTTAATCTGAATTTACCTTACAGCCATCACAATCAGACGCATTAATAAACATGTTTGTACTATTTCTGAATGACTAGACCGTTAATAAACTATTTGATTTGAATGTGTCCCGGCGTTTCTTTGTAGACATAGCTTCCCGCTCCAAGAACGAACCGACTTCATAATCCTAAAAAAACACAACGTAGGGCAAGACGAGTAAAATGGCCGGTACATAAATTCCCCAACCGTCACAGGTTCAATTAAAAAATTTAGCAGTTTTAAATCTTGTTTGATGTTATGAACAGGAAGACTGTATAATATCATCAGAAGTAAATCCCTGGGAAATAAACAAATCCCCACAGAGGTAAAAGTAGAGGTGTTCAATAAGGGGACGGTACCAACACTCACATATATCAGTGAATGGTGGACTACCACTACTAAACAACAAAGTAAAATCAGAAGCATGGAAATGAGATATTTGAGAAAAATATCGGGAAAGACAAAGAAAGACTGAGTTAGAAACGCGAAGTTCAGGGATAAATTACAGACAAAACCAGTAGAACATCTAATTCAAGGAAGTCAAATGAGATGGCTAGGACATATCCAAAGAATGGAAGATGAAAGAATAACTAAACCAACATTTGAGGCGCGACCAATAGGAAAGAGGACGACCAATTAAGATATGGATGAAGTGAGACAAGCAACAGAGAGGCGAGGGGTCAAATGGACAGATATTAAAACCTTCAAGGCAAATATGAAAGCCTGGAAACAAATTTCGACTCTTCTTCACAACGCCTTACACCAAAAGGTAGAAAGGATTAGGATTAAGAAATTAAGTCTTATATATAAAATACACCGCTCGACAAATAAACTCACACTTATACATAGATTTTGGTGATGTTACAGACTCAGCATATCATTCTCCTGGTTTTCGCCAAACAGATTTACGGACATCTGGTGATCATAAGGTACACCAGCGGTCATCTGTAAATAAAATTGACGCCAATCATTGACAGTCCAACTGACGCAATTTTATGCAAACGAACGTTTACTACACGATAAACTGCGAGCACTTTTAGACCTGTAGCTGGCATTCTGGATAGCAATTCTATTTCGTTTAAACTCCAGGATACATTTTTTGCCGAAATTGTCAGTCCTCGAACTTGAGCTAATTGATATGCAATGGAACTTTCTGCTGTTTCGCGTCGATTTCGAAGTAGCATGGATAGTATAAATTGATCCTGCTCTTTAGTGACTTGATTACGGCCCAATACTCCTCTTCTTATAAACTCTTGCGTTCTATGCTTGATAGTCTAGAAAATTGGGCTTTCAAAACGGTGGTTTCGGAGAAAGCTTTGCGGGAATTTTTAATATTGGTGGGATGAATAGTTCTTGAGGTGCTTTCTAGATCAGCTTTTCTCAACCAAAAACGTGTCACGGAACAGTAAAATATATAATTTTCTACCGCGGACCAATTATTCTGTATATCCGTTCCTCCGTTTCTGTTTCTCTCTGCTTCTCTTATGTCCATTCCACACCTCCAAAAGTACTCTCTTCTTGTCTCTCCCCATGCCGACAATATGTCTTTTTGTCCTTTCTTCATTCTTTCTACCCAGCATTCCTGTAGTATTTTCCTATTCTCGTTCTATTCACTTTCTCCTCATATATCACCGCCCTCGCTGTGGCACCCAGTCTCAGTTTTTTCCTCTACATTTCCTCTCTCACAAAATATCCTGGTGTCGTTCTGTCTACCCTCAATGTCCATCTCTTGTACCCTTTCTATCATTTTCCATTCCTTCCATCACCAAATCTTCAGAGCACAATCGTCTGCATAAAGCGCATGCTGTATTTTAGACTAAGTTGCAAAAGCAACTTAGATGAAACTTTGAATTTTGATAATTTGTGTAACTCTCTGTCAACTCTATAACGAATTTACACACCATCCATGTAGTCACAGTAGGCAACCTCTGATACTGCTGCAAAAAATATGTTGAACAGTCAAGGTGCAAGAACACATCCTTGTCATGTGCCAATAATTACTAGAAATTAATTCGACTAAGTTCTGTTTAAAGAGCCTTTTGCTTCTTCACTTGCATGGCCAAACGGAAGTAAAAGTCTATCTTGGAAAATATAAAACACCCAGAAGAAGAAAAATATAAACCCTGATTAATATTATTATTAATAAATTACTACAATTTTTCTGTTTTGCTTTTGATGATGAATAATTCACTCTCGCTCATCGTTTTGCATATTAAATAAACTTATTACAAAACAAATCCGCTAATTATGCATATGATTACATGTTGTTTACCAAAATCACTTTTCTGACAGTATTGTTACAGCATATCTGTTCATGAAAATGTGAAAACATGATCGCTGAATATTTACCTTTCATATTTACCAACACAATATTTCATTTGGGATCAATAACAATTATTTCTGGGTACACGGCATTGTCGTTGCATGAATTATATTCGTTAGTTAACTCTGAATATTGATATATTTGTAATAACTAAATAATTATAGCAGTGCCAATAAATGAAATTACTTGAAAAATAGATGAATGTTATAGGATATTATATTTTAGTTATTTTATTGTTTATTATGTTTGCTGTTATTATTCACATACCGGTTGATGAAAATAATTGGGTATTATTTTGCTATTATTTTGGCACAATTGAAAAATATGGTTAATTTTAACAAAAAGCCTAACGTTTTTGATTGTCAATGTGAGCTGTAAACTGTATTCACTTTTGTAAAAACAAACTAAGAGGAAATTTTGATTTCAATATTTTGCACATTTGAAATTGTATGTCATTTTGGTATTAAAAAATAATTAAAAATGTCATTTTGTTAATATAACATACCATTTGATGTACACTATTGGCCATAAGTAGAGAAACAAACAATTTTTTTAATTTTAATTAAAATTTTTTGGTGCTTCAACTACTTCAACGGCTATTAGCATTGCTATATTATTAGGCTATAGGGATTTGCAGCTAAACACCCTACCATCTGGTGAGCGTTTCATGAACTTGTGTACTACATATAACATTTCGTTTTGTGTATTGGTTTTGTATGAAGTTTGTTTTTAAAGTTTTATTATAATCATTGAAAAATGTTTATACATTTTTGTACACAATAATATGTATTATTACATATTGTTGTGTGCCTATGTGCAATTCATTGAAAAGAAGAAACCCGGAAATATCGTTTCATTTGTTCCCACCAATATCAGACACCGTACGGTTCGAAACAAAATTGGGAAAGCAAGAGGTTAGGAATCGACGCGATGTTTAGATAAACAATTTTAAAATTGGAAAAAAAGTGAGCCCTTATATCAAAGTTTGCTCATTCCATTTTAATGATAGTGACTACAAAAAATATTTTCAATTTTGTATTTATTATCGCATATCTTGAAAATTCCTGTTATTGTGTGTGGGTCTGTAATGCACAAGTCTGTAGGCATAATGCATAAACCTTTATGAACTCTGTTTTTTTCAGTGACTTCACACAATATTATATGCCCAGCATTGTAGATTTCTACCCCTTGGTAAACAACACGGGAATTATTATTTCCCCCAATATAGTTAAAATAATCGACAATGGAAAACTGTGCCGCCATAACTTAAAACCAGATCACAAAATGTAGTATTTAAGATGTTTACAAGTAATGTCACTTGAAAAAAATGTCCTCACAATACGTGTGTATACTTACTTGATTATAAAATTTTAAAACAAAATCAGAAAATCCTAAACAATTATTTATTTTTTGTCGTTTTTTGATACACTTTTCGCTATTATTTACTAGTAAATGTCAAGTGGTATCTGATTTAGAATGGTTTCAAAAAAATCCGCGTGGAGCTACGATCTTAAAATTTTTCCCCTATAGCTTGATTTTTTTGTGTTCTGGGTAATAATTTTGAAGATTAAAAATACCAAGTTTATATTTAAGCAATGATATCAAAGAATTAATAATAAAAAAATAAAATGACGAAGAAAAACAAATTTTGATTACTAAACAATTAAGTTGTACCGTTCAGTAGTAATTAAAACTATTCGTAATTTTAATGAAAAAAATAGTGTAATAGCAATTCCAAAACCAGGTATATAAATATATAGTTTGGCTCTGTGAGCCTAGTAGGCCCGTAGCTTGTTCTCTAATTTTCTTCCACTTCCACATGTCCGTCGCTTTCTCTTTTTATCCGGTTGTGTTCATCCTTTTTATATCTTCTTCCACTTCTTCTTTCCATCGCTTCCTTGGCCTCCCTCTTCTCTTTCTCCCACCGATAGTGCTGACTAGTTTTGTTGGTAACCTATACTGTGGCATTCTTACTATGTGCCCTGTGCATCTAATTCTTTGTGTTTTAACTACTGCTATAATGTTTGCGTCCTTATACAGTTCTCTTATTAGTTTTTTATTTGGTCGTGTTTCCCATATGCCACCTACTTGTTTCCCTCGCAAAATTTTCCTCAATACTTTTCTTTCCCCATATCTCAAATTGCCCTTTGTTCTGCCATTCTCAGTGGCCACACATTGATCGAATAACTGTTGTATAAAGCCTTAACTTCAATCCTCTTGATATACTTTTATTCCTTAGTAGTCCATTTAGTCCTTGTAAACATCGGTTCCCTGCTAATAGTTTTACTAGTATTTCTTCTTTTATTTCCGGTGTTCTCGTAAAAACAGTTCTCAAATAAGTAAGTCTATCCACTTCCTCAAAATTGCAAATTTTTCCTTCCTTAGATTGTATCGTTAAATTTCTATCTCTAACAAATTCTTGCTTAGTCCATGTCATATATTTTGTTTTGGATTCATTCATCTGGAATTTTTCCCCTTACTTCTTGCTGAAAGTTCTAATCGTTGGACTATTTCTCTCATTGTTTTTTTCACTTCTTGTTAAAACAACAATATTATCAACAAATACCAAACACTGATGCATTTTGTGGTACAATAATCCTGATCTATTCATTTGGGCTTTATCTCTTATTGTCTTTTCTAGCAGAAAGTTAAATAGAATTGTCGAAAGTAAATCACCTTGTATCAGCCCCAACTCCACCTTAAACTTACTAGATAATTTCATGTTCAATTTTACTCTGTTTTCTGTGTACTGTAAGGTCATTTTTATTAAGTTTACTAGCTTATGGCTTACTCCTAATTGTTTAAGTGCCTTAAATACTTCAGAACTTCTAACAGTATCGTATGCTTTTCTAAAATCAATAAACATTTGTTGGCTGTTATTTCTTATAGCTTTCCGCCTAGATATCTCTTAGTGTGAAGATTTGGTCCATAACTCACATTGGTACTCTTTTACTATTCTCTCCATCCTTTCAGTTAGTTTATTTTTAATACAAATTGACAATATTTTATAAGCAACATTTAGTAGGGCTATACCTCTATAGTTCTCACATTCCTTCTTATCCCCCTTTTTAAATATCGGGTATAAAACCGCCTCTGTCCAATCCTGTAGCATTTGTTCTTGGTTCCGAATTTCACTTAGAAGTTTATGTATTTGTTCGTTTAGTTCGTCTCCTCCATATCTAAATATTTCTTCTGTTACTTCGTCGCTTCCAGGACATTTGTTGGATTTCCGATTCTTTATCACCCGCCTAACATCTTCTAAACTTGGAGGATCCTCAACTGACATGCTACATTCCCTTACTTCTTCTTCGCAATTTTCTTCTTTTACCAAAACCAGGTAGACCTAGAAAAAATTACTCAATTGTTAATAAAAAAATTAATATGGTGTCGATAAAGAACCCTTTTGTGTCATCATTGGATATAAAAAATTATTCGACGAAGGAAACGGACCAACCATTTTTTAACTACGAGGGATGTTTCCTAAATTCTGGGAATCGTGCTATAATTAAATTACGCAGAACTTATAGGCAATGTTATTGGTGCCAGATAAGTCTTGACATGTTTATGCAACTATCTACTGCAATATTGTTCAGTCTGATTTAGGTGTTCGACTGATATAGACGCGTTTTCATAGCACTTTTTTTGTAACCATGGAAGACGCAGCAAAATATCAAAGAGCAATAATTTTCTTTTTGTGGAAAGAAGGTGTGAAAACATCAGAAATTATTCAGCGTCTGCAAGGAGTATTTGGTGAGTCTGCAGAATCCAAAAGTACTGCTTATCGGTGGATCGATCGTTTTAAAACTGGTAGAACATCACTAGAAGGCGATCCGCGCAGTGGGATAGGTGGATTGAGGAGACACCGAAAAAGTTCTTCGAGGACGGCTTAAAAATATTAGTTTATCGTTGGGATAAATGTATTCAGTTAAATGGAGATTATGTTGAAAAACTACATTGTAATATTGACGAAAATTAACAAAATAATAAAAATTATAGCTAAATTCCCAGAACTTTGGAAACATCCCTCGTACAATCAAACGTCGTAATAAAGAATCCGGCTTACGGTGATGCAGACCTGCCAAAAAGCCTTTAATATCTGCCAAGAATCGAAAGGCTAGATTAGAATTTGCAAAACAGCATATTAACTGGTCAGTTAAAAAATGTAAAACAGTCCTTTTTTTCAGATTTAAGCAGATTTAATAATTTTTACTCTTCTACTGACCGTTTTTTCTAGTTTTTCTTAAGGATTATCAAGCATTCTTTATATGAAGTCTGCCATTTTAACCTTAGAACAATTTCTTAAATTATTTTTTGTTGCAGGATATCGACACGTTTGACCTGGAGGACTTCAAATACAATTCCGTAAATATCACCGCCTTCAGATTGGTGGACATTGAGAATCCGAGCGTACAGGAAACGCTCAATCAGATGGAAAGATTCCAGCCAATAGGGCATGCCATTCTAAACCGCAGTGGAGTTATACAGGTATGCAAGTATTTAATTCACTACAGCTCAATACCAATGCATAAGAATCTTTATAATGCTATTTCAAGAAAAGAAGATTGTTAGAAAATAAACTACTAAAGCTGATATATCAGATCTCAGATTGTAGAAGTAAATTAATTTCTAAATAAACTGTATTGATATCGTAGTACAATTTCATTACTATGTAACTAGAGTAGTTTTATAGCAATAATGCCTGCATCTCAATAAATTATTATTTAACGGAAATTTTACAAAATAACAAGCTATCAAATAACTTAAAAGCTTGATTTGCTGCCGAGGTTAACTATATAGTAGAAAATTTAAAAAAAGAAAAGTTAATTAAAGATTTGCTTATATTAAACAAATATAGTCAAATACATCAGTATTATTTATTTATTTTTAGGTGCCATAGCAAATTATGTTTGCTTGTATGCATAACACAAAAATAATCTATAATTGTTGTTAACAAAATATCTGCTTTCATGCTTTAATTGGGATTTTTACTTTTTAATTTGATATATCATTAATTTGTAATAAAAAATGAATTAAAAGGGCTTGTTTCCCTTAAAAATAAATTGTTTATCATAATCTGAACTATTCCTTGGTCCAATATTATGCGGTCATTATAAGTTACATATCAATTTAATTGTACTTCATGATACTTACTTTCAAAGGAACTTCCACATAGTAGGTTCCAAGACTTGCGAGCGGACTCAAGACTGAAACCCTAAAAGTCCGCCGCTCGGTTGCTTAGATTCTTTATGACAGGAATAAGATGTTTGAATTAAAATCTGCATTTAACTTAATCTACGTTTAATGTTTTGTTAAAATTGACTTTAATAATAACACTAGAACTTACAATTAAAATGCTGGCTACGAAATCCCATGACAGACACTCAACACAAAACCTCACAATCACCGTTTCAACTCACAAGCCGTAAAACACCTCACAATACTCACAGTGTTTAACCCGTTATCGAGGTTCATTCAATTCATTCAAACTCTTCTCAACACTTCCCGACTACTTCTGGTTCACTACATGCTACCGGATTTCTCAAACAAAAATGCTTGGGAGGTTCGTCCGACTCCGGTGCTGGTTTACTCACGACGCCCTGTCTCTCACAAAATTTTCCCAGCCCTTTTCTTAAAACTAAGAATTTGATCTATGTACCCCATTTTTTTTGGGTTGTAAAAATAATCAGCTCTCCAGTTAACTACAAAAACCTTTTAACTAATCTTAAAGAGTCATATTTCTATTCCCAATAATTCATAACCCAAAATAATTAATTTTGACTCTAAATAACTACGAAGCCCATATCACTGAAAATATATGCTCGTATATCAACATCTGTGTAAACATTCGACCATGTACTTGAGATAAACGGTGACAACATTTTAAACAAATCATATAATATACGACCGTAAATTTTACCCTTGTCTCTCAACATTTAACTAACAAAATATATATGATATCCCAACTAATCTTTGAGGATGTTTATTTTTAAACTGATTAGTTTTTATATTTAAATAATTTGAATATTTTTGACTAATTGAATAATTTTATTTTAAATAATAAGAAATTTTATTTCTGAAATTACTGCTCCCACAATGTCTTTGGGCTAGATGTATACCAATTCTAAGAGCATTTCTTCAAAAACTTAAAAAATTATCGAAAAAAACAAAAGGGGGGCCTATGTGTATAATACATACATTTTTTCCAAGCAGATCACCCCATCGCCCCAACCCAGGTTCCACCCTTGCCTGTCACACATACTGTATTATTTTTATTATAATTACGCGCTTCATATACATTGGTATTGGCATCTGACTACCGATAGAGGCGCCACTGCATTGTACATCATGGCTGACGCAGATAGGGTATTTTTGACAGGTTCAATGGTATCTTCATGTGATATTTATTGAAATTAATTTATTATTCAATATGAGGGTTGCGTTAAATGAAATTTTCCGTTTTCTCAGTGCCCAAGTAACCTCTAGGGTTATAATTGAAGATAATAAGGCTTTTTTGCCACGTTTCGGAACACGATGAAAACTTAGGTCTCTTTCACGACCTACTTTTGCATTGCAAAGATGAACACAACAATTCACGTTGCATTTAATTTATTCTTGCAATTTTAAAGACATTTTTTAAAAACTCGCTATGAAAACAAACTCGACTATCCTCCACCTATCAGTTTCTCAAAATCTCACTAGAAGCGCTTCAGTTATTGTCGGTTGACAATAGACAACTAAGTTTCTAGGTCATTTTTCGTTTGTTTCCCTTGCTATATTGTCCTCTTATCTTTTATAGTAATTCTTGTAACACCCTGTAACCTCCACGTGTCACTTATAAAATATTCTAGAATCTTTCTTAGCAACTTGTATATTTAATAAGAAAGCCATATTGAGTGCATGTCACTCAAACTCCTAACAGTTGCAAACTTATAAAGATTTTAAAGTAGAACCTCACATATGTACCTGAGTTGACAAGCATTGATCGTTGCAGATTCCCCGGCTTTAGTTTTATGTAAATAATTCAGTAACCGGATTTTCCGGAATTTCCCCGATGGTGGGACCTCTCGTACTTTAACTTAAATTTCATCCAACATACGTAGGTTACAGAAAACTCTATTATTCATTTCATTTATAATTCTTCCTCGCATTTCATATCTGTACGCATCTAAAGAACAGAGTTGGATTCAGGTAAAACTCATTTTAGTACAATCGTAAAATTACCCTACAGAATGGCTTTGCTGGAAGGGTTACTTTAATCTTTTTCACGTTCTCTCTAGTTTTATGACTTGTTTGCAGACTATGTAGATATTTTCTGGAAGTTGGTTTATAACTACAAAAAGGTCACGAATTGTATTGCAGCAACTTATGTTGCTTCGGCCATACGTATGCAATTTCAAAACTGTATACAGGTATTAAAAAATAAAACAATATTCTTTAATAATAAACTTCACTGTTTATGTAAAACAGTAATGAACATTTTGACTACAAAACAGCCATCTTCAAGGTACAATACATAATGAAAATGAAACTTTTTTATTTATTTTGTATTTACAATCTACTTCATTGCGAGTATTAAGGCGGCGCACAACCCTATAGTCCTCAATAGTTTCTTATACAAAACTAATAATCGGAAATAAAATTAATAACAATCTATATATCAAAATTTGCAGCGAATTTTTATCTATCTAATAGGATATTTTTAATTGTAAAAAAAACTGTTAGGTAGTTGTAAATAATCAAATTGCATTATAGACGCCATCTTGTAAACTAATCGACGGATATTTGCATACGATACGGCAAATTGTACCTAAAGTTTCATTCTACAAATATCATTCTAGCTATTTTGTTGCATTGTAAAAATTACTTATAGTTATTGTACTTGGTAATCTATTTTTGCCGCCCTCTTGAATCTGCCGCGGTTTTCAAAATTGGTGTTACGGGTAAAAATGATTTATTTTTCGTGAAAAATACGTGTACCAAGTGGCATTCTATTATCTTTAAGTATAATATTTTTCGACGAAGGCTCTAAACTATAAGTAATCAATCGAAAAAAAAATTGACGTATTATTTGAACATTTCTACACAAAACTATATAAATATAAAAATTATTCGAAACCCATAAATAGATTTAAAAAATTACAGAACAATATCGCTGATGTATATTTTTAAGTTATTGAGCGATAATATTTTTACAATAAATGTTTCTACAATTAAAACTATCATATTAGATAAATACAAATTCGGTGCAAAATTTGATGTATAGGTTGATACTAATTTTATTTGAGATTGTTAGTTTTGTATAAGAAACTAGTAACCTCCGGGGGTTATACGCTGCCTTAAGTAAATTAGTTGAAAGTAGTCGGCATGTAAGGGAGACATCCAGTGACGTTTCTACTTATATATCACTGTCTTCAGTGTTCCGGTAGGTCGTTTGGCCAAAGTCTCTTTAACCTTCTGTTGTCAAGGTCATTTATTAAATTTCCCACAAGTTCATTTTCATGTCCAATGAATCAGTCATGGTATTTGTTGGCAACTGCATAAATTTCTTCCGTGATGAATGGGATTTTGAGGTCTTCATGGATCATTCTATTTGAGACGTACCAAGGTGCATTCACTAAAGCTCGAAGCGCTTTTGATTGGAATCGCTGTATTATTTTTAATCCCGTCGGCTTGGCACATTCCCATAATTAAAGTCCATACGACCATATGGATTTGAGTATGGTCTTATAGAGCAAAATTTTATTTGAAACTGATAATTTTGACTTTCTACCAAGAAGCCAGTACAATTGGCAAAATTTTAGATCTAACTGCTTACGTTTGGCTTGTATGTGTTTACTCCAGGTCAATCGTTGGTCCAAATGCGATCCAAGGTAGAAAATGAAACTAAATAAAAAACATCTACTATATATTAATAAAATTGGAGGCTATATCTTTTTTTTTCTACCTCAAATTTAGTTTCTATATGTTTCAGATGATTATACAATAAGAAAATATCCGGGAAAAAAACAATTTTTATCTGTCTGTCTGTCTGTCCGAGATTCACGCAAAAACGGCTGGATATACAAGGTGTCTCAAAAGAAATTTTATATTTATTTAGCTTACTGCGTGAACGCAACGTATCCGAGGGGCGCGGGGGTTATGTCAATCGGTAGCCTGGTTCTTGGGAATTCAGTTGCTATGAAGCGTTTCTCGGGAGCAGACCGCGCGTTATTCGTGCGAGAGTTTTTCAAAAACGGTGATTCGGCGACCGTAGCGCGTAGAAAATTCTGCAGTAGTCGAGGTTTTCGCCACTTAAACGATGCGCCAAGCATTCCTCTCATTCGACATTGGGTTAAAAAGTTTGAAGAGACTGGTACAACGCTGGATAAATCAAAATCCGGGCGACCTAGGTCATCAAGAACGGTAGAAAACGTGGAGAATGTTAATCAGTCTGTTCGTGACGACCCGAACCTTTCAATTCGGAAGCGCGCAAGTGCTTTAAATGTGCATAGGTCATCATTACATCGCATTATGCACAAAGACCTAAAACTGCACCCCTACAAAATTCAATTGGTACAAGAATTAAAGCCCCAAGATGCCAGTCAGAGGCTTAATTCTCAGGCAAATTGATCTCCCGGAGAGGTGACATAAATTGCCCTCCACACAGTCCAGATTTAACCCCTATGGACTTTTTCCTATGGGGTTATCTTAAATCTAAAGTTTACGCCAATAAACTGACTTCACTGGCGCATTTGAAAGAAAATATCCGTCACGAAATGGCAGCCATCCCTGAGTCCACCTGCCGAGACGTCATAAGTAATTTTACTGTTCGATTAAATGAGTGCCGAGAACGCGAGGGTCTACATTTAGACGATATTATTTTTAAGAAATAAATCCCCAAAAAGTGTATTTTAATAATTAATAAACATTTTTTCTATATACGGCTTACTTTTTTTTTAATCGATCCACTAAATATAAAATTTCTTTTGAGACACCTTGTATTTTCATGTAATATGGTATGATGATAGAGTAGAACCAGGATTCGAACATAGGCTATAAGGTATTTCAAAGTTTTATTCTAGGGGATGTTTCGGGATTAAAACTGTTTATTAATAAACTAAAATTATCTCCCTTATTATTCACTTAACTGCAATATCATATATGACAAAAATTCTTAATAATTAGAAAATAACTATTTTATTTGTTTGTATTTTTTTATTTAGATGAATATTTGGGGAGGTACGGAGGTAGGGCTGAAGCTAAACTCTTGAAATATCTCCCTTACCAATATCACCCTTAAGTTAATAAGGGTGCACATAACCGTATAGTTTCTTATACAAGACTTACAATCTTGTAAATCATTCGACGCAAATTGTGTACATTGCGGCAAATTGTAGTTTAAGCTGTATTCTACAAATATATTTCGTGATATTTTGTTCTATTGTGAAAACTAATTATAGTTATTGTACTTGGTAATCTGCTTTTGCCGCCTCCTCGAATCTGCCCTGATTCACAATATAGGTGCTGGGGATAAAAATGATTTATTAGATGTAAAGGATACTTGTACCAAGTTACATTTCATTATGTTCAGTATACCAGGTCTACAAGTATGAAATGAGGATATATATTTTTTTTTTTTTTAAACACATTAAACTCTATAGAACAGTAAAAGTTTATTTATTCAAAGTATGCTCCATTAGAAGTTATACATTTTTCCCATCTTTCAGGCAATTTGTGAAAACCTCGCTAGTAGAACTCTTTCCCTTTCCCCGCAAACCATTCATGTAGCCATTCTTTCACATTTTCATATGAACAAAAGTGCTGCTCGGCAAGTGCGTGACCCATCGATGCGAACAAGTGGTAATCTGACGGGGCCAAGTCTGGTGAGTAGGCGGCATGGGGTAGCACTTCCCACTTGAGTGCCTCCAATGTGTTGCAAACTCCTTTTGCCTTATGTGATGGAGCGTTATCGTAGAGAAAAATTACCTTGTGCTGTCTTTTTTCGTATTCTGGTCGTTTTATGAGCAGCGAATGGTTCAATTCGATCAGTTGTTGTTGGTAGCGTTGGGTATTAACTGTTTCACCAGGTTTTAACAATTCATAATAGACCACACCCTTTTGGTCCCACCAAGTACAGAGCATTGTCTTTTTGCCAAAGCGATTCGGTCTTGCAGTTGATGTGGATGGTGAACCTGGGTTCACCCATGATTTTTTGGGTTTGGGATTTTCAAAATAAATCCATTTTTCATCGCCAGTAATGATACGATGCAAAAAAGACTTTCTTTTGTATCGTGCAAGCAAAATTTCACAAGTGTTTTTGCGTTTTTCCATCTGCCTCTCATTCAATACATGTGGAACCCATCTGCCGACTTTCTGGATCTTACCCATCTCTCGTAGGCGATTGGAAACAGCTTGTTGACTAACCCCTAACTGCTCTGCTAGTTGTTTTTGTGATTGACTATCGTCTTACTGTAGCAATGTTTCCAATTTTGTATCTTCATAATTTTTTGGAGGTTTTCCATGTTCTTTGTCTGTAAGATCAAAGTCACCACTTTTGAAACGCCGAAACCATCGTTCACACGTATCTTGCGATGGAGCATATTCACCATAAGCTTCTCGAAGCAGTCGGTATGATTCAGCAGCAGTTTTTTTCAAATGAAAACCAAACAGTAGTACTGACCGCGAATGCTCTTTATTTGGCACAAAATTGGTCATTTTTAACACAGTAAAACAAAACTATATGATCACTTTTCAAATTATAACCTATACGCATTTGACACGTAATGATAACTTAACAAAACGCCATATGTGTTGAAACTTTGAACTATACACTCAGTTTGCGCGGCAAGTTTGAAAAAAATCCGCATTTCATACTTGTAGACCTGGTAATTATTTTCGTCGAAGGTTCTAAACTATAAACAATCATGTCGAAAAAAATGTTGACATATTATTTGAACATTTCTACACAAAACTATATAAATATAAAACATATTTGAAACCCACAAATATATTTTAAAAAATTCAGAATATTGTTGTGTGATATCTATTATTAAGATATTGAGCGTTTTTTCTATAATCAAAAATTTTCTATTAGATAGATAAAAATTCCGTGCAATATTTTATGAATAGATTATCACTAATTGTATTTCAGTTTTTTAGTTTTGTATAAGAAACTAATAACCCTTGGGGTTTTACGTAGCGTTAATAGCAAAAATGAATATGAGAAAAGAAACTATTCCTCTCAGTTTAACGATTTTTAATAAAATATATTTTGGGGAACTATGGGGAGAGCTACCTATAAAAGAAGTATCTTACTTGATATTGTATAAGGTATATTGTATATTGTATCTCGTCCTTTATGATTCTTTATTCTATTTTACAGGCTGAACCAGCATTAATGTTTGACTCCGTATATATATTCGCCAAAGGACTGTCGTCGATGGACTCCGGTCACTCAATCAAGCCTACCAATCTTTCCTGCGAAGCCGAGGAAGCTTGGAACGACGGGCTGTCACTATACAACTATATTGACGCGGTAAGCACAATTTACATATTTAAGGTGCGTTCGGCATAAGCTAATAATCTACACATTCTGCATAAATTACACAAGAAGCGTTTGCCATAAAGTTACTGTGTGCTTTGTGCTGCACGAAGATCGTTCGGCATATACTATGCAGTGCAGTTCGTGTTGCACAATCGTCACAAGTTCAGATCGTGCGGCAGTCTGTGCAATGGTGTTTTTCGCGGTTTTTCGCGGTGGTGTTTATGCCTGCAGCATTTGCAAAATAAATAGTATCATCATGAATCTCATGATGGAACATGTAAATACACTCAAAAAGACTTAACATTTTCTAGATACAAGCAGAAATGTACTTTAAATTGATTTTTTGTCATGTTTGGATCAGTACTCTCTGCATATTCAAACACTTTTTCCAAAATATTTTCTGGTTTGGAAAATTCTTCTGAATTGTCTTCCTCATCAAATAAAATTTCTTTTATATTACTTAAAATCATCGCAAAACCTTCATGCGCTATTTATATATTATCGTACAAAATAATTAGCAGGAGACAGACTTGATGTAATCACACACATATAATTCAACAAAGCGTTCGTCTTTGACTTTCTTGCACAGTTTGCACAGTGGTCACGTGACAAAAAGCTTGCACGTCACAGAGTTAACACTGCACAGTTATGCCGAACGCACCTCAGGTTGTTTATATTGATACGCTGCACTATTTGATTTCGCGTGAATGTAGCGCTCTTACTTTCGGGCATGCAACTATTTTGTCTCAGACAATGCCTATATCTACATCTTCATTATTTATTCACTTGTATTTGATATATGTAAAGTCCTTTTGTGTCGCACCATAACTGATACCATAGTTTTATATTCTTCGTAAGTATACATTGGGCCATTGTTCAAAGCTAAAATATTAGGTACTATGATAAGTGCTGCATTTTGCCGAGAACGCACCAATTATTGAAATATAAATAATTTCACAATATTTTCAATTATCTTTAGTTAGGACGGTTGCTGTTCCTGTGACACAATAATAAATGGAAATCTAAATATGGATAAAAGTAAAGATATAGTTATACATATTTTAAGTAATATAAGTAAAAATAGGAAAATTGAAATTGTAGACAAAAAAAAAAAATTGTATACAAGCCTGTACGCAAGCCGTGGCTGCAAGCGCTAAACCGTTCACTCCTGCTGTTGGCCGCTAGCAAAGGTATGGAAGTGATTTCAACTCTTGCCTATGTCAAAAAAAATCATTTTTTTTTTCCTACACCAGAAGTAAATTTTCCGCTAAATCGAGTATCCCGTTAATTCAAAATCGCTGTGGTAACCTATATTCTACCGAAACTGAAGTCGCTGAGGAATTTTCCCACCATTCCACCGAACCGGCTGGAGAATTGCCAAAAGTACAGTCTCTACCTCTTACCAACTATTTATCTGAATTAAATATAACACCCGAAATGGTAGCAGGTAAATTAAAAGTATGTGCATCTACGGCAACTGGCCCAGATGACATTCATCCTCTGGTTCTCCAAAAGTGTTGCAACGAATTGGCAATACCGTTGTCGAAAATTATGAGTAACTCATTCAACTCAGGATTAATCCCAAATGTATGGCTTACTTCAACTGTTGTTCCAGTTTATAAAAAAGTTAACCGTCTGCAATCATGCAATTATAGACCAATCAGTCTAATTTCCACCACCGCCAAAGTACTGAAAAAAATAATAACCGATGAAATGGTATATTTTTTCCTGCACAATAATATAATTCCTAAAAACCAGCATGGCTTCATCCCAGGACGGTCAGTGGTATCCAATTTATTACTTGCAACTAATACCTGGTCAAAACATCTGGATAATTCAACTCCCATGGACGTAATCTACTTCGATTTTGCTAAGGCCTTCGACAGAGTAGCACTTAGGCGTCTGTTTGCTAAATTGAACCACTATGGCATCAGAGGAAACCTGTTGTTATGGATAACTGTGTACCTAACCAACCGCTGCTTCAAGGTTCGAGTTGGATCGTCGCATTCCGGAAATTACCCCGTCACAAGCGGTGTTCCACAGGGTAGTGTAATAGGACCAATTTTATTTTTAATATTTATTGTGGACCTAATAACTGACCTCCTGACCGAACACCAGATGTTTGCCGACGATCTAAAAATCTATGGTAAAGCAACCAACTGGAAAAATCTGCAACAAGATCTGGATAGTATCACTGTATGGTGCACAATATGGCTTCTTCCCCTCAACATATCCAAATGCCAAGTGATCCACTTAGGAAAGAATAACCCAGGACATCAGTACCACATAATGGGCAATGTTAACCAACGCGTCGAGTCTATAGTTGATCTAGGAGTCACTATAACCCAGAATCTCGACTGGTCGACTCACATTCTCCAAGTAGTCAAAAAGGCAAATAATATTCTCTACCTGGTCGGTAAATCTTTCCCACACCTTACTCCTACACTATTTCGCAAAATGTACCTATCCTATATCCGACCACTCCTTGAGTTTGCATTTGTTTTAAAAGCAAAATTGCCTTCTTGTTTTTTTAATAATTTATAATAATTGTTGTTTATGTATATTGATGTGTGATTTGTTTGAATATTAATGTATGTATATGTATTTTATCATTGAGCACAACAAGCCACAGGCTTCTGCTCTAATCAGTGTAATAATAAAAATAATTTGTGTAAAAAATATTTATACAAATTAGTTCTGCTTAGCCGTTTGCAACCGGCTATAAACTGTAGGTGCCTTTTGTGTACGCTAAAAATGAACGTAATACTGACCATATTACTGAATGTACACAAATTGAAAATATGGTTTTGAAACCTGGAAATAGGAGGCCTAGGCTCACTTCGAGTAGTCGCGATAATAATAATGATACAAAAAAAATTTAACTTATTTAATCTTAATTAAATTCAAATATTATAAATATTACAAATATTACAAGTTTGTTTTACTGTGTCAAACTTAAAATTGTTACAAAGTGTGGTGTATAATCAAAAAGTTCAGTGCCACTACCGGTTTTAATTTTAACATTAGATATAACGGATTTTTATAATTCTGCATTTCTACATCCGTTTTTGATTACAAATCTGTATGTATAGTTAGTTGAAATTTTTGACACACTGCATCAAAGACTATTTGCTCCAATGCAGCCTGAAAAACATCACATGGTTGATCGGAACAATCTTTAATATGAAAACAAAACTGTATAACGTAAGTTTTTGTATTTTTTGTTTTAAACTTTGATTGCCCTTCCAGTTGCTTAAACCTAGAGCCACCATTGCACAAAATATAAACCTTAGTTATAAAATATTAACACGTTGACTGCCAATTACGAGTTTTCTCGTAGTTAACGTTCTTGCCCAGGACGCCGACTACGAGATTACTAGTAGTACAAGGTGTCTCAAAAGAAATTTTATATTTATTTAGCTTATTGCGTGAACGCAACGTATCCGAGGGACGCGGGGGTTATGTCAATCGGTAGCCTGGCTCTTGGGAATTCAGTCGCTATGGAGCGTTTCTCGGGAGCAGACCGCGCGTTATGCGTGCGAGAGTTTTACAAACAGGGTGATTCGGCGACTGTAGCGCGTAGAAAATTCTGCAGTATTCGAGGTTTTCGCCACTTAAATGATGCGCCAAGCATTCCTCTCATTCGACATTGGGTTAAAAAGTTTGAAGAGACTGGTACAACGCTGGTTAAATCAAAATCCGGGCAACCTAGGTCATCAAGAACGGTAGAAAACGTGGAGAATGTTAATCAGTCTGTTCGTGACGACCCGAACCTTTCAATTCGGAAGCGCGCAAGTGCTTTAAATGTGCATAGATCATCATTACATCGCATTATGCACAAAGACCTAAAGCTGCACCCCTACAAAATTCAATTGGTGCAAGAATTAAAGCCCCAAGATGCCAGTCAGAGGCTTAATTTCGTAAATCAGGTGATTGAGCGATTTTCAACGTTTACCAACATTTTGTTTTCGGATGAAGCTCATTTTCATCTTAATGGCCACGTAAATAAGCAGAACTGTCGCTACTGGAGTGCAACGAATCCGAAACGCAAATATCAGAAACCCCTACATTCGCCTAAAGTGACCGTATGAGCTGCGATGTCGGCGCGAGGAATTATCGGCCCTTACTTTTTTAAAGACGAAAGGGGGCGTGCAGTTACAGTGAATTCAGAGCGTTATGTGGAGATGTTAGACAACTTCTTGGTACCTGAACTGCAAAACTTTCCTGGCTATAACCAAAGAACATGGTTCCAACAGGACGGAGCAACTTCACACACGTCCAATATGTCTCTGCCACGTGTTCGTGAAATTTTCTCAGGCAAATTGATCTCCCGGAGAGGTGACATAAATTGGCCTCCACGCAGTCCAGATTTAACCCCTATGGACTCTATGGACCCTATGGGGTTATCTTAAATCTAAAGTTTAAACCAATAAACCGACTTCACTGGCGCATTTGAAAGAAAATATCCGTCACGAAATGACAGCTATCCCTGAGTCTACCTGCCGAGACGTCATAAGTAATTTTACTGTTCGATTAAATGAGTGCCGAGAACGCGAAGGTCTACATTTAGACGATATTATTTTTAAGAAATAAATCCCCAAAAAGTGTATTTTAATAATTAATAAACATTTTTTCTATATACGGCTTACTTTTTTTTTAATCGATCCACTAAATATAAAATTTCTTTTGAGACACCTTGTACATTGACTTAATAATATTGATTTAATATTAAATTGATTTCTGAGACAGGAATCCTGAATCTTGCCTTGGCAGTCAACGTGTTAAAAACAGAAATTTACAAATTTAACCTTATTATTACGACTCTAACAAATAAATTGGATTAAATTCAATTACATATGTGGACTAAATTTTCCAATTGTGACCTATAGTTTATTGTACTTTACAAGAAATCCTTATTGTGAAGTTCTACGTAGTGAAATTGTCGAAGTTATTATGTTGCATAAATGGTGCAAGTTGTAAGACAACGCCTTGTTTTGCAGACACTATGCTACAGTTCAGTACGCATCATTAAGTCCAAAACTTAGTTCCTTACAATTCGATAAATGATAGATTATAATTGTTAGTAAAGGGTTAAGAGCCAAGTTACATGTCGCGTGATTTACTTTAAACGTGCTTCGTGAACTGCCATATTATAGCATCTTAAAAACTCTTGCTTATGTTTTGTTGTTACATACTTTTATAACCTCAATATAAACTGGGCCTATCGTGGTTAGTCTTCACTTTATCCCCTCGTGAAATAACTTTCATTTTACTATCAATAAATCCCAAATGTTATTTACTTACCCTTATCAAGCATGTGCATTCTATAACTTTCGAAATATATTCCCTCTACCGTAATATCAAGCAAAAGTTTTATGTATCGAATTACGAAGGGTTACGCAAAAGTTATAATGCAAGACCATCTTTTGAAAAATAATTGGGCGGTAAAAGAAGGAAGATTCAGTAAATTTATATATAAATGATCGTACATAAATAATTGTGTGTATAAGTGTGTGTATGTGATCTGGGTAACATTGTGACGTAATTTTTTCCTAAGGTTCTCGTGATTGGCTAACTGGGGACTCTTGAGATCTCTTGATTGATAGGAATTTTGCAGATTTATTCTCTAAGAATCTACGAATATAATTACTTATAGAAATGTGTAGAATTTCGTATTCATAAACAAGAAACTAAATACTCCTATATGATTTGATCGATATGAACAATATTTTACAGATTTACTCTCTAAGAAACTGCGAATAAAATAACATAGAAATGAGTAGGGTTTCGTAGGCATAAACAAAAAACTCTAGACACTCCTATATCCTATGATCGATATGAAAAATATTTTGCAGATGTATCTTCTAAGAATCTGCGGATAAAATAACGTATAGAAATGTCTATGGTTTCGTAGGCATAAAAAAAAAATTCTAGACACTCCTATATCCTATGATTGATATGCTTTTTATAGGAAAATTTAACTTCTTAATAGGAAAACAGTTTAATTCCGACAATGCTGTAAAACTGGTCTTCCAGGAATTCATTGAATCTTGTCCGCCAGGGTTTTATACCACGGGCCTGAACAACCTGCCCCTTAAATGGCAAAAGTATATGGACAATATGGGTGCATACTTTGATGAATAAAGTAATTTCTTATCTGTAAATTATCAACCAGCTTTACCTTTTTACCGACCGCCAACATATATAAGGAAGGTATTGTGATCATACCGATTTTGACATTTCGAGATTTCGATGGATCTCCACTAATTGAGGTCCCTTCATAACGTTTTGACTACTTTTCGCATGATGTCTGTCCATCCGTCTGTCTGTCTGTTTATGTACACGTGCAGAGCAAATTAGGCTAAAAGGATTTTTATGAAACTTCATATTTAAGCTTTTGACATCAATCGCTCGAATTCGTCAACTTTTGGTAAAACTCGGTTGACTAGAAATGGGAGTTTAATCGTATCGATTTTAAAATTTTTGCTAATATTTAACATCAGAAAAATATTTCGAAAAAATGTATTTAACAAAAGTTGCTATAAAAGCAATAACAACTTTTATTCAAGAAATTTTTTCTAAGTATCTATTTTTTCATACTTATATGCAACGTTTCCATAGTTATGATAAATAATATCTCTGTTAGAAAATATTAGGCCAAGTTATTTCTACTCTGCTGCTAGAATTTATTTTATACAAGTACTTTGTGATGGCGGTTGATCCTGTGATGGCCACAGCTGATTTTTTCTTATGCTACACGTCAACATATTGTTTAATATATTATTTTCTGTGCCCAAATCTGTAATCTTTTCCTGATCGACATTTTCCGTCAACTTATGACTTAGAAGAGTATATTTAAAGGCCATGAAAACAGAAGTTAGTGCCTCAGCAGCTGACACAACACGGCAACTTTTGCAATGTCATGTGTGCTCAAGTGTCCTCTAAATCTGTTGCTTCGCGTCTCACATAAAACGCAAGATATCGACAAGGGCGCAACCACAAAAATTCAACATATTGGTAAAGATGGAGCGAAATATTACAGATTTATCAAATATTGCTTACAACTACAGGCTGAGGCAACACTTATCTTCACCTCGATTATTTACTTAATAAAAAAAAGTTAGAAAAAATATAAATAAAACTTATTCGCGGTAATGGGGGTCAGACTATTGTGGTATCTAACATTTTTTTTTTCATTTGTTGTGTCCTACCCTGTATATTAAAATTCAACTCAACATTAATTTTTAGCACCGTTTCAAACATAAATGCTATTCACTAAGCATACAGGGTGTTTGTTTGAAACGCCGCACCTCGAATAAATAAGATAACTAGATACAAAGATACAAAATAAGAGATACTAGATAAGAGATACAAAAAATTCTTCAAAAAAAAAGGTTAAGCTAGACAAGAGGGCCCACTTAAGGACTATAATAAGAATTCTGCATAACTTCCGGTTTCAGCGGAAATTGTTTTAACTTTTTATCTAACATAGGGAATCAATACTTTATTATTTTTTTTTTTTTTCTTGAAAGTACATTAATTCAGCTTTACAAGGATATCAAAATATCATACTTTAATTTAACCCATTTCAAAATGGCGATCCGTTATTTACAAAATAATAAATAATATAAAAATCGTAGAAACTAAATTATAAAAAGATATAATATTATGCAACGAGGAAAAACGATAAAACAAAATATGACTTAAGTTAGTAATAAACTAAGGAAAATTTACAAATGTTCAATATGACCGCCGTTGTTATCCACACATTTTCTAATTCGTAATAAAAACTCTTCCATTACATGTAGAACGGTATACTCTTGTATTTTCCTGATGATTGTTCTTACCCTATGTTCTAAGTCTTCTAACCTTTACCTTCAGGATACTTTTCTTGGTAGAGTTGCTGGGCCCGAACAGAATTTATTTGATATTCCCCGAATATCAGAACCATATCTGTCATTTCTTCATTTGAATAACGTACGTAAGCCATAATTACAAACGATTAGATGTTATCACATTTAATATCAAACTCGTACTAACAGGCAAGAATTTTGCAGGTTTTATTTGGTTTCTTTATGTAACAAAATCATTTTAAAGCTTGCTATGTTTAACTTTGTACGATTTATAATATTTAATATTTTGTAAATAAATGGTCGCCCTTTTGAAATGGTTAAAATTAAAGTATGATATTTTGACATCCTTGTAAAGCTGATTTAATGTACTTTCAAGTAAAAAATTAAAGTATCGATTATTAATGCCAGATAAAAAATTTAAACAATTTCCGTTCAAACCGGTGATGCAGAATTCTTATTACAGTCCTTAAGTGGGCCTTTCTAGTTTAACTTTTTCTTGTGAAGAATATTTTCTATCTCTTAAAATAAAGGAGTTATTCGAGGTGCGGCGTTTCAAAGAAACACCCTGTATTTGCATTAAAATTTTAACGCAGCGTCGTTAAAATTACAAGGTAACGTTTTACAATAAGCACTTACCAGAACGATAGCTTTAGAAGATAACATTGATGTTAAGTTTGCAAAAATTGATGTGAAAGTGGTGAAAATTCACAAATTTTCACACATTTCAGGGATTTGTAGGTATTTAACCCTTTCACTACGCCATACGCTTTGAGATTTCGTGCTCGCTGTGCGCACATATTTCGGTGATTGCGATTTTATTCGTGTAGAGCAGTTAGCGTGAACCTATTGTGTAAGTTTTCATGACATGTAAGGATGAATGATGGTATATGACTAATGTTAGGAAAAAATGTAATGTGAGTGAATGAATACAAGAATACAATCAAAAAGATTTTATTTAATTGATATAAATAAGTAGATATACCGAATGTAAGACCCTATCTAACTGAATTGAACGGCACAGCAACGTATACCAACGCAACGTGCTCGCAGGTACTTGAACTGATTGGGGGTACCCAGCACCCAGCGAGAATAGTCGTGTTGAGCAGGGGACAATTTAAAACACGGCGCGAGTTAACTCGCTCGGAGCGTATTGGGCTACACTTTTATTTACGAGTATATACGGTTGGAGCAGCGAAAGGGTTAATAAGTGTAAGAATCCAATAAAATGCTGGATGTCTAGGACAATATTTTTTCTATAACATCTAAAACAACAATTTTATTTAAATCATTTTATTCGTTATTTACTCTTCACATAATAGCTGTTTATGCACCAAGGGTGTTACTAAGATGATTACGCCCGGTGAGTGACGTAATACAACCCGAGGGCCCGAGGAGTGGATGTCGCTCGATGGGCGTAATCATCCAGTAACGCCCATGGTGCATACAAGATTTTATTTTTCACTTCACATAAAATAAAAAATTTAAATTAACAGATTATTTATTTATTTATTTATTTATTATAATTAAGGACACTACGGACCAATGGTCCCAACAGTTCTGATGGCCTATGACAATAAACATGCATTTATAAATAAAAACAAATGATTTTGTTTAATCATTTAATTGTCAGAATTAATATGAAAATTAAAATAAATATGCAAGAACTGCCCGCATATATCAACATAAAGCATGCACAAAAAGCAACGAAAAGTTTTCATATTCATATTTATACTCATATTCATTTATTGACCATGTTACAAGAATTTTGTTTAAAGTCAGTCATTTCCAAGAAATTAAAATACATATTTAATACAAATATATTACAGAGAATACATACATGCATGATTAAAGTAAAAGAACATAATATAGCCAATGATAAAGATATTGATATTAAATCGGCCTCAGGCCTCGGTAATTCAACTGATGAGTGGTGGAAACTCATCAATGGAGTACAGTGGATTGTGTGTTAACAGATTTTTTATATATAATTTGTATTTACTAGTGGATAGTGACGTGATACTTGCTGGCAATAAGTTGTAAAATCATATTCCATAGTAGTTCACGCCTCATCTGTCTTTATCAATCCTGTGATGGATTGGAATGATCTTATTTCTATTTCTTGTCTGATAGTGATGCCTTTGCTCAAAAGTTGCGAACTTATCTTTATTGTTATGAATATATACTAGGCATACAAATATGTAGCTACAGGGTAACGTCATTATTTTCAATGTTTTGAAAGACTACAGTCGGCTCTGTATGAAACATGGTTTATAATTCTGACTGCCCTTCTCTGTAGTGCAAAGAGTCTTTCGCCTGCAGTCGAATGTCCACATGCCAGCAAACCATATGAGATGTGACTATGGAACAGTGAGTAGTAAGCTGTCATAACTATATCCTCAGAGACACAGTTCACATGGTTCCTAGGCAGAAAAACTGTTGTACACAACTTTTGAGCAATGTTGCTCCCAGTTGAGTTTAGGGTCAATGTGTATACCCAGAAATTTCACTACGGCTGGGTTTTCAAAGTTAAAATAATTTAGTGAAATTATTAAGTTTTCAGTTTTCGTATTGTTGAGCGTAAACTTGTTTGCTGAAAACCAAGTCTTGGCCAACTCAAACTGGCCATTGCCATTATCAATAAAGTCAGCAAATGTAGAGGAACTTGTAATTATGGTAGTGTCGTCAGCATATAGGACACAATTTTCTTTGATATGGTTCGGGAAATCATTGATAAATATAATGAATAGGAGTGTCCCAAGAATTGACCCCTAAGGCACACCGCATTCAATATTTCTTGACTTTGAATTGACATTATTTACATACACATATTGTCACCTAATTGATAAGTAAAACTTTATTATATTGTAGCTTGGTACACTGAAATCATATTTTGATATTGGTTTGTTGCCAACTACATCAAAACATAAATATGAAAAGACTATGGCAATCAAAAAATAAGGTGCCGGTCGTAAATGAGACTGTACTGTTGGCGTATTTTCAAGATTTGGAAATCGGTTTAAATATCTCGTATCCAAGGAATTATAAACAAATAACATCAAAGTTAAAAAAAAATGTTATTTATATGACTGTTTAATATTTACACTGCTGGGTACCGATTATATTTCATTTTTAAATTCTATCTATTCCATATCTGAGAGACCCTAGATAAATTAAGCACAGGGTATATTCGATGTTGTAAGACGAATACATAACCCTTATTAAGACTTAATGAAATTAATATAGGCATAAGTTAGTTAGGATAAATTTATTAGATTGAAACCGAACCCAAGATGTTGAGAACCGCAACTAAATTATTGCTACCTGCCATATCAAACTAATCTTAGATAAACCACGTATTTTGATCAAAGAATACTGATTTTGGAAACATGACTAATAAATAAAAATATTTACAGATACCCAAAAATAAAATTTAATCAAAAAATCGGGTAGGGCATTTTGAGGACATATCTGCTATGTAGAATACGTCAGCGTCGTTTGTGTGTAGTAATCAGAACAGTGGTTAGCAATAACTTTTATTTATTTCGATAATTTTCATTACTTTTTACAAAGGCACTGCTTCTCGGTGAAAGTGATACCGCTGAAGTTGACTCCGCGCACCGCTATTTTACAGCGCTCTTTCCAGCGCCGCTTAATGGCCCCTCATTTTGCCCGGAATTTTGACTTCTTTCTTCCAACACCCGAATAATATTTCATTTTACATATTTTCGTGATATTTCGAAGTCAAGTCGAAAATATCCACTTTTGGACTGTGTTACGGAAATTAATTTGATATTTTTGTTCCCATGTAATTTATAGTTCGTTATTACGAATTGTTTAAGCAGTCAAACACGCATATAGCACGCAGAGTAGCGTAATTTTTGTATCGCGTGCTTACACGCACTGGCGCCGTCTCAAACTCAAGGTCGCGTGATCTATCTCGTGATACTATTACAATGTACCTCCGACTATTGTACGGTATTGTACTATTGTATCGTTCGGGGCACAAACTAAAAAATCGTTTCCACGACATTCGAACATACGACAGATTAACATGTGACACTTTAACATGGACAGATTAACATGCGACAGATTAACATAGACACATTTTATCACACGACAAATGAACACTGTGACATATTATCATAGAGAGAGATGAACATAAGTCAGATGAACATACATTTGATCTCACATTTCATTTTTATTTTTTATTATTTACCAAAAAATCATATATTTATTGTATCAATGAATATTTATATTCATTAGATCTTCGCCTGTATCAAAATAAGTATAGCTGCAAATCAAAACTAGCATTTTTTCGCACTTCACGTATGCTCGCACGTAGGCGATCACGGAAAGGGTTGACCGTCACGACAAAAATAATCTAAAAATACTATTATTTCAATGCATTTTCTAAAAAATTACTTTCACGGGAGAACTGCCATTTCCATCCCAGTAGAACAGATCTACTTCTTTGAAGTAATCTAATAAAATGTTTTCATTTTGTGGGCTTAGCGCTTCTTTCAGGTTGTCTGGTATTTTGTGCTTCCGTCTGAGTTCTTCATATAGTTGGCATTCCAGGATTATATGTTCTACAGTAACAGTTTTATTGCAGTTGTCACAGTTTTCCACCTCTTTTTTTTTTTCATTAGATGTTGGTGTGTACTGAATGCGTGGCCAATTATGAGTCTTGTCAAAACTCTCTGTTCTTTTCTGTTGCTTACTGGAACCCAGGGTTTGGTGTCTTATTTTATATGGCGAAGTTTGTTGTTCGTTAGACTGTGCCATTGTCGTTTCCAGTCTTCTTTTATGTTTTGCCATAAGTTGGATTTGATGTCGCTGGTAGGTACGGATATCGGTGTTATTGGGATCTTTGCTGCCTCTTTTGTTACTAGGTTTTTACCAGGATATTATATAGGTTTAATTTAATAATGTAAAGATAGGTAACACATAATACACAAAAAGCATTTATTAGATTTTAAAATAGAAATATTCCTTTTTAATAGTAATTAATTTCATATTAATATTATTATACCCAATATAATAATCCTAATTTGTACCTACAGTCTATTCCAAACGATTAGGCGGAACTAATCGCAATTTTGATTTTTGTAATTTGTCATTAGATATTTTTTTATATATTGAAGTTGACTTTTCCTGAACAAAATGATCAAAAGCTTCAATCAATCGGTATAAGTCTAGAATTGAAAATCTAGTTCCGCCTAAATCAAAGGAACAGACCTTACTATTTTTACATTTCTAAAATGAAATATTGGATTTTATTACAATACTAATATAGTAATCTTAATGTTAATTTTATATTATTTAACATAAAAATAACACTGTCATACACAATTATTTTTATACTTTTTTAAGTTGAAATAAAGTCTGTTCCTTTGGTTTAGTCGGAACTAGATTTTCAATTCTAGTTACTTTTACCGATTAATTGAAGCTTTTGATCATATTGTTCAGGAAAAGCCAACTTCAATATATAAAAAAATAGCTAACGACAACTTACAAAAATCCAGGGATTGGAGGAATAACAACTGGGAAAGTGTCAACAAGACTCAAAAAGAAAAAGTGTGTTGGAGTCGTTGGTGGTTCGCATTGGTTGCAATAATTAGAAGTTTCTTCTTATTTTTTCGTATTCTGCTAACTGTTAAGAAGAATAAGAACTAACACTATTAGTATTGTTATATCACAATAGATGGCGCTTATATTTTGTGTACTAATTTTAATAAAAATTAAATTTTTAAGATTCCAGCGCCTCTAGCGGTAGTTTCTGAATTTCAAAGTTTAAACATCGATATCGGTAGTAGACATCGATGTTTTATCGATACTATCGCCAGCTGACCATCGATGGTAAAAACATCGATGTTTTTGATACATCGAAGTTTTTTTCCCATCCCTAGTCGACTCTAAGTTGTCACGTACCGTGTTTCTAAAATAGAGAATTCTCAACGCTCAACTTAAAAAATATGACAATGGATACTGTCAAACAAAATGCTTATCCGTACCTTTCGTTCTGATATCCTGCTCAACTATATCTGTGGTTCACATCATAAACTGTCTCAATTTATTTTGTGATGGGTCATAACATCCTACATCATACTAGTGGCATGAAATTGATTCTATGACAGTTTTACAGTTTAAAATATATTTTCTGAAATGTCCGTTTTGTGAATTATGACACCATTGCATTCACGTTTTATTACAGCATGTTACGATATATTTGTTCACACTACTGGATTTTTATGTTGCACAGAATAACATGAATTTTAGAAAACATTTCTACACGTTGTGGAAAAACTGACCACGAAAATATATTACACTACAAAAAAAATTATACAATGTAGAAAGTTCAAATCGGTTTGTTCTGAGATAAGTTCAGAGCCGGCGCCCAGGGCCAACCCGCCAAACTGCGCTTTTTTTAAATATGCAGTGGCGTACCGAAGAGGGGAGTATAGGTGCTCGCAATCTTATAGTCGGATTGCTGATAGGTGACACGTCTATAGCTTTACACCGCTAGGTACAAAGGCTTCAGAATTAAGTAAGTAAGTAAGTTTTATCATTACTGATTAAGAGTCCTACTTTACGAGCTTAGACATCAATTAGGTATAATATGGTCAGATTGCTGATAGGTGACTGTTCGTTGCTACGTATCACGTTGCAAGTATCGATATACAATACTATATGCTTTCTCTGCCTATATCATTATAATTATTTGCATACCCATAGTAACGTATAGTGACGCAAGTTGACAACTAACCCTCCAAATTATTTTAATAAAAAACAAAGCATTAGAAAGAAACGGCATGATTCGTAGATATCTTTACTAATTAAAGCGCGAAAATAAATTCATAGCAGTACTCAAACAAAATTATTAATTTTAAGGTAATAATTATAAATAAGGAAAAACTTATACTCATACGTAAATTTTGGATTATAATTTGTGGTTTAATTAAAATAAATTTTTATGTCTCCCCTAAGTACAAAGTAATAAAATATTAAGTAAAAATATATTTATTCATATAATATAATGCTACAAGTTGTATATAATGTTTATTTTTATTTTTAAAAAATTAGTCACTGTAATGCATGATATCGTCGTCATCTGCACTATAACTGTAATTTCTTGTATTTATTATTATTGGATTAATATCATCAACAATCCTTTCCCTTTCCTACCATTCATTTATTAAATTTTCGATCTTTTTAACAGATTTTGCCCAAGTTTCACAACTAATTTGATCACAGGCTACTTGCCACATTTTCAAAACATCGTTAACGCTATATCCGTTTTAACCAATATGTCTATCATAATAATTTTCTGTTATACCCCAAATTAGTTCAATGGGGTTAAACTGGCAGTGATAAGGCGGTAATCTTAGTACTTCATGACCATACGTTTGATACTAATACTTAATATATATTGTACTATGCGAGCCTAGTACTATCAGCAATGGCAATCGTCCAAAATAATGGTGTCCGCATAAAAGCATTTTGATGTGTAGATTTTGTTAAATTGCGTTTAATTTTTAAAATGCCCTTTATTCTAACGCATTTTTTTTTACCAAAAGTATGCTAAACATTGATTGTCCTTCACTCTGTTACCCAGTGGAATTGATCTAAGAACCTGAAAAAATGTAAGCAATGTACATTGGGTGCGTTTTGTTGGGACAATATTCTCATTCTATTCATTCTACTCATTCTATAATTTGAAACCGAACGACTGGAATGAATAAGTGTCGTTCGGATGAGAAGTAATATTTGAAGGCAGTTGTTTTAATTTGGTTTTTAAATGTATTAGTATTAAATCTTGGTATTACTGCTTCAAAATAATTTTCACTTTTAGGTATATTCTCATTTTATGTCCTAAAATAAATACGCATATAATTTTAATATAGTATTGTTAAATCTAAACTTAAAATGTATGTATAATTCAATTATTCGTTCTAAAACATTACGTTCTAGAATATTTGCTTCAAATATAAAGATTTCATCTTTTGCATTTAGATTATCCATGTATTTAGGAGAAATAGGCCATTTACGGAATATCTACGAAAACCTATGTGTGAAAATTTACACTTCCCCAAATTTTTAGTTCTACACAAGTGTGCCACGGATACAAGAGGTTGAAAACCACTACTGTACGATTTTCTGTAGTGTGTGTAGTGGATTATTTGAATATTTTATTTAAACGTCTTTTCGACTTTTTAATTATAAGTTTATAAATTTGTTTCGCTTAAGAAACTCTCTAGTAAACCGTATGAGTCTTTTTGTAACCCTTTAGTTCATTTTTGTATTGTGAGTTCTTTTGTTCATTCGTAATTCATTATTCGTCTCCTCCCTGGTTGTTGTCGGTAACAGTATATTAAACCAAGTACTAAATCCCAGACTCCTCGGCTTGAAAGACCATGGGGAACGTCGCGAAATCTTTTGTTCATATTTTTCTCAAGTTTAAAAGTTTTTGCCTTCCCCGCTGTGACTGGCGTATTATACGTGCGTCTACATAAGCACGTGTCTTCGCGGTGCCCCAGGGAATAGTAAATATCGTATGATACATTGGCGTGCGAAACTCAAGTTACTGAAACTTATCTGGGATTCCCTAAACGAAAAACGCAATGTCAACGGACATTAACTTTTCGAAGTGGGGTCTGCTAAGAACATAAATAAATGTAAGAGCTCGGTAAATGGTGAATATATATTTCAAGTTTCTTCTTAAGACTTAAATAATGCTGCTATTAAGTATTTATAGCTCTTATATTTTATCTAAGTTTTATTTTTAGTCCTTATGTTTTACAATTTAAATTTTATGTATATATATAGAACTATATTGAAAAATTATGCTAACGGGAAGTATCCTAGATCAGAGTAACTTAAACTGTATTCCAAAGAATACTTGTGTAAAATTGAAATGTCTTCCCTGAATAATGAGAATTAAATGGCAAGACAGTATCAAATAAAGATTTTTGGATTCGAAGCAACCAACGCGATATCTCAGAGGAAAGAATAATTAGAAAGTGGAAATGAATTGGCCACATTCTGCGAAGATGCCCAGCCAGGAGCGCGCAAGGGAACTTGCTGACCGGGTGCAACTAGGTATGAAACGATACGAGGGTTACCTTTTATGTTTTTACAAACGACCACTAGATGGCAGTATTGAAATGTGTAATTAAAATATTCGTAAAATTTGACATTTGTTATTGTGAAATCAGTGGCAGCTTATAAACTGACCTGCATAGATTCGCTTCGTTCAACTTTTGGTATTGAAGCACCATCAGAAAAGACTGTTTACAATTGGTTTTCACAATTTTGTCGGAGTCGTGCGTCCGCCAGTGATGAATCTCGTGAAGGACGAACAACATCAGTTTTGATTAAAAAAAAAAAAACATCGATGCTGTGCGTTAAATGATTGAAGAAGATCGACATGTGACTTACCGTGAGATAGAAGCATCCTTTGGCATATCGCAGACTGCAATACATTCGATTTTGCATAAACATTTAGCTGTGAAAAAGATTTGTTCCCAATGGATTCCGCATAATTTGACCGAAGCTCAAAAAAAGGCTCGTGTTGATTTGTGTAAGGGAATGCTAAAAAAAATCAACCTAGCCACGTATCCGTATACAACATCGTTACAGGTGACGAAACTTGGATTCATTCATATGAACCGGAAACTAAACAACAATCCACTGGTCTTCCAAGATGAACCGAAACCCACAAAAGTTGTTAGTTCACGAAGCACCTCCAAGAAAATAACCGCTTGTTTCTTCTGTTATACTGGACATGTCGCAACCATTCCTTTAGAGGATCGGCGAACAGTTAATACTGAATGGTATACAACAATTTGTTTGCCAGGAGTCATCTACAAAATCAGAAAAAACAATCAAAAACGTCGCTCCATCATGACAATGCAAGCTCCCACACAGCACGTCAAACAATTGATTATTTGAAGGAGAAAAACACCGATGTCTCATTGCCCTAATTCACCTGATTTATCCCCTAACGACTTGTTTCTGTTCCCCAATGTCAAACAAAAAATGCGTGTACAGCGATTGTCATCATCTCAATAAGCAGTTGAAACCTGCGAAAACCATGTTTTTACATACCAACTTCAGACTGGGAAAATGTTTCGAGAATTGGTTTGAACGCATGCAGAAGTGTGTAAATCTTAAAAGCGAATATTTTGAAAAACAATCAAACAGTTAGTTCAAAAAAAAAAAAATGTTCTTTCTTAGTTTTTGTAAAAACTTAAAAGGTAGCCCTCGATTCATCCAAACTAGTAAACTATCGATACCTTTCTTTCGATACTAGTATTTTAGTAAAGTAAAATAAGAAAGTAAAATTCCCAATATGATAAATATGTCTTAAAACCTTGTCAATATACTTTGGCAATGTTTATCTTTGTAAAATTCTTGGCAAGAATGCATATAAGAAAGGAACGGAAGAAAAACGTATAGATCTGAATATAGTAAAATATATGTAGAAAATATGAATGACGTAACAATTGTGTCGCATGATACGAGTATAAAACCTAACCTAACCTTAGCACGTATTCTTTTGTATGTTTACTTGTAGAGTTGTGTTTGCATTGAAGAGTCCACTGAAAAGAATATGAATGAGGGCATGAAAAATAAAGTAAGACGCAAATCTGACGCGAAAGAATACACTGAATCTTGTGACATTTATTGAATTGCATATGCAGATATTTTAAAATTTTATTTCATGGAATTTTTACCGTATCTAGAACTGATACAGACGGATATTGCATATTTGATGGCAACAACAAATGGTAAAATAATTTAAAAGTGATTTAAGTGACATTTTATTCATTTTAAGAAACAAACCGATTCACTATTCGCTGTATTAAGTTACATCAATCACTTTGTGAAATGGCTTCCTATTTGAAATTCTTATATATTTAGTACCCGAAAAAGAGATATGGTGGAAGAGTATGATGGCAATGTAAAGGGGAATGGTATAACGACTAGTTGTTATTCGAGACACATCTGTATAGTCTTAAAAATAATAGCCACTCTGTACAGAAAAGTAATATGAGGGGGTCAAAACCAAATTGGTACAAGTCACATTTTGTTCATTTAGAACAAGTTCCCAAACTATTTTATCGATAGACATTGACCCCCCTACGTAAAAAAAACTCCTTCTTCGACCTCCACAGTTCAATACTTCAATGTGACATTTGTGACAGATGAATAACCATAAGTTTTTATGTCTGGTAGAAAATTGTTCAATTTTATCTTTTAATCGCTTCTTGTAGATATATCCAGTCTTTTCCTACACTCTTTAACAAATTAACCATATTGCTTCAACAAAATAAGAACCAGGGAACCTTATTAACAATGTTTTCACAATTATTTTCGATTTTGGATATTTATTTCGTATTTAATAAATTGTCCCAAAATGATGCATTACTTTTAAAGTTAAATATAGATTTGGCTATAAATCTAATATTTGAATATTTATAATTAATACTGTTACAGTTATTGAATACAAAAAAAGAACTATTGATCCTTTTTCATATATTGACCTCAGCTTCAAGCCGACTGACCCCCAGGGGGTCGATATCAACCCCGTTAGGAACCCATGATTTAGAGAAACAAACAATTTTACTTAGATTCGCCGTATTAAATTAAATATATGACTTGCTCCACCTTTGTATATAACAGATTTGTATTCTAGTTTAGACTCCCACATATAGAAAATTTTATTGAAAATATGACTTGCTGCAGTTTGACACACTCAATTATCTCTTTAGTACAATTTCTTCTTGTTATCATCTATCTCTTTATCTTTCTCTTGCTCTTTCTACCTTCATCCCTCTCTATCACTCTCTGTTACACTCTATCTCCCACTATTTTTCAATTTTTCTCGATATTTTGGTCATTCGAGTGTCTTAACGTCTATAAATAAGACGTTAAGATCTTAACGTCAAAAACTTCACGATATACAGAGTGGGCCATGGGAACCTGACAATTTTTGAATGAACATTACACAATGATTTCTATAGACAAAATTTTTTTATCAACATACATTAATAGTAAATTATACGCCATTTTAATTTTTAAAAATTATATCAGTCATGTGATGACCATTCTGCTGATAACATGTTTCAAGTCTGTTCATAAGTTCTGGGTGAATGCGGTCCAGTAGAGCTTCGTCAATCGCCCGGACTTCCGCACGAATGACATCCTTTAGTTCATTCAATGTTCTGGGTTTGTTCTCGTAAACACGAGCCTTTAGATAACCCCAGAGGAAGAAATCGCATGTTGTCAAATCTGGTGACCTCGCATCACGAGCATAGCCAACATTCGCAACGCAATGATTGCGAATAGTCATTTGGTTTCAGCTCCTGGACTAAAGTCAACTTGTATGGATGAAACTTCAGATCTTGTTTAACAATACGACGGACTGTGGAACGACTTACTCTTAAGGCTTGAGTGTTTTTTCGTGCAGAACGCCTTGAGCTTTTTTGGAAAGCCTCCCTCACCCTCGCCAAATTTTCGGGGTCCTTACCGTAAGAGCGGGTCCAGGCGGTTTTTTATTCATGATGTTCCCGCTTGTTCGAAAGTCGTTGACCCATTTGAGAATTGTGTTCCGGCTTGGGATGCTTCCACGGTGCCCAACTCAATTCGAAACGCTCTTTGCGCCGCTATTACTGATTCAACATTTTTGACAAACGCGTCATACACAAACACACGATGTCTTACACCCCATTCAGCCATGATGTACACTAAACTGCACGAACTGACGGTTGGAATGGAACCTACCGCTTGCTTCTACCCCCCCCCCCCTACCTGCAGAGTACTACCCGTTTCAAAAACGTCAGGTTCCCATGGCCCACCCTATACATGATTCCTCATGCTCCGAGGAATCATGTGTTTCATTTTATTAACATGACATATGCAATTAGCATCTATTTTTTAAGATATTGACTGATGATGTGTAAATTGGATGTACACGAAACGTTTCATTTTATTTTATTTTATTGACAATATAAACTGACGAATACCAAGAGAATATTGTTTTATTTATATACCAATCGTCAAGAAATATACAATTATAAATTATACAAATATAATTTATTTACATATATTTTATACAGTGGCGCAGCCAGGATTTTGTCTTGGGGAGGGCCGAATCAAATTTCGAGAGCACGTGGGCCGCATACGGCCCTCAACCTTATTTTTTGTGGCCCCTGAATCGGTAATCAAAATCACTTGAGCTTATTTAGGGGAAAAATATATTTGAAAATGTAAAATATACTCTTCCCCTTTTCTGTTTATAAAAAAATGTCAAGAAACCCTTCGGGATATTTAAAGTTCCGTCACTGCTTATCATTTTGTATGTAAAATAGACTGCGACCAAATCAGTTCGACACCCCTGCTGTTGGATATTGATGTTTATATCAAATAATAATTCTATTATTTGTTGATAGAAAAATGTAATTGTTAATCCATGTATCAAAAACTTTCACTTGATTTTTTCTTCGATAAATACATATTTATTTATATTTGTCGCGGGATATATTTTTGAAGTCTCAATATTTTTTTTACTTATGTTCAGTTGTCTTAACCAGCCGCTTGGCCACAATTTGTACCGAACGAAAAGACTCGTGTGAAGGTTATACCGAAGTCAGATTTCCACTTTATCTTATCTGAATCGAGTAATTACTTGTTTAAAACAGTTTTATCATTGGACTGGGCGAATGTTTTAGTCGATGTGTCAGGGGAAAAAAGGATCAACGCTCCCCTTCATATAATTCGTTGGAGCATATTTGGAAAGTGATGTATTTTCACTTGAACAATAACGGATCCAATCAAGAGTAGGCAATCTTTAAAAAATGTTTATTTATACGAAAAAAAAAATAAATAATGCCAGTATTGTTTACAATGAAGTAATTTAAAAATTAACTACTGTTGTGGTTAACAAATTTTATCTTCAACTCTCCGAGCAGCGCCGTGTAATCTGCTGGTCCTGGGAGGGGCCCAGGCCCGTCGGCCCCCCCCTTGGCTGCGCCACTGATTTTATAATAATCATAAATGTAGTAAGAAATAACTGGATTGTAAATAAAATAATAATCTGACAGATTGAATTATTTCAATTGCCAGGAAATTCTTTTATTTGATTCGCTTAATATAAAACATGTACAAAGACATGTACAGAACGTATTAATGTTGTCGTGAATTAACAGTGGACAGGTCACGGTGAGATTTGAGAATACCGATTTGACATTCGATCGTAACTATGGTGAGTGTTATTTACCGTCTACGCAACTTAAAGCCAGCTTTCAGAATCCCACTGATTATGTACTTTTGTGGTAAAATTGAATTTTATAGTGGACATCCTTGTTATAACTATTGAAATTATTATAAGAAAAAAATACGCGCATAGTTTAAGTAGTTTAATATGAAATCCACCTTGATAGTTTTGGTTTACGTAAGTGAAATTTTGTTTAAATTTCCTCGTTCGTAGGGAAGATTATTATGATGTTGAACCTCTGGTAACATATATTTACATAACATTTCTCAAAGTAAACATTGATTTATTTAATGTTGTGGTAGTAAAGTAAATGTAGTACGCCACTCCTTGCTTTATGTGAATGTTAAATTAACCATACCAATCTAAACATATTTACTAAGACTATGTTTTATTACTTATAGAAAATCTCAGTTATAGCAATAATGCGCTTGCTAGTTATAACGCACATCTGTGGAATTGGGAACCGACCCGCGTTGTAAAAAAATGCGATATTCGCGACTAAAGTTACCAAAATGGCACTACTATCGCCTTCTGAACATTTCTGAACATTTGCGCAATTATTTCTGAGCAACATGGTTTCTGTAAAGGTAAATCAGTTTTAACTAATTTAGTATCTCTCGCTCAATTTTTATTTATTATTTAATTTAATTTATTTCTAATAAAAATCATAGGATAATCCAATATTGAAAATATTTATTTCTTTGAATGGCAACCGTACACTCAACAAGAAGTATTTAGACTTTTTTCTTAAATGTATCACTTTTTATTAATAAACTATTTGAATTGAATTGAACTGTAAAAACGAAGCGAGAAGCGATAGAAACTAAAAAACATATGATGGACCAGGAGTTAACAAAAAAAATTTCCTTTTATCAAGTGTTCGCCTTACTGCCGCTAGAGGGTTATACGTTAATTTGAATACTATTATTATGTAGCGACAAATGGTTTAACGACGCATTTAACAAACATGTCCCTAAATTCAATATTCTAAAAAAATGCAAATTTTCTAAATTACATTTTATTTCAAATTTTCTGTGAACTTCAAATACTTCAAAATTACTTAATTAACATTTTTTACGCTTTTTCTTGCTTATTATTTAGCTATTCAGTTCCAACCTTCATCAGACACGTCTGTTAGTTAGATAAGTACGTATGATTTATATTTTGGAAATTCGTTTATCCAATGGCTTCATCAAACCATCTTACCGCTCTCTGCGCTGACAAGCAAAGAACACTTACCAACAGATCTCCAAACCGTCAACACCGTATCATTACAAAATACAGAATCATTAAAAAACACTAGCACTGGTCTTTTAATTAAATTCGTGCTGTCCTAACCCGGCGCCTCCACCATACTTTTCATGGGTTGAAGTCAAGAACGGAATCTTTTCTACAAAATTTATTATATAAGATTAATTTACATCAGAATATGATTGTTGGTAAAATGGCTGCAGGTGTTGTCCGTCTAGAAGCTGATGTTAGTCTCGTTCTTGCCCCGGCTTCTCCAGGATCGGTCGAACCACCCTAGGTATCCGCATGAGGCGAACACGTGGAGAAGCCCTGTAGATAACACTCACATCTCGTCTTGGCGACTTCACTTGCTGGGCTGGTCCTGGGGTAGCGTGATGCAGACTGATGACTGGTCACAAGAATGACTACCCTGAATATATTCCCTAAGACCATTTTATAACTGTTAACCAGGACACTATGACGTCAGGTCCTACCTCAATTGTTTTGGAAACATTATTCATTTGTGTAATTGTTGGCAGCAATTAAAAAGACCATAGTCATCACAACTGAATAATTTTTATCAACATATTATAGTGTAGTTCAATACTTATGTTGGCAAACACGCAACACCCTGCATATTCTTTAATTCCCAAAACTGTACCTCAGCAACAATGACATACACAGCCTAAAGGCCGCTCAAGGAATTGGGACATTAGAATACAATTATACCATAATTGCGACATTATTATTAGGACGGGGAAAAGGAAAGAACCACGGTATATCCCAATCGGTGGTATAAACGATGGCTGTATATTCGAATTTGCGATATAAACAACGCCATTAGGAAAGTACTGTTTTCTCCATATTTGTTATCGCCTTCCTTGTTATTGTTTCCACCACAGTGATAAGAAACTCATAGTTAGACTCATGTTATACTTTTTTGCAGGCCGGAATGCATGGACTCACAGGACATATTGAATTCAATGAAGGAAAGAGGAGCAATTTCAAACTGGACTTATTGAAGTTAAAAAAGGAAGAAATTAGGAAAGTAGGAGAGTGGACTCCATCTGGAGGCATCAACGTAACGGACCCAAATGCATTCTACGAATCACATACCCCAAATATCACCCTTATAGTCATGACAAGAGAGGTAAGACTTCTTCTTCTTTTATTTAAGCATTTCTAGGCTTGAATGATTGCTGGCTTGTTAGTACATATGTGTTTCTTTAGATGTGAGAAAGAAGCTCCCATTCGAGCCACAACAGTGTTGAATTCAAAGCTATAACAGCATGAGGCCGAGCATTGTCATGCAGAAGAATTATTTTTCGGCGATTTGATACAATATATACCCGTTTTCTCATCAAATTGTCATTTGTTGTCGATAACGTTGGGCGGTATTTGTTTCCGGTTTTAATAACTCATAAGTGAAATATTTCAATATTTTAGTTTAAGGGTAACCCCCCGTAACTACCCTAATTTTCACCAAATTGAAAAATGCATAGAACAAATAGGATTTGTTTTCTTATAAACAATTTTTATTGTATATTTTTTTCTGTTAAGATAATTCTGTTTATAAAGGAAATATTTTAAGTTTTTTAGTACCAATTTTTACCCAGAAACGCCCCCTAAGAAAGAAAATTTTGAGATACCATGCCTATATTTGAATCCTGGTTCTACTTTGTTGTAAAAAATATCGTTAAAACACGTCCAGCCGTTTTTAAAAACAGATATAACCTCCAATTTTATTGATTACTATATTATTATAGAAATTAGTTTTTACATTTTTATTTAAATATACCTAAAATTATATTTGTATTCGATTTTATTGTTATTTATTAATTATTATATATATACACATCACCTTATATTTTATATAAATCAGTATAAAATTTCCTTAGGTTTATATTTATAATTTATTCAGTAGAACTGTCTTGAAATAAATATCTATTATGAAAATAGTCAATAAAAATATTTAAAAACGTACATCTAAATTAATTCTGGACGCTAGTTTGAACTACGCATACGTGTGACGTATTCCCTTTGACGCTCTGATTGGTCAGAAGTTATGAGATAACCTTTACTTTAATAATCTTGGATCAACCCACGATTTCTTGTATTTCGGGTTGTCGAAATAAACCAATTTTTCATCGAAGATCGCGATACGCCACAATAGGGTTGTACATCGAAGGCAAAACATCCGATGTTAAAATCGGCGCTTACTATCGATGTTGAAAAAACATCGAAGGAAAAACATCGATGTATCGGAAACATCGATGTTTTATTAATATTAGAAAAAGCTATTTATTTATATTATATGTATAGGTTTTATTTAATAATGTAAAGATAAAATACGAAAAAAGTAACACATAATACACAAAAAGTATTTATTAGATTTTGAAATAGAAATATTCCTTTTTAATAGTAATTAATTTCACATTAATATTATTATACCCAATACAATAATCCTAATTTGTACCTACAGTCTATTCCAAACGATTAGGCGGAACTAACCGCAATTTTCATTTTTGTAATTTGTCATTAAATATTTTTTTATATATTGAAGTTGACTTTTCCTGAATAAAATGATCAAAAACTTCAATCAATCGGTAAAAGTAACTAGAATTGAAAATCTAGTTCCGCCTAAACCAAAGGAACAGACCTTACTATTTTTACATTTCTAAAATGAAATATTGGATTTTATTACAATACTAATGTAGTAGTAATCTTAATGTTAATTTTATATTATTTAACATAAAAATAACACTGTCATACACAATTATTTTGATACTTTTTTAAGTTGAAATAAAGTCTGTTCCTTTGGTTTAGGCGGAACTAGATTTTCAATTCTAGTTACTTTTACCGATTAATTGAAGCTTTTGATCATTGTGTTCACGAAAAGCCAACTTCAATATATAAAAAATAGCTAATGACAACTTACAAAAATCCAGGGATTGGAGCAATAACAACTGGGAAAGTGTCAACAAGACTCAAAAAGAAAAAGTGTGTTGGCGTCGTTGGTCGTTCGCATTGTTTGCAAAAATTAGAAGTTTCTTTTTATTTTTTCGTATTCTGCTAACTGCTAAGAACAATAAGAACTAACACTATTAGTATTATTATATCACAATAGATGGCGCTTATATTTTGTGTACTAATTTTAATAAAAATTAAATTTTTAAGATACCAGCGCCTCTAGCGGTAGTTTCTGAATTTCAAAGTTTGAACGTTGACATCGGTAGTAGACATCGATGTTTTATCGATACTATCGCCAGCTGACCATCGATGGTAAAAACATCGATGTTTTTAAAACAAACATCGATATTTTCGATACATCGATGTTTTTTTCCCATCCCTACGCCACAAGAAACCTTTCTTTTTATGGATTGCAAGCAAAGAAATCGAGATGTTTAAAAGGGTTCTACAAACGTTTCACGCTGTTTTAGATTCGCACTGTTTTACAGTACTATATTTAGTAACACATTTATGTAATATTATAAGCATATAATATATTTATATCTAAGTTCTAATAGTTAAAACACAGAAATGTCTCCCTTAAGTATCATAAACTCTATCTTAGGTTTAATATTTCAAATCTTACATTGCTGAAAATTAACTCTAATATTTTCAGGAGAAACCATACGTCATGGTGAAAGATGAAAAAAACTTAACAGGCAACGCTCGGTTCGAAGGATTCTGCATAGATCTTCTGAAATGGATCGCCGGTCAAGTGGGATTCCAATATTCAATTAGACTCGTTCCCGATCACATGTATGGAGTATTCGATCCAGACACCAAAGAATGGAATGGCATCGTCAGAGAACTTATGGAAAAGGTGAGATATTGCATTATAATATATTCAATGCAAGATTGCATTTTACCTGATTTATGTCCGAAAATAGAAAAACTAGTGCACAATGCACTAAACTAAATTAGAGCATCACTATATTATTTTATTGGATTTCCAGCGAATTTAAAATAACGAGCTTTATAAATATTATAGATCTTTATTATTACTGACCAATTTCACTCATTTGAGCATCATCAGAGCTACAATAAAATTATCAAGCATAAATGCATTGTTTACTCTATACAATAGATCAGCGTTTCTCAACCGGGGGGCCGCGTGAAGCCTTCGTCGGGGGGCCGCGAAGTCATACAAGATCAAAACATGAAAATATAATAGCAATGCGCTCAATCTTGCAAGATATAAATTTTGTTCATATTTATAAATACGAGTCTTATATTTATATTCAGAAAAGTATACCTCTCATAACATAAATAACATAAATATTTTATTTATTATTTTATCTAATTACTTATTTTGACAACTAATTTAAGCTACAGGCTATTTCAAACGTTTAAGCGGAACTAAATGGAGTATTACTTTTCTAAAGTTGTCACTAGCTAACTTTATAATGAGTAAAATGGGCTTTTGGTAAACAAACTGATCAAAAGCAATCAAAATTCAAGTTGTACTTTGAAGTAGGTACGACTAAAAAGTGCAATATTTTTTATTATATTTTTTTATTACCCTCCGAGCTACAGATAATACAAGAGCAAGGATGCGAATGTGTTTAAATCAAAATATAAGGAACTTTGAACAATTGTAAATAAAAATACTTTACTTTCAAGTCGTTGTAGGGAATATAATTGTCATATATATTATAGTTTTTTGTCAACCGTAAAAAATACTGAAAAAATGTTTAAGTAAAAGTTGTTTCTTTTGAAAAGCTCTTTCCAAAGATACTTAATATGACATACGTTCTCATATAACAATTCAAAACTGTGCTTAATATCCTGTACTTCCGGAAAATTTCAATGCAATCATTTAATGTTTTATATAAATTTTAGTTCAAAATTTTTCCCAACTTGCTCACACGTTGCCTTTTCGAGAAAAATCTATCTTGATACACCATATATACCATATAGACAATAACAAATAATTTCGGGGGGTCCCATGCCAGAAAAGGTTGAGAAACACTGCAATAGATAATGGTAAACTATAATAAAAAAACAAAAGCGTATCTTTTAACAAAGCTAATTTATTTTCTGACAAGGTTTAATCGTGTATTTTTAACATTTTGAAAATTTATTTATTATAAATTTTTTACGTTCAGAGTAAAGATAAATAAGACATGCCCAAATTCTTATTAGTTTGCCCAGGGGCGGCTCAAGACGTTGTGCAGGCGATGCGCCGCATCGGGGCGCCATTATCTAAAAATTATCTAAAAATTTATAGCCTATTAGAATATCAAAATAGCTTTAGTAAAAATAATATTCATTTTTGTAATAAGTATTGTAACCTTTAATTAAATTTAGCAAAAACTACTTTTATTTACTGGGCGGCACTTCAGGCTTCTAGTAAAAGGGGGGCGTCAAAAAGGAAATTTAGGAAAAAAAACTACATTTTTTACTGGCCGGCACTTCAGGCTTCTAGTAAAAAAAAATGCAACGAAATTTTGCGAAAAAATAACAATTTTAAATGCTTCTTAAATGAAATATTAGTAAACAAATGGAAAATTAAACTTGCTACGATATTAGAAATCAAAATAAATTCGATAATACCTCTTTGTTTTAGCTACAAAAATATAGAAAAAAAAAGTTTCATTCTGTCTTCGTAACAATATGAGATATGCCCGTAATATTTCAGGTTTGCGCGTATGCACGTTGCTGGGTTAAAAGAGGAGAATTAAAAGATGATCAGAACCTTTTAAGCCGTTAAATCACATTTTGAAAAAAAAAGTTATGTGTTGATATTTAAATATAATTCATTGACCTTACGCCTGGAACAGAAGCAACAGCGCGCTACGCCGTCAGCGCGCCGTCATTTGCGACGGCGTTGCGTTAGCGCCGTTGAGAATTTTCGCCTGCACACAATGCAATAATTTTTAACGCCGTTAAAGTGTCACGTGACAACCTATATCTGTGTTTATACGTGCGCTTTCTTTTATTAAAAGTATAATGGATGGTGAAGACTTGTGTGTGATGTTATTTATGTTGTATGCAAGTTATTTATACATACAAACACTTTACCATTCAGTAAAAACTGAGGTTAGGTGTCAACTTTCAACGGCGTCAAAAGTTGGAAGTTGACGAACATTCAGTATCAACGGCGTTCGAACGCCGCTAGGACGTTACACATTCTGTGCACTTGCGTACGACAGCTTGGTTTTAACTTTCTTCTGACAGATAGCGCCGTCCGAACGCCGTCAACGCGCCGTAGAACTCGTTGCATTCTGTTCCCCACTTTAAGACTTTTATAGCGGGTTGCTAACGTAAGAGTTTTCTCTAATTCAAGTTAAAATCATTTGTTTTTGTATGCTACAACATCCAAAAACATATGATTTTAACTTGAGTTAGGGAAAATTCTTACTTTAACAACCGGCCATTAGTCAATAATTTTAGTCATACATATCTTATATGAGAAACTCACGAACAAAAAAAATCCAAAATTGAACAAATTATTTAAATTTTATAGCTGGCATGATTGGTAATGTCAATGCCATTGCATTAAAATTTTATTAGTTTAAAAATTACCACCACACTTTATTTTGAATATCACGCATATTTACAAACATAAAATTTTCTCTTTTTATAATAGTTAAAATTATTCAAAAAAATACATGTGGGGGGCGCCTAACCTAATTTTGCATGGGGGCGCCAGGTACCCTTGAGTCGGCTCTGAGTTTTGCCCTGTATTGATGGCCCTTTGGACGGTCCTTTTGAAATGTATTTAGTAACACATCAAATATATTTGTTTTCTTTCAAAAAATGAACCAGCAATTATTATTAGTGGTCCGCGTTAGAAAATTGTATATTATACTGGTCCGCGGTGCCTTTTTGGTTGAGAAACACTGTTTTAGACGACAGGCACGTACCCAGGGACACACGTTGCGCTGTTATATTATAGATTATCATTTGTAAGGAAAAGAAAAGTCGTTAAAAGAAATAAATAAACAATAAATTTTATGTTTATAGCCCACACATATTGTTTATTATCTACTCAAACAATCCATACGGTTTGTTTATATAAATTCAATAACAAACGACCGTCAGCACCTAAATAATGTAAACATACGCAGCGGCGATTATATGCGTCATTCGGCCAACAGCGAATACAAACGGTGACGCCTAAAAGCGTCATTCGTAAGATAAAGGTTATATTAATAATAATTATAGTTGAAGGTAATGGGATTCGGACCAGTCAGAAAATAAAAACAAATTTATTAACTTCGCTAACGTTTCGATTTAATTTAAATCTTCATCAGAGCTTAGTTAATAGTCACGAAATAAAATAACAGTTTTAAAATAAATGAAGAACACATCATATTGTCTGGTTATTGAACTCTGAGTTCAATAACCAGACAATATGATGTGTTCTTCATTTTGTTAAAACTGTTATTTTATTTCGTGACTATTAACTAAGCTCTGATGAAGATTTAAATTAAATCGAAACGTTAGCGAAGTTAATAAATTTGTTTTTATTTTCTGACTGGTCCGAATCCCATTACCTTCAACTATAACTACTAACTTACGGACGTAACTCATCTAATCAAGATTAATAATAATAATAATAATCTTTATTAGAGTAAGACATTTTTACATGCATATCATCGTCATAAACTGACAAAGCAGTAAATACATATGTAATTTACAATATTTAGGATTGGGCCTATTACAGAACCCTGGGCTATTCCATACATTATTTTTTGGGATTTCAAGTACGTACCGTTTAATTGCACCATTTGAGTCCTATTTGTCAAATACGATTCAAATAAATCGAGTGCTGTACCTCTAATGCCGTAGTATTCGAGTTTTGCCAGTAGAATTTCATGAGACACGCAATCAAAGGCCTTGCTAAGGTCACAGAAACTGGCTGTTAATATTTTGCCGTTCTCAAGGGAATTTTGGATAGCATTTATCGCTTCTATAAGTGCGTCCTCAGTTGATAGACTGGTTTGAAAGCCGTATTGCGTGCTAATCAGAATGTTATTTTTATTAAGATATTTGACCAGCCTATCTTTGATTACTTTTTCAAATTTTTTTGAAAGAAGAGGTAATATAGAGATTGGCCTATAATTACTGGCATCGTTTGGTTTGTGTTGCATGGACTCATCACTATGGTAATGACATGAAGATGACATGTTGCATGGACTCATCACTATGGTAATGACATGAAGATGACACAGTCACATTATCACCATGGTACGAGACTTCGATGACGTTACTGTTTTTGTTTTCCTTTTTAGTTTTGTACTTGTCATATTAATTTTCTAAAAAAACTATTTAATAATTCAATACTTGTGTTTATATATATTACACGATATAACAAATTGGCGACGAGGATGGCAGTTGATCCAGATCAACTAGCGAGCATATTAAAAAAGCAACAAGAACAATTCGAGTTGACGCAGACTAAACTGATCGAAGCCCTAACAGGAAATGCAAGAGCAAAGTCACCAACACGGCTTATGGAACGGCTTAGTCATAGCATAACAGAATTCATTTATGATCCAGAGGTAGACTTAAATTTCCAGATATGGTATTCCAAATATGAAGATGTATTCGAGGTGGATGGTCGTGATCTGGATGACTCTTCTAAAGTGAGGTTGTTAATTAGAAAATTACATCCTGCAGTTTATGACAGGTATGTTAACTTTATATTACCTAAACATCCCCGGGATTTGACCTTTCTGGAAACAGTGGAACAACTTAAGGATTTATTTTGCTCAAAGTTTTCAATTTTTAACCAGAGATATAACTGCTTAAAATTAATAAAAGATTCCACTGAGGATCACACTACGTTCGCTGGAAGAGTCAACCGTGAATGTGAGAAATTTAAGTTGAGGTCAATTACGGAGGATCAATTCAAATGTCTAATTTTTGTGTCCGGCTTATCTGGCCTGTCCGATGATGAGATTAGAACTCATATCCTTTTAAAAATGGAAAAAGATCCTAAAATTACTCTTAAAGAAATATCAGAAGAATGTCGAAAATTCTCTAGGATAAAACAAGATAATTCCCTCATAGAACAAAAGTATCAAACATGCGTTAATAAAATTAAATTTGACAACAAACGAGGCAATCAATATTATAAACAAAAGTCATCCGATTACACATCTAACATGCCGCCCTATCCTTGTTGGAAATGTGGCGCAATGCATTTCGTAAGTCACTGCAGCTACAACAATCACACATGTAAATTGTGCCATAAGACAGGACACAAGGAAAGTTATTGCAGCTCTCGAGATAATTACAAGCGAAGTAATTACATGCGTAATAACCCCACTCAATCAAACATAATATTTTCAGTTTCAAATATAAAATTGCAAGGCAAAAGAAAATATATTAACATTAAAATAAACAATCACCCTTGTCAATTACAAATCGATACAGCCTCAGATATCACCATTATCTCTAGAAACTTATGGAATCAAATTGGGAAACCTATCTATAAGAAAACTGAACATTTGGCTAAAAATGCATCCGGTGAGCCTTTAAATTTAATCGGAGAGTTAAATTGCAAATATTCATTCAATAACATAACAAAACAAGGCACTTGTTATTTAGTAAACAGACCTGGTACAGATCTTTTGGGTATAGATTGGATAGAAGAGCTTGGTTTATGGAACATCCCAATAAACAATATATGCAATAATATAGTTTCCAGTAAAATTTTTGATAGGAATACAAAGAATATTCAGTTTAACGAAAATGATTTTCTAAAAAAACTGCGCCAAAAATTTCCGCATGCTTGTAATGATACGCTTGGCTTAGGAAAATGTACATTCATGAAAGCTTCCTTACAACTCAAGGAGAAATCGAAACCGGTATTTTGCCCTAAACGCCCAGTTCCTTACTCAGTACTAGATACCGTTGAAAAAGAATTAGATAGGCTAGAAAACCTAGGTGTCATCACAAAAACAAACTATTCAGAGTGGGCTGCGCCAATAGTTGTTGTTAAAAAATCAAACGGTTCAATACGCATATGCGCTGATTTTTCTACAGGTTTAAATAATGCGCTTGGTTATATCGTGTAATATATATAAACACAAGTATTGAATTATTAAATAGTTTTTTTTAATAATTAATATGACAAGTACAAAACTAAAAAGGAAAACAAAAACAGTAACGTCATCGAAGTCTCGTACCATGGTGATAATGTGACTGTGTCATCTTCATGTCATTACCATAGTGATGAGTCCATGCAACATGTCATCTTCATGTCATTACCATAGTGATGAGTCCATGCAACACCTTCCTTCCCAAAAATGAGAAAAAACTGAAAACTCGAAATAAAATATTAGTTTGTGTATGTGTTACTAGATGGACATAATATTAATCGTTTAGGTTTCGAACGTATTCTTGTAGATCGCCGTAGTTCCGTTTCTTGGGAATATTCATTATTTGTGCTTAAGTTTTCTTCGAATCCAACTTCAACTCTTGGGTGAGTTACGTCTTCTTCGGAACCTATTTCAGTTCTAAGGTCTTCTGCAGATTCATTTTCGTTATTATCTGCGTGGTCTTCCGACATTATATTGGAGGGTATAATTTGTAAAGATTCTTGTTTTTCCATTGGCATGGGCATATTGAATGTATCGTAGAATGACCTCAGACTTTTAGTTGGTTTATCATATTTGTTCAGATCGTATCTTCTTTTTAGAATTTGATTAGTATGACACGTCTTCAGCTTCCCATTTTCAAGTACCTTGTACAAAACTTTCCCTATCTTCTGTGATATAACAGCTGGTTCCCAAGAACTTTTTCCATTTCTTTCATATTTTCGTATGAAAACAGGTTCGCCAGGATAAAAATAACGATCTCGTGTACCATATTGTCTATTGAAATTTTCTTCCATTTTTTTATTAATAGTAATGGGAATCTGTTTTCCAACAGGACGAATCAAGTCTAATGACGTTCTTATTTTCCTATTCATAATTGCTTCGGCTGGGCTTAGATTTCCTGATATGTTTATATTTGGTGTGATGCGATACATGAGTAGAAATTTTTGAATGTTTTCATTTATGCTTCCTTCCCCCTTTAATTTTAATATTGCTCGTTTAAAAGTGTCCACAAACCTTTCTGCCTGGCCGTTAGATTGTGGATGATATGGTATTCCAAATATGAAGATGTATTCGAGGTGGATGGTCGTGATCTGGATGACTCTTCTAAAGTGAGGTTGTTAATTAGAAAATTACATCCTGCAGTTTATGACAGGTATGTTAACTTTATATTACCTAAACATCCCCGGGATTTGACCTTTCTGGAAACAGTGGAACAACTTAAGGATTTATTTTGCTCAAAGTTTTCAATTTTTAACCAGAGATATAACTGCTTAAAATTAATAAAAGATTCCACTGAGGATCACACTACGTTCGCTGGAAGAGTCAACCGTGAATGTGAGAAATTTAAGTTGAGGTCAATTACGGAGGATCAATTCAAATGTCTAATTTTTGTGTCCGGCTTATCTGACCTGTCCGATGATGAGATTAGAACTCATATCCTTTTAAAAATGGAAAAAGATCCTAAAATTACTCTTAAAGAAATATCAGAAGAATGTCGAAAATTCTCTAGGATAAAACAAGATAATTCCCTCATAGAACAAAAGTATCAAACATGCGTTAATAAAATTAAATTTGACAACAAACGAGGCAATCAATATTATAAACAAAAGTCATCCGATTACACATCTAACATGCCGCCCTATCCTTGTTGGAAATGTGGCGCAATGCATTTCGTAAGTCACTGCAGCTACAACAATCACACATGTAAATTGTGCCATAAGACAGGACACAAGGAAAGTTATTGCAGCTCTCGAGATAATTACAAGCGAAGTAATTACATGCGTAATAACCCCACTCAATCAAACATAATATTTTCAGTTTCAAATATAAAATTGCAAGGCAAAAGAAAATATATTAACATTAAAATAAACAATCACCCTTGTCAATTACAAATCGATACAGCCTCAGATATCACCATTATCTCTAGAAACTTATGGAATCAAATTGGGAAACCTATCTATAAGAAAACTGAACATTTGGCTAAAAATGCATCCGGTGAGCCTTTAAATTTAATCGGAGAGTTAAATTGCAAATATTCATTCAATAACATAACAAAACAAGGCACTTGTTATTTAGTAAACAGACCTGGTACAGATCTTTTGAGTATAGATTGGATAGAAGAGCTTGGTTTATGGAACATCCCAATAAACAATATATGCAATAATATAGTTTCCAGTAAAATTTTTGATAGGAATACAAAGAATATTCAGTTTAACGAAAATGATTTTCTAAAAAAACTGCGCCAAAAATTTCCGCATGCTTGTAATGATACGCTTGGCTTAGGAAAATGTACATTCATGAAAGCTTCCTTACAACTCAAGGAGAAATCGAAACCGGTATTTTGCCCTAAACGCCCAGTTCCTTACTCAGTACTAGATACCGTTGAAAAAGAATTAGATAGGCTAGAAAACCTAGGTGTCATCACAAAAACAAACTATTCAGAGTGGGCTGCGCCAATAGTTGTTGTTAAAAAATCAAACGGTTCAATACGCATATGCGCTGATTTTTCTACAGGTTTAAATAATGCGCTTGAACTTCACGCACATCCCCTTCCGTTACCAGATGATATATTCACAACGTTAAATGGGGGGCAATACTTTTCAAAAATTGATCTGGCGGATGCTTATTTACAAATCGAGGTTGACGATGAATCAAAAAAACTTTTAGCGATAAACACACACAAAGGATTATTCGTTTATAATCGACTTCCGTTTGGAGTTAAATCAGCACCAGGTATATTCCAATTACTAATGGATACTATGCTAGCAGATTTACCAGGCGTAACGGCATATCTTGACGACATACTAATAGTCAGTTCAACAAAACAGGATCACTTTGACCAGATAAATAAAGTGTAACAACGTATCGATGAATGCGGGCTTAAGGTTCGTTTAAATAAATGCAACTTTTTTATGCCAGAAATCAAATATTTAGGCTTCATAATAGACAAAAACGGACGCCGACCTGATCCAGACAAAATTGAGGCTATCAAAAACATGCCATCACCAACCGACATACCTTCCCTGCGATCATTCCTTGGCATGATAAATCATTACGGGCAATTCGTTCTAGAAATGCATAAACTTCGTGCACCGTTAGATTCACTTCTGAAGAAAAATAATAAATGGGTTTGGTCAGATAATTGTCGCATCGCTTTCCAGAAATGTAAAGATGTTCTCACTTCAGATCTTCTTCTGACACATTATAACCCACAGAGGCAAATCATCGTAGCTGCTGACGCATGCAATACTGGAATAGGTGCAGTCATATCACATAAATTTGAAGATGGTTCTGAAAAAGCAGTCATGCATGCATCACGCACTTTAACAGCCACTCAGAGAAATTACAGCCAGATAGAGAAGGAAGCCCTAGCATTAATTTTTGCAGTTCAGAAATTTCACCGCATGTTACATGGCAGAAAATTTAAATTACTAACAGACCACAAACCGTTATTATCAATATTTGGATCCAAAAAGGGAATTCCAGTTTACACAGCAAATCGCCTCCAACGATGGGCTCTTATTTTGCAATCCTACGACTTTGAAATAGAATACAGAAATACTTCAAAATTCGGACAAGCAGACGCTTTGTCAACACTAATATCTAATAAGACAAATACATCAGAAGACTGTATTATTGCATCGGTTAAAATAGAAGAAGAAGTTCAACGTATATATTCCGATTCCATACGAGGATTGCCGGTTACTGCTAACATGATTAAAGAAGCAACAAGACAAGATCCACTCATACAGCAAGTATTTACGTTCATGCGAACAAATTGGCCAACTAAATTTGAAAACCCACAACTAAGAACATTCTTCGACAGGAAATTATCACTTTCGTGTGTAAATGGATGTCTCATGGTCCAAGACAGAATTGTAATTCCTCAAGGTATTCGAACACCAATATTAAAACAATTTCACTCAGGGCACCCTGGCATAACTAAAATGAAGTCTTTAGTACGAAGCTACGTTTATTGGCCTGGGCTTGACAAACATATTGAAGAATTAGTACAAAACTGTGCCAAGTGTGCATCCGTTGCTAAAATGCCAATAAAAACGAATTTGGCATCATGGCCTATCTCCAGCAAACCTTGGCAGAGAGTACATATAGATTTTATAGGACCATTTGAAGGATACAATTATCTTATCGCAGTTGATTCTTATTCAAAATGGCCCGAAATATTCATCATGAAAAATATCACTACAAATGCAACCATAGAGAAACTGGAAGAGATCTTCTGCAGATTTGGAATGCCTGTGGATGTCTCATGGTCCAAGACAGAATTGTAATTCCTCAAGGTATTCGAACACCAATATTAAAACAATTTCACTCAGGGCACCCTGGCATAACTAAAATGAAGTCTTTAGTACGAAGCTACGTTTATTGGCCTGGGCTTGACAAACATATTGAAGAATTAGTACAAAACTGTGCCAAGTGTGCATCCGTTGCTAAAATGCCAATAAAAACGAATTTGGCATCATGGCCTATCTCCAGCAAACCTTGGCAGAGAGTACATATAGATTTTATAGGACCATTTGAAGGATACAATTATCTTATCGCAGTTGATTCTTATTCAAAATGGCCCGAAATATTCATCATGAAAAATATCACTACAAATGCAACCATAGAGAAACTGGAAGAGATCTTCTGCAGATTTGGAATGCCTGAAGTTTTAGTTTCAGACAATGGCTCCCAATTCACGTCCGCAAATTTTTCACAATTCTGCGAACACAACGGAATTAAACATATTCGTACACCACCATATCATCCACAATCTAACGGCCAGACAGAAAGGTTTGTGGACACTTTTAAACGAGCAATATTAAAATTAAAGGGGGAAGGAAGCATAAATGAAAACATTCAAAAATTTCTACTCATGTATCGCATCACACCAAATATAAACATATCAGGAAATCTAAGCCCAGCCGAAGCAATTATGAATAGGAAAATAAGAACGTCATTAGACTTGATTCGTCCTGTTGGAAAACAGATTCCCATTACTATTAATAAAAAAATGGAAGAAAATTTCAATAGACAATATGGTACACGAGATCGTTATTTTTATCCTGGCGAACCTGTTTTCATACGAAAATATGAAAGAAATGGAAAAAGTTCTTGGGAACCAGCTGTTATATCACAGAAGATAGGGAAAGTTTTGTACAAGGTACTTGAAAATGGGAAGCTGAAGACGTGTCATACTAATCAAATTCTAAAAAGAAGATAAAAGTCTGAGGTCATTCTACGGTACATTCAATATGCCCATGCCAATGGAAAAACAAGAATCTTTACAAATTATACCCTCCAATATAATGTCGGAAGACCACGCAGATAATAACGAAAATGAATCTGCAGAAGACCTTAGAACTGAAATAGGTTCCGAAGAAGACGTAACTCACCCAAGAGTTGAAGTTGGATTCGAAGAAAACTTAAGCACAAATAATGAATATTCCCAAGAAACGGAACTACGGCGATCTACAAGAATACGTTCGAAACCTAAACGATTAATATTATGTCCATCTAGTAACACATACACAAACTAATATTTTATTTCGAGTTTTCAGTTTTTTCTCATTTTTGGGAAGGAAGGTGTTGCATGGACTCATCACTATGGTAATGACATGAAGATGACATGTTGCATGGACTCATCACTATGGTAATGACATGAAGATGACACAGTCACATTATCACCATGGTACGAGACTTCGATGACGTTACTGTTTTTGTTTTCCTTTTTAGTTTTGTACTTGTCATATTAATTATTAAAAAAAACTATTTAATAATTCAATACTTGTGTTTATATATATTACACGATATAACAGTTTGGCAGTTTTTAACTCAGAGGGAAAATATCCCGAGCTAAGGCAGAGGTCTATTATATGACACAAGGGCTCTTCGATCAGATGAACTACTGATTTTAATACTGACTATGGTCTATTTCAAAGTAGAAAAAAGTAGATAGCGCTGCGAACCGAGTACGATTTACACTGATCAAATACAGTATAGCGGGAAATTTAAAATAAGTTACAACTAGGACATAGGCGTAGCAACTGGGTTAGCAAGTGATTTTTTTTTAATATAAAAAAGATTAATAAGATATTGAAATAAACAAGGCAGATAATACACTTACGTTATTTATACGACATAAATTCAGTTTAATGGGAAATTTGAAAAACTTAAAAAAATATTAATTTTAAAAATTATGTACAATATATAAAAAGAGAGATTTGGCTAAAAGAGTTTGAACAAAGCAGTAAAACAAACAATATATCTTCAGAGCTAAAGTTTCTTATTTAAATAATTATTGCAAATACAAATTAAAAATATATGTATATATGAAGGTCTAAAAATTATATCAATAACTTCTTCTTTGGGCACAATCAGCTGGACTATCTTTTGGCCTCACATTAGTCCTTTCTCTTGATCTGTTAATTTTCAAGTGTCAAAAAATATTTATATGTCAGATAACCTAAAAAATATATAACTGCGTAAAAACAAATTATATGGAGAATTTTCTCTATAAAATCTACGCCAAGAATATAAGTAAAAGTCTAAATATGTAAATAATAACAAAATATATGAGAAAAATAAAATAATATAAATAATATATATTTCCAATGTACGACACTGAACATCTGTCAACTTGGACTAAAAACAATATTTTTACAGTGTAATAGGGATGACGATCTAAACCAATCCGAAGCAAGGACAAACAGCTCCTATCTTCTTACACACATTTTTCTACTTTGAAATAGACCATAGTTAATACGGTTTCAATTAATCCTTCATAATTTTTTCAGAGAGCTGATCTTGCTGTAGCATCCATGACTATAAATTATGCCAGGGAAAGTGTCATTGACTTCACAAAACCCTTCATGAATCTCGGAATTGGAATTCTGTATAAGGTATGTTGTATTACTAACATATTTTGTTCTCAATATTGTTCATATTTCATCTAAAGTTGGTTTCAATAAAAGGCGTTTATAAATAAAATTAACAATAATGTAATAAATTTAAATAGGCCTCAGGCTTTAGAAGATACTTTTCATTTTATTTCCCTCTACTTGTTCTGCTATTGTTATGCAACTTGGCGCCAGTTAATGAAACGAACTCACTTATACAAACTTGAATTTAACAAACATTTTAATACACAGGTACCAACAAGTCAACCAACTCGTCTGTTTAGTTTTATGAACCCTCTAGCAGTGGAAATATGGTTATATGTGTTGGCAGCCTATATGTTAGTCTCATTTACATTGTTTGTCATGGCAAGATTTTCACCTTATGAATGGAATAATCCACATCCCTGCCATCAGGAGTCAGACATTGTTGAAAACCAGTTTTCAGTATCAAACAGTTTCTGGTTCATAACAGGGACCTTTCTCAGGCAGGGATCTGGGCTAAACCCCAAGGTTAGAAGGGATTATATACTCGCATGCTGTAGGGAGAAGTTTTACTTAACATTCTCACAACATATGAAGATGAGATAATATTATTTTGCATTTTATTGATTGTTTTAAACAGTGTTTCTCAAACTTAATGAATTATTTGAGAAATTTAATAATGATGTACAGTAATTACATGTTTTACATTAAGGGCAGAGTAAACACTACAGTTTTCAAAAGTTTCTCATACAAAATTAACAATCTGATATAAAATAATTAACAATCTATACATCAAATTTCCGAATTTTTATCTACTTAATTAGGGTTACCATACGTCCCTATTTTCCCGGACATGTCCTCTTTTTGAGGCCTTAAATTTCCTCTAGCAGGGTTTTTTAAAGCCGTCATTAATTTTTATAACTACTTTATTAATTTTTATGACATATCTAAAGGTATCAAAAGGTAATAGAACTTTACAAAATTAGATACAAGCTTCAGAAAAGTATAAATGGGCACAAAATTATAAATAGTATAATTATATATAGATTAATCATTTTAGGTGTCCTTTTTTCTAATACCTGGATATGGTAACCCTAACTTAATACGATATTTTTAAATTAACAAACTTAAAATATCTCCCTTATTACTGATTTAACTTAAAAATATATACATATATATCAAAAATTTTACATATAGTCGGATTGCTGATAAGTGACTGTTCGTTGTTACAAGTATCGATATTCAATACTATACGTTTTCTCTGTCTATATCATTATAATTATTTGCATACCCATAGTAACGTATAGTGACCCAAGTTGACAACTAGCCTTCAAAATTATTTGAATAAAAAACAAAGTATTAGAATGAAACAGCATGATTCATTGATATCTTTACTAATTAGAGCGCGAAAATAAATTTACAGCAGTACTCAAACAAACAAAATTATTAATTTTAAGGTTATAATTATAAATAAGGAAAAACTTATACTCATACGTAAATTTTGGATTATAATTTGTTGTTTATTCCAGCAGATTTAAAATTAAAGTTTGTGAATTTAATAATTGGCCGCAAGCCATATTTTAATTAATATTTATTACCAGATACTGACAGTTAAGACAAATAACAAAAAACATTTTTAAAATCGCTGAAAAATGGTAACTAGATTATTATATGAATGCACTACTTGATACATACATGTAACAGTCACCTATCAGCAATCCGACTATAGTAAGAAAACAAACGTTTTTTGTTCAATGCATTTTTCTGTAAGATGAATATTTGGGAAGTTACGGGGGCACACTCTAAAACTAAATTCTAAATATATCTCCCTAATTATTGATAACAGCAAAATAATATATAACAAAAATACTCTATAATAAAAAAAAATCTTTTATTTCTATGCAATTTTTATTTAGATGAATATTTTGGGGTTGGGGCTAGAACAAATTTTTTTAAATTCTAAACTTTTGAAATATCTCCCGTATTATTGACTTGACAACAAAAATGTATGACAAAAATTGTTTATAATAAGAAAACAAGTCTTTTTTGTTCTGTATACTTTTTAGATTGGATGAATATTTGGGGAGTCCGGGGAGACACCCTAAAACTAATATCTTAAAATCTATCACTATTTATTTAATTTACATCAAATTTTTACAAGAGGAAACATTTATTTTTTCCCTTTAATTCCGCTTTTAATAAAAAAATTATTTGGGGGGCAAAAGGAGTGTTACCTACAAGGTTGAAATAAACCATGCATCATTTACTTAACAGCAAAAATTAATATAGTAAAAGAAACTGTTCCTCCACAGTTTTTAATGATATAGGTATATTTGGGGATCAATGGGCAGAGCTACCTATAAATGAAATATCTAGCGTTTAGCAGAAAACTTAGAACGCCTGATCAGTTTTCGGAGGCTTGTTGTGTGTTTTAAGTTGGTTGAAAGAATAATAAACAAATCTTCGAAAAAACGTAGTTGTGGGCGACCCCACTTTGGGCGCCAAATATAACGTTTGGGTTTTATAATATACAATTTTATTCACAAAAAACATTCCATATAAAAATAATAATGTACAAAATATCATTAAATTATATCTGACATCTTTGTGTATCTATCATTGCCCAGGAAATAGCTATATGTCGTTGCCTAGGAAGTTACAACTACCTGTTACAACTTATTATTTACTTCAACATACATCTTGCAACATCAACAACTTTACATAACATCAAAAATATATACAAAGGACTGGTTTAGAATTTAAAAAAAATGTCTGTGTTATTTGAATTGGAAATATCTCATTTATAATTTACGTTACAGCTAAAAATACATTACAAAAACCATACAAAGTACGGACATTCCAGCTAGTTAAATAATAAGTGAGATATTTCAAGATTTTAGTTCTTGGGTGTCCTCCTGTAACTCCCAAAATATTCGTCCAATCGAAAAAGCATATACAAGCATTTGTTTTCTTATTATAAACAATTTTTGTCATGTACGTTTTTGCTATTAAGTCAATAATAAGGGAAATATTTCAAAAGTTTAGCTTTAGGGTCCGTCCGTCTCTCCGTAACTCTCCAAATATTCATCTAGATGGAAAAATGTATAGAAATAAAAGATTTTTTTTTTTCTCATAAACTGTTTTTGTCAGACATGATTTTGCTGCTAAGTTAACAATAAAGGAGATTATATGTAGAACAGAGTTTTGTTACTCCCCAAATATTCATCTAATTGAATAAAGACGTGCAACAAAAAAGGTTTGTTTTCTTATCATAAACAAATTTAAGGGAGATATTTTTAGTTTTCTAATTAACAGTTTAAAACCAGAAGCAACCTCATAGAATAAAAATTTTTACATGCCTTATAGCCCATGTTCGAATCCTGGTTTTACTCTATCATCATACCAAATTATGTGAAAATATGTCCAGCCGTGTTTGCGTTAATATCGGACAGACAGGGATATCAGGATAATCATCTGAAACGTATAGAAGCCAGAAATGCGGCCAAAAAAAATTAAGAAACAAATATAACCTCCAATTTTATTAATATAAATAACTAATATTATATCAGATCATTAGTATTGTATGAGAATCTTAATCTCTGGTGTTTACAAGTAAAAAACTGTTGTACACTACGTATATCAAGGACTCTTATAATTTTAAAGTTGAAATTTAAAAGAAATATATTTTTAGAAGATATTTTTGTTTTCATTTTGTTTATATTGTGTTAAGTTGGTGAAAATGTTAGTGAATTTCTTCTGGTGTTGTCATTAAGCATGCTGAGAATGTTTCATTTTGTAGCAGTTGCATGTTTCTCTGTAAATATGACAGAAGTACCTTACACAAAACTGTTTACAGTTGTAGAAAATGCTTAGCCATGCAAAACTATGCTGCGGTAAAAATATGATAATTTTAAAAATTCTTTTAGTTTATAAGTGGAACTTTCTGGAAAATGAAAATATTAATAAGAAGTATATTCTTGTTAATTTAAACAAGTGACATCTTGTTTTAAAACTAAAAATGTTTAATATATTAGTCTAGCTTAGGGAGTCGTCAATAACTACACCAAAAAGTTTTGTTTCAATATGAGGTTCTAATGTTAAATTATTGAATGTTACTGATATATCCGCTGGAAGTTTTTTTTTATTAAACAGAAATAGTTTAGTCTTGGACTCGTTGACAATTAATTTGTTATTATAGCACCACTGGTTAAACTCATTAAGTGCGATATTAATTTTATGCTCAAGTACCCTCGGGTTGTCAGCCATAAGTAAAATTGAAGTAACATCTGCAAACATGATTAATAGATCAGATGATATATGATTAGGTAAATCGTTTATAAATAAAAGGAATAAGATTGGTCGTAGCACAGAACCTTGGGGTACACCTAGTTTTACTTGAGTGTTTTGAGATTTGTCACAACTAATTTTGACTATTAGCTGTCTATACTCGATGAAGGATATCAGCCAATCGTTCATTTTATCTCTAATACCAATAGCTTCCAACTTACTCTTTAAGATTTGCGCATGTAGGCAATCAAAAGCTCGAGAAAAATCGAAAAAAATTGCAGCAACAAACTTTCCTTTATCAATATTTTCATAAATACTTGTCGTGAATGATCGTATTGCTGTTTCAGTTGATTTCCGGGCATGGAAGCCATGCTGACATTCTGATAGTATCTCGTATTTGTCAAGATATTTGATGATTCTGTCTTTAATAATCTTTTCAAAAATCTTAGAAATAATAGGTAATAGCGAGATAGGTCTATAGTTTTCTATATTTAGACGGTCACCTTTCTTAACCGTTTGAGTGCTATGCGTTTTTAAAGAAACTGTGTCTAAAGTACTATGGCTATTTTGAATAATTCAGAAATAAACAACGTGGTGTACAAAAAATGCTCTATCTTGGACAAATATCAACCAATTTTAATAATTCTTTTTTTATTATACAGATAAAGTATTAAACTATAGGAGTGTATTATAAATAACAATTAATAAACTTTATATCTATTAGAAATATTCTTACAAAAATTAAATTTATAAAAAAAAATCTCAACAATTATGTTTTCCAGCACAAATCCCGTGAAGTCCCTTTTTACATCGCACGCAAATTAGATTAGAGCGCTTTATCCCAGTCGTTACAAAAAGCGCGGGAAGTCAGAACACATGTACACCAGCCAACGGACAAACTCACACTAAACATAACGGCGCGATAGCGCTGCATCGCACTTTTCGCAAGGAACGAATGCAGCGCTATCGCGCTTCTCCGCACTCTAACGTATAAGCTTGAAGGAAAAATTCCGGATTGAAAAGAATAATTTACTAGGTATGATAGTGGTTCTACTATGTATTGAGAATTTGCTTTTAAAATGCTGGAAGGCAATTCATCGATACCAACATGTTTAAACTGGCATGTTTAAACTGACTTAAACTGGGAAATTATTCTGTATAATGGCCAGATTTTTAAACTGATTGGTGTTTCTTGTTTAGTATGCATCTATGTATTACGTAATAAAATAAATTTAAAATATCTTTAAGCATCTTGTGGAATTTCACTGAAAAACTTCAGATAAGTTTAGTAGATAGTTTTAACGTTCAAGGTAGCGTTTACATCTATGGAAATTAGTGCGTTACGAATTGTGCGACAACTATGTGTCTTTAAACCAACTACGGTGGCTTCGTAAAATGTTTATTTTCTATTATCGTTTTCCTAATTTTGCTGTCCTAGATTTTTACTAACTAAACCTAACATAACTACCTAAATTGATCATATTTACTGTTTGTCTTTTGAGCGAGATTTGTAGTAATCTGCGCGATGACATTTTGTTAAGTCATGAAAAGGCATACAATGTAAACGTTCTCTCCGATGTAGACTGAGATAGCCCATGTGTTTATATATCTTTCTCATTAAAACAACTCACTAGCTATAAGTTTGGAGAACTATCGACAACGACAACGTATTAAATTTAGAGCTCTGAACAATTGCTCGCGTTATCATATGACAAACTTGTAGTGACAATCAACAATGCACAAGTCATAGCCTATGGTCGACTAATTTAAGAGCTCTGAACGCAGCTTAAGAAGGGCCGATTTAAATACTCTTGTCTATAACCTAGTATCTTTGAACCTTTTTCGTATTTTCGATTTACCATAAATCAAACAGTTAAATCACATTGGTCTTCTTACACCAAATAATCAGACATTCAAATTCTTTTTCGGATATCGTGAGGTTTCAAACTATATCTTGTTTACTCTTACACCCTTTAAGTTATCAACAAAATCTTAGTTTCCCCCACTGTGTAAACCCTTATGTTAGAATCTTATCTTAAAAGTTACAAACAAAAACATAAAAGCTTATAAAGATTGATATTTACCGATTCGAATCCAAAGCCATTGCTTTGTTTTTCTATTGAAAACCATCAGTTGCATTTCAAAAGTAGAAGTTATATTTCTACCCGTATTTTCTTGATTTTTATCAGTCATATTTGCATCTTTCAAATCTAATAAATCTTACGTCTACAGTATTTTGTTCTTAGTGTTTCAAGAAAAATATTTTGAAAAATAACAGTAATATAAAGAAACAAAAAGTTTATTTCTGTAAAATTGATATGTCATCAGGTATTCTCATGCGATTGTTGTTTCATGAAAAATATATTTACTTCGTAGTATTTATATTTTATTATTCTACCCATGACTGGTTTCATATTCAATGAAGAAGAACTACAATACTTCGTTTCTACAATATGACGTCCATCATTTTTTATAAATGGAAAGTTATTAAAATTATTGCAATCAACATAATTAAATCAAATTTAATTTAATTGTAACTTACCACGTTACCTCTCTTAATATTTTTTGTTTTATCGACTGTCTTTATAAGAAGGACGGTTGAAAAGTAATCAGCAAAACTCAATTTATCTCTCAACATAATCTCCTTTTAGAACTATACACTTCGTCAGACTCCTCATTCGACCCAAATCTCTTACCACCGAGCCATTTCTTCAAGTTTGGACATAAATAATAGTCGCAGCAGGCCAAATCTGGCGAATATGGTGGGGGAGGAACCAATTCGTAGCGCAATTCATGGAATTTTGCCATTGCGACTCCGCACTTGTGAATCGGGGCGTTCTCCAGGTGGAACGACACTTTATTCTTCGCTAAATGCTGCAGCTTTCACTTCGGCGTCGAACCAGTCCAAAAGCTCTACATAATATACGCCCGTGATCGTTTTGCCCTTTTCCAGGTAGTCGATGTGAATGATACCGTGCTTATCCCAAAAAACTGTGGCCATGACTTTGTTGGCCGACACCCCCCGTGGCCTTCTTCGGCTTCGATTCGCCAGGAGCAGTCCACTGTTTCAACTATTCCTTGGTCTCTGGTGTGTTTTGATGGATCCATGTTTCGTCTACGGTTACGAAACGGCGCAAAAGTCCTTCTTATCGCGGTTGAACATCGCTAAACATTCCTTCGAAATGGTCAGACTATCGCGTTTGTTATCGACTGAGAGCAAATGCGGCATCCATCTGGCAGAGAGCTTCCTTATTCCCAAATATTTATGCAAAATGTTGAGCACCCGTTCAATTGAGATGCCCGCAGCCTCAGCTATCTCGCGCTTAGTCACTCGTCGATTACACAGCGCAACAGACATTTTGGTGCCTGTGAGTTTTTAACTGTCTTTAGGTAATTTTTGGACACAAAATCCAAAATAGCCGTCAGATTTGGTCTATCAGGTCTAGTTTTTGAGATACTCTATATTGGCCTCTTTTACAGTAAAATATCTTATTTCTTAACTTGTGTATTTTTCACGTTATTACTGTTACTATTTGCTCCAACTGCCAGTTACAAACACAAAAGAGACAAAGAAAGGTATTTATTTAATAATAAGTAGATAAATATACATTCATCACTTATCATTTAAAAATGTTCTTTTGTACGACTTTCTTGCATGGAGTTTACCAGAACAGTCTTTCTGAAGACTCCAACAGTAGTAGGCCATCATGTGGCTATCTTATCTTCCTTGATATCTATCTTCCATAGTTTTATGCCCTGATGGAATCTTTTCCCCGGTTCTTCACTAAAACCACCTAGGTTTTCTGGTCAGTGGTCATAATACAACCGAGAATATTAAAGTTGGAAAGCATATTTTCCACTAATTCTCTGCCTTATGATTTCCAAGAAACTTTTGTACTACTTGAATAAATCAACACCAAGAATTAGATTCAATCTCGTTCATTGATGCGGTTGGATTGTGGATATTCAGTAGGTTGCCTTATCTGAGGACCATCAAATATTCTGGCTTTCATTTAGTTAATCCCAGGAAATTTACGTGTCAAGTAGCCTACACAAAGTCTATCTCGATTTAAAGCCTTCGAAAATTGCTACATAAGCCCAAACTTGATATGCAAGGGTGGAAATATAATTTTCTCTCTCGCAACCAAAGGTTCGTTGACAACGTTTTGTTTTTCTTGAATTATGACATTTCTTAATGGAAATCACCCAATTTCTGTTAACTTAGTGCTGATCCTTAGCTCTGCTGTCCCAAAGACATAAAAAACAAGGATATTTTGTATATCCACTTTGCTGTCCAAGGAGGAAGTTTACCGTTTTTAGATAAAAAACTAAAATCACTTAGTCTGTATCTCAAAAACTAGAGCTGCTACGAAAAAGTCAAGTATTTTTGGAATCAGCACATCAATCCAAGCAAAAATATTCAAAATCAGTTCTTACTTTTCCGGCACCAAGATAATAAATATTTTGTTGGGCAGTGTTGGATTTTATCGGCTATTTCTGGCGTGGTAACTCCCTTGTACGACCTGGACGCTCATAATCAAAAATACTCTTACGACCGCGTTTTAATTCAGCTGTCCAATATTTAATTGTTGATATCGAAGATGCATAAACATCGTTCGATTCGGTGTTAATCTCATCGTTCGTTTTCTTTTTCAAAAACAAGTATCACTGCACGATATTCGATTTTATTCATTTTTGTAAAAATGCAAAAGTTTGCTTCCAATGACTGTCAAACACAAACTAAATGACGCAGCTGGTTGAAGTTTTTACAGTAGTAATTTGAAGGTTAAGATTTACCAAAAATAACATTTATTTGACACTGGTGGCGCCATCTCTTGCCTAGGCCGATTACTGTTTCGTAGTTCTAAAATAGACAGTTGTTTTATTAATTTTTTTATTTTTATTTTAGAATAAAGATAAAGAGAAACAAAATCGTGTATTTTCTTTTCTACGCCCTTTGGCACCTGAAATTTGGTTTTATATGTTAGGAGCATATTGTTGTGTCTCTATTACAATGTGGATAGTTGCAAAATTCTCTCCATACGTTTGGAGAGAATCATCACAATGTCCAGAATGTTCCATGAATTGTGAATGTTCCATAAGCAATATAGAACAAGAACAAGATTCTGATTTTGAATATGAAGAAAATTATCATTCAGTTCCAAGCTCTGAAGGTTGTTCTTGTGTTGATGATGACAGTATAGCATGGTCTGAAAATGACTTCAATATTGGGAATAGTTTTTGGTTTGGTGTTGGAAGCTTAATGCAACAGGATTCTGATCTTAATATGAAGGTAATCAACCACTTTAGTTTATAATTAAAATCTAATATGCCCAAAGGCCGTATCTTTTAAAATAAGAGAGTTATTGGCTATTTATTGATTTATACCAGTGTTTCTTAACCGTATTGAAAGAATCGCCCCCTTTACCACAGTAAAATTATCCAGCGCCCCCCAACATAAAACATAATGTAAAATTTACACTTTTCTCTATGTAGGTATGTATTTTATGCAATGAATTTCCCACTAAAATTAAAAAATGATGAGAAATAGAAATAAAACACGTTATTATTTTTATAAACATTATGTATTTATTGCCTTTTATGTCACATATTAATATCACATACGGCATGTATATTAATATCACATACAACATTATAATAATCTTTAAATAAAATAAGTAAATAATTTAATATAAAATTTTTGGTTTCAACATATTTGGTTTGGACAAATATAATCTCAAATATCCTCTTTGGCTCATTTGTAATCGATTTCGTGTTTTTTTCAATATATGCATTACTGCGCTAAAAACTCTTTTCTACTAAATAGGAAGATGGAAATGCTATGATGGGTAATTTTACTTCTTTCCACAGAAGAGGGTATTGATGGCGAAAACGAACCCAAAAAGCATTAAGGCCTTATCACACTAGAGTTATTATTCAAGTCTAAATTTGGAAAACTAAAGTCTTGGCAATCGAATCGAAGTCTTGTGTATGTGACAGCATGACAAAAAACCTAGGTCTTTAAGTCTGAGCAAATACATCGAGATATATTTCCCCCGTTTTTAGAAGACAGACGAAATCCAAGTCTTCAAATGCGCGTGCGCTGTCTCGACCTCTCAGTCAGATCAAGTGAGATGGATCTATTGTGAACGTTATGTACGCAGAAGCAAGTCACTTTTCCCTGCTTCGCGTGTGATAGCTGAAGACGTGAAGACTTGAATACTCGAAAAAGACTTACAAAATAAAACTTGGATAGCGTTCTAGTGTGATACGCCCTTTATAATCACATTGATTGAATATTATTTTGGCTTCACAGTCATTTTGTAGCTCAATAAACTGCTCTTTTAAATTTTGACTGACACTTTTTACGTCTGATAAAAATGGAATAATTAACTAAGCTTAATTAACAAGTTCCTGCAAGTATTTGAATCTTATTATCATATCTTCGATAAGAGCGTCAATGTGGCTACAGTATGTTTCTAAATCAGAATCCTTGAGCGTATCTTCTTTTAATTGTTGTAAAGAAGGAAACTGATGGTATTCTCGCCGACAAAGATTATTTTTATATAATTTGAGTTTATTGATAAAGCTCAATACAACTCATTTGGCTGTATCAAGGCTGATATTGTTTCCTTGAAGATTCAGAAGAATTTCATTCATCTTTTCGAATACATCTGGCGCTAATTGTCAAAAGCCAAACAGTCAGACACAACGTGGTAACCCGATCGCTATATTTTATTCGCGATCTTGTACACAATTATTTACAATGGTTATGTGTGCATTGTACGCAACAATTGAGCAAATGAGCATACCTTATTTTTCTATATTGACACAATGCCCACTCGAAATTCTGCAGCGCCCCCTAAATGTTAAAAATTTAAAAACGCCCCACCAGACCTCTAAAACGCCCACAAAGGGGCGCTGGCGCCCCGGTTAAGAATCACTGATTTATACATACAACCTGTTTATTTTTGTTGTAAACACTTTAGAAATAAGCTAGGTTAGCACTATTACAAAATAGATGTCACTTTTGCATATATTTTTTTCTGACTATTAATATTTTTTATTTGAATGATTATGTAAGTAAAGTATTTTTTCCAAAGACTACGCATACAATATCATTTAACAAAAGCACAATCAAAAATAATTCTGGTATGTAAAATGACGTCATCCAAGTGGCGACCGTTCTGGTCCAGACATTGTTGCAGGCGGGTGTAAAAATTGTCCACACACAAGCACAGCGCGTGGTAGTGCTTGAATTTCTCGAGTTATGGCTTCCGATAGAGCTTCAAGAGTCCATGTAAATCCGAGCTTTCAGGTAGTCCCATAAAAAATAATCATACGGTGGAAGATCTAGTGACTGATGGAGCCACTCCACATCCCCGCGCAATGTAATGAGGCGCCCTAGAAAATTTTCTCTTAAAAAATCCATGGATTCTCTTTAGGTATGGCAAGTAGCCCCTTCCAGAAACCAAAACCTATCGAGGGCAATCCGATGTCTTCTCAATTCAGACCTAAAAAATTCTCGCAACATCGTAAGGTAACGCTGCGAATTGATCGTCATAATGCGTCCATTTCGGTGTTCGGACCATCTTGCGCAGTCGAACAGCGTGTGTTCAGTCGTGTGGACTGCGCCGCAGTAGCGACAGAAGTCGTCCGGTTCCTTCCCTATTCTTTTAGTAAAAGCTCTGAAGGATCCATGTGCCGTCAGATCTTGCGTTAAATGGAAATCGAGAATCCTGTGCTTGCATGCTGTCCATTCTTCGATGTTGGGAATCAGGCGTTTATTGTCCTTTATCCGTGTTCGCATACCATTCAGCCTGCCATCTGGCTAGAGAGCGAGCCCTGGCCTGGACTCTTCTCTCTCTCTCCCCCGCCAGCTTCGTGAATGTTCTCTCGTCGACATGAATTTTCCGGGAGAGAGTGCCAGTGATTACTTGGAGTGCCACCGTCGATACTGTGCGGTATGCCGAGGCCACTCTAAGTATCGCCTTCCTTTCTGAGCTTTCAAGCAGGTTTTCATGCTTCTTGTATATGAAGAAGTCGCCCAAGATGGGCGCACCATACAAGATGGTGAAGTGGATGGTCCCCAGTAGCAGTCTCCTTTTGATGAACCTGCACCCCCGATGTTAGGCATAAGCCTTCTGAGCTTGCCCGATAGATCTTCTGCCTTGAATTTCATCCTACGTATATGTTTGGCAAAGGATCCATTTTTGCCGAACATAACTCCCAAGTATTTAACATGGGCCTTAGATTTAATTTCCAAATTTCCCATGTGGAAGAGGACATGGTTCTTCCTCTTTTTTGCTTTTAAGATGACGGCTTCCGTTTTTTCCGGTGCAGCTTCTGCTTTTCCAACCAGACGCTGATCCTGCGAAGGTTGACCTCGACGTTGTACAAAGGTCTTCGCTGAATTTTAGATTAAATACCTCATTGTACAAAATATTCCACAGAGTTGGACCAAGGACTGAGCCCTGCGGAACTCCAGCGTTGATTCTCATCTTAGCGCCGCATTCCCAAACATACCTAAACGATATTTTTACTGGCAATGTCAATTTACAATTATAACTTTTCAGTCAATTTATGTGTCAGACAATGCCAACTTTATTTTGTTTATATTAAAACCATGGATAATAATTATTATTATTACAATGTAAAGAGCAGAAGCTAAATGCTTGTTATGCTCAAGAGTACAACAAAAATACAAATGTATTAGTACATATTACCGAAACTATTGGGTAATTATTACATAATTACCCGAGAATAAAAATGCATTGTAAAAATAAACATCGGAATAAACTTATGCCTGCGATAGTTATTTCGCTGCTTAACCGAGGTTTGTAAAAGCGGCCCTAAAAGAACTATTTTGAAATAGAGGGAGTAACTATAAACAGAACTAATTTTACCTTGTATTTTTTTTTAAAAGTTTGTCCCATATGATAACTCAATTTTTTGTGTACGTCCAATTTTTATAAATATACTGAAATGATCTGGTTTTGTAAGTGACAGCTCTAACCCAATATCATTCATCGTTTAGTTAATATTTTCCCAAACATAAAAAATTGAAGTCTTTTCATTCTGTGATTCACAGATGTCATATCATGGTTGTTTGCTTTTTTCTGATAGATATTTAGTGAAAGCATTGAACAAAACCATCCATCATGAGCTTAATTTCAGTAAAGCTCACAGCTGTATTGTAACTACTAGCTTATGCTTGCTTAATGATGCTATTAGAGCTTTTAAAATTTAAAAGTTTAATAGTTTTGTTGTAGTTAAAATTAATGTTTGTTTTCAATTTTAGGCAACTTCGACGCGTATTGTTGGTGGAATTTGGTGGTTTTTTACTCTGATAATTATATCTTCATACACTGCCAATTTGGCTGCTTTTTTGACAGTCGAAAGAATGATTACACCTATTGAAAGTGCCTCTGATTTAGCAGAACAGACAGATATTTCATATGGAACACTGGAAGGAGGAAGTACTATGACATTTTTTCGGGTAAGTTCACGAAAAGACGTTTTTAGTTCATATAGATATTATTAAATACATAATTTCTTTCGTGTTAAATATTTATGAATTTATCCCCCCCCCCTTGTTTGTCCTTATTTTGCAAAAGTGATGACAGCAAATAGCTTTTCTTCAAATTACACTACGCTTATTATTACAGAACTTTCTTTTCTCTATTCAATGGTGTAAAACTTGTATATCCTTACATAACAAAGTTTTGAGAAAATCGCATTTTGTGGCCTTCAAAATGACGACTTATTTGTTACCAACAAATAAGTCGGAATAATGGAAACAAATGCATGCAATTGTTTCTACTTGTCTAATTGATAGCGTATTAATTGGATCTGATTTTTTTTTTTTTTTTGAAAACAAGAGAAGCCGTACAGATTTATTTCCATTTTTTATATAACGATTTACCTTTAATACTTGACGATATTCCTTTAAATATGCGGCCTGATATGTGGTATTAAAATGATGGTGCGCCGACCCATTTCAACCTTATTGCGAGAAATAAATTGAATTATAAATTTGGAAACCAGTGAATTGGGCGTAATGGACCTGTTTCCTGGCCACCTCGAAGCCCTGATTTAACGCCAATAGACTTTTTTGTATTGAGCACAGTACAATATTGTATACCAAACGCGACCTATTACAAGACAAGTCATGGAAATTACAATTATCCAATCGTTTCAAACGATACATTTTGAAAATAAAGTTTCTTCTGTTCAAGAAGCTTTTAAAAAATGTGTACAAAAGTGTATTGAACAACAAGGTCATCAATTTGAACATTTAGTATAATAGGTAGATTACTGTTATGAGTCATTAATCACTTATTATTTTTAAGACCACAAAAAGTCGCTTTTCTCAAGAAAATGTGTTATGTAAGGATATACAAGTTATACCGTTGAAATGAGAAAAAAAAAATCTACATTATTGTGTTAAATATGTGTTGTGTAATTTGAAAAATAGTTATTAACTGCCGTGCCTCTTGCAAAACAAATTAAAACAAATGTTTGATACCACTGTAGTCTGACTCCCATTACCCCGAATAAGTTTTATTTGAACAACATTTTTATAACTCATTTTACTAAGGAAATAATCAGTCTCATTATTGCACAGGCAGGGGCAAAAATGAGACAAATGCCAAGCACGTATACAGGATGTTTGTTTGAAACGGGGCACCCCGAAAATCTCCTTTATTTGTAAAGATACAAAAAATCTTCAGAACAAAAGTTAAACTAGACAAAAAGGTCCATCTAAAGGTTACTATAAGAATTCTGAGGCACTACCGGTGTCACCAGAAATGATATCAACTTTTGATCTAGCATAGGGAATCGATAATTTTATATTTTTTTCCTAAAAGTACATTAAATTAGCTTTACAATGACACCAAAAAATCATATTTTTATGTTAACCATTTCAAAATGGCGACCATTTATTTACAAAATAATAATCAACATAAGTTTTACAAAGTTGAACGTAGCAAGCTTTGAAAACAATAAAAAAAGAAACAAAATATCTCTAAAATAAACTATTTGACTAATTAGAAAAAAAAAAAACTATTACTTTTTACAATTATTTTACAAAAAAAAAAAAATACAAATGTTCGATCAAACCATTGTTGTCATCACACCATTATTGTCCACACATTTTCTCACACTTTTTTTTCTAAATAGTCAAATAGTTTATTGAGATATTTTGTTTCTTTTTTTATTGTTTCAAAGCTTGCTACGTTCAACTTTGTAAAACTTATGTTGATTATTATTTTGTAAATAAATGGTCGCCATTTTGAAATGGTTAACATAAAAATATGACTTTTTGGTGTCATTGTAAAGCTAATTTAATGTACTTTTAGGAAAAAAAATATAAAATTATCGGTTCCCTATGCTAGATCAAAAGTTGACATCATTTCCAGTGACACCGGAAGTGCCTCAGAATTCTTATAGTAACCTTTAGATGGACCTTTTTGTCTAGTTTAACTTTTGTTCTGAAGATTTTTTGTATCTTTACAAATAAAGGAGTTTTTCGGGGTGCCCCGTTTCAAACAAACATCCTGTATATACAACAATAATACTTTTAAAAAACTATAATATTAGTAAAGCACTTATCATGTTAGTTAGCCAGATGTATTATTTTTCTATGTATATAAGTTCAAATAGCTATCGTTCCTGTTCTCTAAAACTATTTTAAATAACTAACCTTTATTATTTCTTACTATTCCTTCTTCATCATGAGTCCTACCTGTAATCTCTTCTGGTTTTATAATGTTATATATGTTTTAGGATTCCAAAATTGGAATTTACCAAAAGATGTGGCGATTTATGGAAAGTAAAAAGCCGTCAGTTTTCGTCCAAAGCTATGAAGAAGGTATTAATCGTGTTTTGGAAGGAGATTACGCTTTCCTCATGGAGTCCACGATGTTAGACTACGCCGTGCAGCGTGATTGTAATCTTACGCAAATTGGTGGACTTCTAGATTCGAAAGGATATGGTATAGCTACGCCAAAAGGTAGTCCATGGAGAGATAAGATTTCTTTAGCTATTTTGGAACTGCAAGAGAAAGGGGTTATACAAATTTTGTATGATAAATGGTGGAAGAATACTGGAGATGTTTGTACAAGGGATGATAAAAGTAAAGAATCAAAAGCGAATGCTTTAGGAGTTGAAAATATAGGTGAGTTAAAAATATAGAAATAGTTAACAAGAACAAAATTGCTGTGAAGTGTGAATTTTCACACACTGCAGGGTTTCGCAGGTATATAATAAGTGAAGGCGGCACGCTGAGTGTGTAGGACAAATTTTGCTTTGTAGTAATCACGGCAAAATGAACAATATTTTTAAAATAATTTATCGTCTGTTAATCTAAGAGCTTTAAAAACAAATTTTATGCTAAAATATTTTTTTGTTTATTTTAATTCTAATACCTAATACCATTATTTATGTTTCTAAATATGTACAGTATTTTTTTTTTTTTATATATAGCAAGGTTCATTAATATTTTGAAAATTGCGCCTATGGCTTCCATTGGTTATTTTAAGTCATATCATCCGCCCCTCTGGTTTCGTATACATGACACATAGAATGTAAATATAATTCCAACAATTCCAACTGGTTATTAAATGTCCGCCTTAAAAATTAAATGCAACATTTGCCAAAATATAACTAGAATTTCTACAAAATAATTTAAACAAAATAAAAATGGAAAGAAACAAAAATAAAATTGTCTCCTCTGCCCGGGAGCGAACCTTAGCTACGTAGCAAGCAAGCAAGCTAACCATTAGACCAGAATACGCCTTCTAGTATAGTGTTTTATATAACTATAACTTTTATACATCGTCAACCAAAAAAAACACAAAAAATGCTTTATTTTCCGAAAACATAATCTGATCAAAAATTCCTGTTGTACTCTTCCGGTTCACACCAATGTACATTACTTAGAATTTTTTCATATTTAAAGTTTAAACCATCTGGACTACAGGGTGTAGGACAATTTTTTTTGCACTATTTTGGCAAAAATAATTTATTTTGCAAAAAAAAAATTGATGGTTAATTCACGTACCAAGGGGTTTCATTTGATATCCTACTCAGAATTTAAAAAAAAAAATTTTTTTTTTTCGTTGAGTACATATTTGTTTATATTTTTAGGGGGATATGTTTTTTAGATTTTTTAGTATTTTTTTTATGTGCGGGTCAAAGAATTGTATAGGCGTGCCAAATTTCAACTCTCTAGGTTTAGCCGTTTGGCTAAAATTTCTACCGAACAGACAGATAGACAGACAGACAGACAGACAGACAGACAGACAGACAGACAGACAGACAGACAGACAGACAGACAGACAGACAGACAGACAGACAGACAGACAGACAGACAGATAGATAGACAGACAGACGACAAAATAACGGTATAAGGGTTTTTTGTTCATACCTACAAAACCCTAAAAATTGATGTGAAGTGTAAATTTTCACACATTTCAGGATTTTGTAGGTATTTAATAAGTGTAAAAAGTCCACAGAATGCTGAATGTCTAAGACATTTTTTTTTTCTATAGTCATATCAAAATCAACAGTTTTTTGATAATCTTTTTATTCAATATTTGAGTACTAAGAGCTTCTATTTAATTTCTTTAAACTAAATTTAAATAATTTGCGAATATTAGGTCAGAGGAAAATGTCAATTAAAAAATCCTAGCGATTTTTTCTGCATTTACTTCGTACCCAAGTCTTCATTACATTAATACGAAATATGTTGATAAATGACTTCTATAGCGGGTTCATATTAAATATACGTTCTCTACAAATGTTTTAATTCATTTTATTATCCGACCACTCGCAAATTACAGAAAATGATATAATATAATATATACTGATTTAGATTTAACTAAATAATAATTTTGGTTAGAAAGTGATGCAGTTTCTGCGAACACTAAATGAACGCGTAATGTAACTTAAGTCACATTGGCGGAGGGATAGGTACTATTGACGTAGATCGCGTCCGCCGCAAAATATAGTTTAGTTACACTTCATATTTTTTCAATTTCAGAAACGTATTTCTCACTATCAAAAATGTGCTATTTGCTTTATAAGTATTTCACTACTATAAACGATTTATTTTTATCTAAATTAGCTATAATTTAGCCATGAATTAAAAAAATAATTTATTTTGTCAAAAACACAAAAACTGCAATATTTTCTAAAACCAAAATCTGATCAAAAATTTCTTTTGTACGTTTCAGGCTCAGATCAATTTACATTACTTATAATTTTTTCAGATTTTTAGTTTAACCCCCTTTGGTAAAAAGGGGCGGGACAAGAACTTTTTTGGAACATTTATAACTAAAATCGTTCCTTAATCTACGTTTTAAGATCTTTTTATTGATACCACATATTTTTTTTAAGCGATTAAAATTAAAAATATGCTTCAAAATTGTCTTGACTTGCTAAATACTAACAAAACCTTGACTGTTTGATATTCACACTCTACATAATTTTTATTATTCTCCTTTTTAATTCTTATTTTGTTCCAGGTGGTGTTTTTGTAGTACTATTATGTGGTCTTGCCTTAGCAATACTGGTAGCAATATTAGAATTTTGTTGGAATAGCAAAAAGAATGCTCAAACAGACAGACAGTCCCTCTGTTCAGAAATGGCAGAAGAACTCAGGTTCGCTGTGAGATGTCACGGTTCCAGGCAGAGGCCAGCACTCAAGAGAAACTGTACAAAATGTAGTCCAGGAACAACTTACGTACCTGCTGCCTTAGAACTTCCTCATATCAACGGGGTAAGTATTCGATATTTAATTTATAACAGTGATAAGAACTGACAATGGTTAAATAACTGTTTTATGAAATGTTATAAATTTTGAACAATGAATAATGTTCAATTACTAAATTATAAGAAAAAAGAACTTAAAAATTTAGAGAAAAAATTTGACAAACTTTTACACTAGCATTGAATATCGTCTTCATTTTATTTTCTATTAGGCCTGTCAGTGAGGTTGACTTTTGTCTATGCACTAATAAAGAATGTTCATTCACGTTATTCTTTCATCTTTAAGGGCCAAGTATCCCGTATTTATAAGACCTTAGCTCATCCCTTTTGGAGTATCCCTTTTTGGAGTATCTATCAGGTCGTCAAGGATGAAATTTGTTGTTAATAATATTGCCAACTTTAACTTAACAATTAATATATTACCGTTCTGTTTTTTTTTTTTGAAAGTTACACATCTCGCCTGTTTAAAGAAATCATTGTAGGATCTAAAAAATTATGTGAAGTGTGAATCTTCACACATTTCTGGGTTTTGCAGGTATTTAGTAACTGAATGATGATTATTTGGGATGCCAAAACAAATTTTATGTCAAAATATTTTTTTATGAATTTTAATTCGAATGCCTAATACCATTATTTAAGTTTCTAAATATGTACAGTATTTTATTTATACAGCAAGGTTCAGTAAGATTTTTAAAATTGCGCCTATGGCTTCCATTGGTTGCTTATATCATAAGTCACGCCCTCTGATTTCGTCAAACAGAATTATATTATAATTTCAACACTTCCCACTGGTTATTAAATTTACGCTTTTAAAAAATAAATGCAACATTTACCAAAATATTACTAGAATTTTGACAAAATAATTTAAACAAAATAGAATTGCAAAAAAAAAAACAGAAAAAAATAAAATTAACAGGATTCGAACTCTGCAACGTTCGCACTGCAATTTACAAAGTGCGATACGAAACCATCTGAGCTACCAGAGTTTCTTATCTGAAGTGTTACATAGCAAATTAAATATTTAACATATTTTAGTTAAAAACACAAAAAATGCGTTATTTTCCGAAAACATAATCTGATCAAAAATTCCTGTTGTACTATTCCGGTTCACACCAATGTACATTACTTAGAATTTTTTCAGATTTTTAGTTTAAACCATCTGGGCTACAGGGTGTGGACAAAAAATTTTTTGCACAATTTTGGCAAAAATCGCATCAAAATAATTTATTTTGCAAAAATAAAATTTTGATCGTTAATCCACGTACTAAGGGCTTTCATTTGATACCCTACTCAGAATTTAAAAAAAATATTTTTTTTTTTGATGAGCACCTTTTTGTTTATATTGTTAGGGGGATATGTTTTTTAGATGTTTTAGTATTTTTCCTATGTGTGGGTCAAAGAGTTGTATAAGCATGCCAAATTTCAACTCTCTAGGTTTAGCCGTTTGGCTACAATTTTTACCGAACAGACAGACAGACAGACAGACAGACAGACAGACAGACAGACAGACGACAAAATGACGGTATAAGGGTTTTTTGGTCATACCTACAAAACCCTAAAAATGACAAAAACTTTTTTTTAAATTAATTTTGTTGAAAATGGAACGGTAGGAAATTCGCACTATTATGAAGTATGAGTTCTTACGTGGAACAATGGCATCGCAGACCACGCGAAACATTAATAGTGTATTTGGCTCTAGTGGCACTACGCAGACAATATCAAATTGGTTCGCCAAATTTCGTACAGGTTACTTAAAAACCAAACAAAATAAAACCTGGCTCCTCGATGACAGCAGAAATATACTGCAACCAACTGGACGAAATGATGCAAAAACTTAAAGAAAAACAGTCTAGATTGGTAAAAGATCGACTCCTATCTTATTGCATGATAACGCTAGACCATATACTACCCAAATGTCTGTGGCAAAACTACAGGAATTGGAGTTGGAACTTCATCATCCTTCATACTCACCAGACCTAGCCCCCACTGACTACTACTTCTTCCGCTTTTTAGTAGGAAAACAGTTTAATTCCAACAATACTGTAAAACTGGCCTTCCAGGAATTCATTGACTCTCGTCCACCAGGGTTTTATATCACCGACCTGAACAACCTGCCACTTAAATTGCAAAAGTGTATAGACAATATGGGTGCATACTTTGATGAATAAAATAAGTTATCAACCAACTTTGCCTTTTTTTCTACAAATTTCATCCTTGGCGACGAATGCTTTTCGGTGTTTTCAATGACGGTATTCAATGCTTTTAATAAAAGAGTTTTGCTAGATAATATCTGTTTTATCTCTAATATGACAGCAGATATTATTACATTTTATTATAAAAAGTGCTACTGGAAACGATAAATTTTCTACACAAATCTTTTTCTGGAGCAATATTTTAAAATTATCGATGTTTTGTGTAAAATTGTCAGTTTAACTAGTCATTTTTTTATTAATTTCAGAATCCAAGATTTAATTAAATTGAAATAACAAAAATCAACAAAAATATCTTTACAGGAAGGTGGGATTTTACCAATGATGGATCTTAAAAAATCACCTCTCGACTATGATCCGGATACCTAGCGTAAAATAACATCGGGTTCATCAACATTCGCCTCAACATCAAGTGCTATTCGTGACTGTTGCGGTGGACCCTCAAATTCAAGAGCAAGAAGTGCAACAATAAACTATCGTACTCGGCAACATTGTCCGAGTTATATACAGAAAAGTGCGACGTTAGGTAGTAAGGCTACAAATAGAGACCCATGTGATGTTGTGCAAAGTGGGATTCAACAGACACAAGATAAAATTTTGTGGAGATTTGATTGTGATATAGCAAGTCCTAATAACCCCGATGTTATTAACAGAACTGTACCAGAGACAATTGAGACTAGGACAACCACATTGTGATAATTAGGATACAATGCATTTGATCTGAGTATTTTATTTAAATAAATGTAATAATTTGTTTAAAAGTTATAACAGACGGACGTCTGTCGGTACGCTACTGTTCAATTGAGTTTTAAATTTATCTTTTCTTCTATGTCTTACAGAATCATTTCTCAATCCCATCTTCCTTTTTGGCCTTCCAGCAGATAAGATATTTGGGGGGACACTTTTTGATCAGTTATTGCAGTGTGCAGCCTACAGCCCGCATCTGGCCCAACAATAAGTTTCAATCGGCTCGCATGAAATTTCTACCCCGTGTTTTTTTAGAATCACCCTCCCCCTTCCTCAAAACATGTTCAGAATTTCTTCCCCGCGTTCTAAAATGATTTTCAGAATTTCGCCCACCCGTCCTCTGCGATTTTTAAATATCTGGCCCCCAGTCTAACTCAATCTAGTATGTGAAACATTTAGTTTCGGGAGACACTTTTTGATGAATATATTGCAGTGTCCAGCCTACGGGCCGCGGGCCTATACCCTTTTCACACTAGATCTTTAAGACGAGTGAACTTAAAGTTCACCGATGTTTAAGATCGGTATGCTTTCATACTTGATGTTTAAATCTCTGGTGCTGTCATCAGCTACAGTAATTTTGTCCTTAAGTTACCGTCATGAAATTACCAGTTTTGAACTGTCTGCGCAGACGCACATTTTGAATTATTATAAACAATTAAGTATATTTCATTTCATTCTACAATAAAGGCACTACAATAAAGAATATATTACACTTGTATTAACATGTAAGTCGATACATTATATCTCAATTATTGTAGCTCTGTATTTTATTAAACACATTATTAAAATAAATAATTTTACCATAACAACAAGTATAAAATTCTTATAACGTCGATATAATACAGTATTCTTGTTTATGATAATATAAAATGTTGACAGCACAAATTCAAGGAGTATTTTTTTATAATAGAAATTAAGTTGGCAATGCGTACGAAGTTTAAGACGCAGATCTCTGTCTTAAACATCGGTCGTGTTTAGACGAGGCCGTACGGTTTCACATTAGCGTTTAAAGATACATTCACTTTAACAGCCGATCTTAAAGATCTAGTGTGAAAAGGGTACTAGAGTACGTTCAAGTTCATCACAGGCGAATATTACCAGTCACTTGCGCAGAAACCAAATTTCGTCCATTACATTACCAACAACTAGCTTAACACATTTCAGTGGCGTCACTTACTTTGATTTGTGTTTAACTACGCGAATTGTGCGATGTTGTTTGTTTATTTCCGTTATTATTATTTATTTCTCGTACGTTTCAAGCTATACCGTGTACTAAAATGAGTAAAAATGTATTTGAAATACATGATTTTGTGTGTTTGGTTTCCACAACAATTGTTTAAAACCCTAATGTACGTCAAATGTGATCAACTGTTTTCTCGCGCATAATTGGTGACGTAATTTATGATACCCTGTGATGAAGTTAAGATGAACGTACTCTAATCTGGCCTAACAATAAGTTTTAAACGGCTCGCATGAAATTTCTGCCCCTTGTTTTTTTAGAATCACAAGAGGAAGGGGGGAGCCTTCCTCAAAAAATTTTCGGGATTTCTTCACTTCCCCTGTCCTTAACTGATTTTCAGAATTGCTTCCCCAAGTTCTCAAATTATTTTTAGACTTTCGCCCACCCGTCCTCTGTGATTTTTAAATATCTGGCCTCCAATCTAACTCAATATGGTCTGTGAAACTTATTAAGAATTCATATACACAATGTATTAAGGTAAAGGGAACACAATTTTTCTCAAAAACGCGATGTTTAAGTTGGTAAAAAAATTTAAAGACCATAATGATATTAAAAATTATTAAAAATAATTCGCTTTCAAATTATACTTCGAAGTACGACTTGAAAGTGAATAATTTTTTATTATATATATATTTTTTATTAAGCTCCGGGCTACAGATAACTAAATTATCTCAATTGTTTGGCACTGTTTCACGAACCGGAACACCGTTTAGGTTTGCACCGTTACATTTCTTGCCCTTTTCCAAACGCACATTAGCCAGGAGATACGCAGGATGTAAACATACAGTCTGTATAATAAGACGTCCTGGTTGATTTTTGGCGAACTATAAGAGAGAATAGGAAAAACTAAAAATAATTTAAAAATTTACTGTAAATATTATTACGCTACCACCTAATAATTGGTCCAATCGTCATTATTATCAATTATTGCTTGGCTTCTTTTAGGTACACTTTCTACCAGCTTTTCGGCATACTTTGGCAGTGGTCTCCATATTTGCCGTATTTGACGAGTTAGCTGCTCCAAATTTTGAACGTTTTTTGTTTGAAGCTTATATTTCATGTACCCCCTATGTAAAAACTAGATTCATCATAGAAAACCACATCACTCCAATCGCGGTCTAAATTTTCCTTGGCCCAAGCGAGTCGTTTTTCGACATGTTTCACCGATAACAATGGTTTTTGTTTAGTTCTCCTGAATATAATACCAATTTCAATTAAACGACTTCTCAGTGTCATTAGACTTAACTTAATGTTCTTTTTTAACAAAATTGCCTGATATTTACGTATTTATAACATAGGATTATTTTTAAAAACCTTAAAAATCACTTTATAGTGGTCACTTTTTTTAATCGACGATTAGATAAATCGTCAACATTTTTATTAATTTTATAACATTTCACCCAATACTTCACAAAGTCTCCTGACTTGTGCATATATTTTGCTGCACTTGAAAAGGACATTTTTGGCTCTTTTGGGTAGGTACATAAAAATACCGCTTAAAAACGTTTTGCATAAATAGCACTCATTATTACACAACCGCACTACTGAAAAATAAAACACTAACTAAACAATTTTTATTATCGGGCGTATTAGCTTTTGATGTTCTTATCATGTTTGAACCTGTTTATTATTTGAGCACATGCCTGATCCTGAGTTATAAGCATGTATGACTTATTATACAGACTGTATATTTACAAAAGTAGTTTGTTCTCGAAGGAAACGATTTTGTCATTTGGCAACTATACAATATGGACTAAACCTTGAACTTTAAGATGCACAATTGATAGATTACCGGGGGTCTGCGAGGGTCCGAAAAATATTCAAATGATGTTAAATAAAATTTGTTATTTGTTTTCCTTTAGACGAATTTCATATATGCAAGAAATCATATTTTGACAGAACTCTAAATAAAATACTCAGATCAAAACTATGTTAAATGAACTGTGTTTAGATAGATTTAACATGTTAATAATGTTTGTAATATTATCAAGATTTACATCATTTATTCATGTTCTATTATAAAAAAAACCCTTTATATTTTTATCATGGTTTTATTCTTTTGATAAAACACACGTTTCCTTACTGTGACAAACACTAAATAAATTGAAATTAAATTAATTTATTTAATGTTAAAACTTTAATAAATTTTAATAATTTATTTTCCTCATTCCCTGAAGTTCTCTGAAATGTGTTTAGTTAGAAAAAAGAAATATAATGACTTGGGTGTCTATTCTGTAACTTGGTGACAGTTACTGCTTGGTAAATATCGCACAGAGAGAGCACTATGATAGACAGTAACAGTTACAGAGAACAATCAAAGAAACAAGTGTAAATTCACATTCTCCGCGACCATTATAGAATTTACCAATTTTGACTACAGAAAGTTAATATTCTAACACAAGAGTTGGAATGTTTTTCTAAAGCACTTATCTTCTAATGCATTTTGCGTGTATTTCATTCCATCACTTGTTATGGAATAACTATTCCATTCTTTTTGTAATATGTTTTTATAGGGTTACATTAAACTATATGCAATGTTTACATTAAATAAATGCAACATAACTTCCTAAAAAGTACTTAAATAGTGGCTGATGTGCTAATTGATTAATTTGTTATATAATATAAATTATTTGTTAAGATAAAATGTTTGTTAAAATAATTATTTGTTATTTTTTTTTTCTTTCTGGTGGTCGTGGAGAAAGCAGGGTCTGAGACTCGGTTGGAAGAGAAAATTCGATGCTCGTGGTTCCTCACGCTCGCCTGCGGCTCGCGCTCGTTATGTTCCACTCGGATCGAATTTTCTCATTCTAACCTTGTTACAAAATATACTATTCTAACACTTGTACATTATAATTATTAGTTAGGTATACAAACTTAAATTCCAACCATCACAGTCGTACATCAAAACTGTAGAAACGTAACTGCTTACTTTATGTGAGAATTGCACTGGATGATCATTATGTCTACTTGTCTATTGGCCAGAAATCCGTCGTCCCGCGCCCTTTCGATTTTTTTCAAACTCATGCTGTTTCAAATATAGTCAATTCAAACGTTAGAATACAGTATTGCTCTTATGGCAAATGGGAACGGTGTTGCCAAATGTTGCAAATATGTCCAATTTTATGTTCTTTTGTCGTTAATTAATTGAACTAAATGGAAAAAGTATCGAAGACTCGTATAACTTACAAATATTAGGTAACACGGTACAGATATGAATAACCATTTGTAGAATATCGTGTCTTTAAAGATCAGCGCTTTTTATAACCGGCAACGTGGCCAAGACAGAAAAGGACAGAGTCATTGGGAGAACCCATTAGAGAGTATGAAAAAGAACTACTCCATTTGCCATGTACTGCATTCTAACGTTTGAACGGACTATAGTTCAAACAACGCCTCACATAATACGTAATAATTTTTTAGAATCACTGCTAATTTCGCGCACAATCCTCACACCTTGTCATGACATACATATTGAACTGTACTTATACTCTGTTTTGTTACTAATTATGCACACTGTATTATCGAAACTTTCGACAGGACACTGAAAAAGGAACTGTTGAAAAGCTTGCAGAATAGACCCCTGAAACGATATAACGTTTTATCCTAGCAATCTCTAGTGTACAAGAGTGAGATCATCATAATCTACAAGCCGAATTCGACCACTGCGGAACAAAGACATCTCCATTATGGTACGTACTCAGCGCTCCGCTCGACGGATCCGTTCGTCCGACTAACCAATTTAGAAGCCAGCAAATATTTCAAATTGTCCAGCACCCGTGAAAAGTCGGATTGTGTTCAACTTTTTGGGCCTCACCATCCTCACTAAATAATCAAACTGGTCATTATTACCGGATTACATTAGTACCAGAAAGTTTTTTCGTTTATTTGATATTATTAAAATAGAAACAAATCGAAAGAAAAAAATGTACTTTATTGAGTAAAATAGTTACCATTTATCAGGAAGAGAAATTATTCCGGATTTATAAAATTCCAGATTTTTTTAAGGAAAAAATTGCTCAAGGCTCATTTTAACATGCTTCATATCTCTAAGTGTCTTGTTTCTTAAAAAGTGTTCCAGTGACCGAAATAAGTGATAGTCGGAGGGTGAAATATTTGGTGAATAGGGTGGGTGTGTTAGAACCTCCCAATCAAGCTCGGAAATTCTTCACGTGTCTTTTTTTGATAAATGAGGTCAGGCATTGTCGCCTTGAAGAATAACTCCTCTCCTATTCACAATTTCTGGCCGATTTCTGGTCAAGTTCTGATTCAGTTGATCCAATTGTTCACTGTAGAGATCAGAATTAACACTTTGCCGCGGTTTTAACATCTCATAATAAATTATTCCTTTATAGGGCCTTCCAGATCGAAGTTCATCATCCAAGCATAAATTTCCTGATTTATATTTTTTAAACCACTGTTGACATGTGCGTACACTTAGTTTATCACCATAAACAGTGCAAATGTTTTATGTAGCAACTCTAGCAGATTTTTTTTTTATAGTACTCATACAACATTAAACAGCATAAAAAATGTTTTGATGAAAATTCTTCCGCAATTTTAAAATGCAAGGGTTTAAAATGAAACGAAAACAATAATTTGGTACTCAAGATTACAGATTTTAATCAAAACGCAAAAGACGTCTGTTTAATTCAGCGAATAAGTCGTGACTAGTTCGCATACTGCACTAATAATATAAAAACGAAACAACTTTCCGGTACACCTAATAAATAATATGCTGCAAAAGCTCTATTTCGATTATATAAATATAAGTTATATTCATAATTAAATTTATGCCTTGCATTCATATTGAATTTTAATAATTTGAATTCAGAGTGCCTGAAATATTTTGAATCTCAATAACGAGGATAAAAATGAATGCCAAAATATTCAAAAGAAGTTAATTGCAGTGCAAAAAAATTTACCTCTGAGCGTAGAGCTGAAAACGGTAGAACGGGTGAATTACCGACAAACAGATACATCGAGTGGAAAACCGAGTACGTACTACTACTGGTATATGAGGCACAGAATCGAACAACGAAAAGATGACTGAAAAAATAAAGGTACTCGTATTTAAAATGAAAATGCACGTTGATTGCCAATAATTAAATTATTTATTTAAAAGTAGATAGAAAAGAAAAATTTTGAATTAAAAAAAATCGCTTTCTGATAACTTACTCACAAGCGACATTTTTGCACTCACAAAATGCGATTCTGCAGGTGGATTTTTCGAGTGTTGTTGGGAGGGCTACATTTTTGATTTTAGGTCTTTATTTCAACAGATAAAAATCATCAACACACTTTAAAAATAAAAAAAGTTTATTAACATCTATTATACAATAGTCAATAAGATTAAATCGAAGTTTATCACAAGAAGTAAGTCAGACTGAAAAAAGATAATTTTCACTACCAAAATTTTAAATCAGAGTCCCTACTGAATATTTAAATGCAAGATAGGCAGTATTTTTGCATAAGCATCTCTATTTGATCATTTTGAATAATTTAGTAGCTATATATCTTAGTTCAGCTCAATAAATATCAAGTTGTATATTAATCTATTCCATTAACTATTGGCAAAGACATTTCAAATATTTTATAATATCTAGAACTTCTCTTTGCAATATCATATGCAGTTTCATTATTAGTATTCTTAAGCGTAGAGTCGATATACGGATGAGAGAGCAAAAGCTGGACAGTTTCATAAGAAGCACCGTGAGAAGCTGCAATATGAAGAGGAGTTTGCCCTGGAAAAGTATGACAATTAATATTATATAATACACTTTAAAAAAATTTATACATACCACCATCGCTCTTGGCATTTACATCCGCTCCATGTTGTATCAATTTCGCAGCACATTCGAAATGATTCCATTGACACGCTGAATGTAACGGTTGCCACTGAAACTCGGTCTTAGCCGCTACATCTGCACCATACGATAACAATAATTCGACTAGTTCAATATCGTTACTGTAACAAGCTCTATGTAAAGGGGTGTAACCATCATTGTCTCGGGAATGTACTAGTGATGAATCGGCTTCTAAATGTTTCAATACAATATCCTTTTTCCCTTTCTCAACAGCCCACAGAATTTCCTTACTTGGTAATTCTAAAAATACCACAAATTAAGTGATTTATAAGTAAAATTTTAAAATTAAAAATTTGAAATGAAACCGAGATAACCTATAATTTAGGAAAATATTTAATTTTTCTTACCGTGTGGGTGTTTTTCTTCTTGTATGTCATTAAAATCATCGTCCCAACCACTAACTTGAAATCTATTTAGATCTTTTGTCATTTTACATTTAAAATAATTATTAAATGCACCAAATATAAAAAAATTGGAAGTGTCTCAATTCTAACCTATATTTGACGCAAACTTTTCACAACCTTGAAGAGTGAAACTTCACAGTAGTTATTGTTTGTGTTTTCGTGTAATTGATCATGTTCTGTGTTGATCATATTTGAGCACATGAAATTATATATTTTAAAATATTTGTGAGCTACCCAATGCGGCATTTATCAAGAACACTACTTAGAAAACTTTTAGAAATGTCTTGTCCGCAGAGCGTTTGCCTGCAATTGGAATCAAAAGATAATTACACCACAAAATTAGACACAGAAGTTGAAATTAAAGATGGTTTTGATTTTGGTTCTGCACTGTTAACAGTGTTTGATATCAATGAAACTATCCTTGAATATTTACCATATTGCGATTTGAAAAGTTTATCGAAAATTAATGCTGCGTGGAAAAATCGAATAGATGAATATGTTACGAAACGTATCGAACCAAATATTTTCTGTTTTTCACAAACTCTTGCAGAACAGCTATACTACGGTACATGTACTAGTAAGCCTGCATTGAGTATTCTGTTTTTTAACGATCACCTCGTTAAACTTCATCACTATGTTTGTATACACGTACAAGACATTGATGTTTATAAGAAGCCTGGTAAAATATATTCTAGTTTCATCATGGTCACATAATGTAATGATGATTTTTCAGTTGTCCAATTCATTGAAAATGACATATTAGCTGATGAATTATGTCCGATTGTAGCTTTATCGTGTAAACAATCGGATTTGAGTTTACCTCTCGGTAAGAAAACATTACCTAACCTCACCTTGTTTGTATTAATCATTATTCTTTTTTAGGATTGTTTTTCAGCGGTTTTATACTACCAGATATTCCAGGTGTACAAATATCTGTTGTTAATGTATCGAAAGAAAAAACCAATACAACGTTAGAGACAATAAGCAGCAAACTAGATAGCAACTTTTACGTGGAATGTGTGTTAGCGTTCAGTTTACCTGTTACCAAGAGTGCTATATTTAAAAAATTACATACTGTTACTGAACATATACAACGAAGGTATGTTATATTGGGTTGAGTCATAAATATATTCTGCTTTTGTTAACCAATTTAATTTTTCAATAATAAAATGTCAAAGACTTGGTCAGTTTCTTTGGTTTAAGCAGAACTAGATTTTCAAATCTAATAATTTTTAACGTTTGAATGAAGCTTCACGTCAAACATTTTTAATTTTATAAAATCTTAACACTAAGAACAATAAAATACTTATAGGGACCTGCGGTTTGAATCTTTGAAATGCATAGACTTTTTTCTACGTAGATAAAAAATAGAGCCCTCCTTTGTTAACACCTTTTTGATCCATGTAGTTTTGAAAATTTGTAAATATTTCATTTTCGAAAGACCATCTCCAAATCATGAGATAGAGACCTGCGGTTGAAATTTTTGAAATTCTGAGGTCCTAAAAAGCGTTATGTCCAATTTTGAAGCAACTCTTAATCAAAATTTATTTTTTGCCTTATTTTTTTGTCAATTTTTTTTTTGAAATTTTAAAAAATTCTAGCTTAACAATAATATGTAGGGAACGGTGGTTTGAATTGTTAAAATCTTTCATATATTGTTTAGTCTACAAGAAAATTGGGGCTTTAATAACAACTTTTATAATAAAAACAAAACTTTTGAAAATGGTCAAAAATCGAAAATATCGTTTAGGGGTAGCCCTTACGATATTTATTCGATTTTTTGGAAAAACAAAACTCTGATATACTTCAAAATGTGTATACTTATGTATTTTGAGTCGTAGATCTCAAAAATAATTTCCATTTTAAGCTACGGTTTACCATTTTTGAATATATTTTAAAAAATACCGTCAGAAAATAACCATATTTCAAAATATACATATAAGAGGGTGCTGTAAATATATCTCTTAGGCTCCCAACCCTAAAATTGGTCTACATACAAAATTTAAAAAAAAGTGCGAGAAAATAACATGGACCAATGATAGTTACTCACTACATATTGAGAAGTTCAAATACTGTTTTTTTAACTTTTTTTTATATTGTTTTTATATTTAATTTTAAAAATACAAGTACAGTACTTATACATAGGTAATTTTAAAATTAAAATAATTGTACTTATCCTTATTTACCAATACATAATTATCGATATTTAAAAAAAGTTGCATTCCTAATTATGTCATAACCCGCTAAAATACATGAACTACGCTGTCGTCTACATTCTTATTATTTTATTATTATTTTAATGCGATATGTAACCCATCAATATTGTAATAAAAAATATACTTGATAACTCCAAATAGATAAAAACTCGTTAGCTGGAATGAGCTAATTGTAAAACTAATTATATTTGTTGCCTAGAGCGAAAGTTATTTAAAACTCAACCTAATAAATTTATTTAATTTATTTTACACTTATATATATTTATAGGCAGCCGTTTCATAAATTTTCTTTTGGTGGTGGATTGGTAACAGGTGTTAAAACTTTTAATGTTACCGATATTAAAAAAATTAAAAGATCTGAAGATGTACTTTTTGTGATGTTAAGTATTCCAAAGACCTACGATGTTAACTTTACATCATATTCTTTAAAAATATCCGAGACAATGATTGAAAATGATGAAGTTGACGACTATTTTATAAACGTAAGTTTTAATAACAAAATAATTATAACATAAATTTATATGATTGTATTTTTTAGTTCAAGAAACATTTCATTCGAAGGAAGCATAATGTGGCATTACGATTTTCCTGCACATCGTTGGATGAGAATATTAGCTATGTGATGTCTGTTTTTTGCGAAAATTTTCCGTATATGCAGATATCAGGTTTTAGTTGCAATGGTGAAATTGGATGGGACAATTATGATAAGAAAGGTAATATGAAACAAGAAATCCCAAAAAATTGTTGTCTCCGACTTAGTTAATATTCTCCTCCATTTTCTCCAATTCTTCACCGGTCGCTGCCAGTTGGTTTCCCATCTATACTTCGTTCATTGTTATACAGTATTATTTTCCTCATAGTTTAGATACGAGGACCCTGGAATCATCCTGTTTATATAGGGTGACCATTTTCTTAAGAAGGCAATGCGGGACAGAGCAAAAAAAAAGGTCCTCATCTCCCAAATCCAAGTGAAGAGCAAAAAAAAGGTCCTCATCTCTCAAAATCCAAGTGAAGAGCAAAAAAAAGGTCTTCACCTCCCAAATCCAAGTGAAGAGCAAAAAAAAGGTCCTCACCTCCCAAATCCAAATGCGGGACAAAATGTTAAAATGCGGGACACTCCCGCAAAATGCGGAACGAATGGTCACCCTATGTTTATACCAGGGCTTCGAACCGTTATTTTTTTCGTTTCGGTTTTCGTTCCGGTTCAATTAAAAAAATATATATCGGTTCGGTTCCGGTTTTCGTTCCGGCAAAAATAACGGTTTTTTTCGGTTTTCGGTTCAGTTCCGAGTGATAAATTTGTAAATGCTTGTATTTGTATTAGAAATTTATTTTCTACTATAATTTAGTAGAACATTTTATTCCTTATTTTGTAATAATCATACCAAGGCCGCTGCCAGGGGGGATTCTTGGCGTTCACCCCCCCCCCCCCTCTCGAAATAAAAGAAGCGCATTTTTTTACTTATCAGTTAAAAAAATTACGATTATTTTTTCTGCTCATCAGTTTAAAAAATAATCTTAAATAAAATGGATTTTATAATAAACATTATCACATAAACATTATCTGAACCGAAATAAACCGATATTTTTTTTCGGTTCAGTTCCGGTTTTCGTTCCGACAAAAATAACGGTTTTTTCGGTTTTCGGTTCAGTTCCGGTTCGAAGCCCTGGTTTATACCATTTACACACTAAAACTGTAAGATACGCGAACATAAAGTCCATTGATGTTGAAGATCGGTTTGCATTCACACTAGATGTTTAAATCGTCTGTGCTGCCATCTGCTATGGTAATTTTATTCTTAAGTTAGTGTCATGAATTTACCAGTTTTCAACTGTCTGCTCAGACCGCAGAGGAACTACTAGTAGAGAAGACATAAAGCAAATTTTGCGTAAGCTGAAGGATTGACAAAGACAACATATCATCTGTCTCAAACTCATGGTCTCATGGGATACTGAGAATTTTGCCAACTAGTAGCAAAAGGTTCTTATAACTGTAGGAATTAGCTTCCAACTCATTAGCTTCAAAAATCAGTCCACATTTTGTCTACAGGCTTATTTTTGGATAATGTCCTTTGCATCTATGAATTCATCATAGAGTAGGGTGACCATTCGTCCCGCATTTTAACATTTTGTCCCGCAAAAGTCCCGCATTTTAACATTTTGTCCCGCAAAAGTCCCGCATTTTAACATTTTGTCCCGCATTTTGGATTTGGGAGGTGAGGACCTTTTTTTTGCTCTTCACTTGGATTTGGGAGGTGAAGACCTTTTTTTGCTCTTCACTTGGATTTTGGGAGATGAGGACCTTTTTTTTTTGCTCTTCACTTGGATTTGGGAGATGAGGACCTTTTTTTTGCTCTTCACTTGGATTCGGGAGGTTAAGACGTTTTTTTTTGCTCTTCACTTGGATTTTGGGAGATGAGGACCTTTTTATTTACTCCGTCCCGCATTGCTTTCTTAAGAAAATGGTCACCCTATCATAGAGGCTGTCCATCTCTAAAGCGTCTGTAATTTTCAAACTCTTTGCGGCACATTTTATATGATCATATGTTAAATTTGTTGTTTTTAAAGAAAATGGCCTTATTGCATGTAAGTAATTTGAATTGGAAAAATCAAAATTTCTCCAAAAAAGAAGTCTTTTTTCGCCCTTCAAGTTTTTGACGTAACTTATACATAACATCGAAAAACTCTATAGCCTCTTAAAAAACTGGCAAACAATTTTGAAGGAATAACATATAAATTTCGGTTCTACTGTATTCTTCTTCTCCATTTTCATCCATAATGTATTTCCAAATAAGAGTAGGACATTCGTCTTGTCCCATACTTTGAAAATAAGTTTTTACAGCTGGCCAACATTTTATATATTGCTGGTAATAATGATAACAATCTTGTAGGAACATGTCTAGTTATATGAGGAATTTAGGATGAAAAATATTTAGTTTTTTAATAATATTATTTAATTTTTCTGAAAAGATTCCAAAACATTGTATTATTGCTGAAACCCGAACTTTTCGCGTTCTGGGTACCTGTTTCCCGAGACGCGGGACTTTCAGTACTTAAACCGGGACTGTCCCGAGAAAACCGAGACAGTTGGTCACCCTACTCAAACTAAAATCGACATGAGTAAAGAACTCAAAGGAACCGATCTTATAGGGGAAACTTTTTAAGATCGCAGCGCCATAAGCGGCAAAAGTTGGAACACTCGAATAAAAGCGGCACGTAAAAATTTTAAATAAAATTTTTGATAAATTTTGAAAAAAATAAATTTGCTGCTGGCTTCGAATTGTAAGCCCGTTTAGACAGAAGTTTCCGGTCCCTAGTAATTATATTTAAGAATATTTACAAAGATTAGGAGAAAACTTGCTAAGCGATATGACATCTGGTGGGATTTTAGCAACTACAGAAATAGACATTCTATCACACTTTTTTTATAAAAAATGTTTGCATAAAAATATAATTGCATAAAAACAAGTATTAATATTGTAGCAAAATTACAAAAACCACCAGTAAACATTAAAATTCACGTTGTTTATATGTAACGAATGTCTATTTTGAAGGTTCCAAGTATGCCGAAATAGCGCTGCGATCTTAAAATACTTCCCCTATTCTTTGAAATACATACTATTCTGGATTGTTAACTTTCTCACAAAAATTCCTTTTTTAATAAGTGTTTCGAAATATTGCATTGTAAGTGTTTTTGAAAAAGAAAAAAAAATTTAAGTTCTTAATGAATGAAAATGTTTTTTTTATGCAATTTTGAACAATAAATGTTGTCCCATTCTAACTACTTACGACTCCTGATTATGTTAAAATATTTCAGATTCTAAACCGCCGGACGAAGAACCAGAAACTAAGAAGAAAAAAGGCAAAGGCGAACCGTTGGTTAATTATTTCACAATAATTTTTGTGATATTATCATGGGGTAAAATAATCAAACAATAAATTAATATATACTTAGTGATACTTATGTTTATTTAATGATTTTTAAGTTTTTGATTATTATTTTATTTATAATATTATACCATTTATTCAATAATATATTGTCCTAATTTTACAATACATTTTGTAAGTTTATTCTTATAGCAAATAAAACTTTTTATAAGTATTATGTTTACTACCATACCATATCAAGGCAGTTTTACATAATAGGTACTTTTTTACTGTTTAACCTGGGTGACACGAACTTTGAAGAAATGAGATGAGTTGCCTTGATTTTTGATATTTTATATTCGGGTGACTTCACCAAAAAAAGATTGTTAACCACTGGTTTAACTACTACTATTTCATAACATTTTGACAACCTCTGATAAATAAATGCATGTGGTTGAAACATAACCTTCAAATTAGTCATACGGAATATTATAAAACATTATTTATTTAGTTTAAATAGTAGTTTGTCAAGAGTAAAATGAGTTTTTTTATTGATACTGCTGCTCAAGATGAACCTACCACTTCAACGACTAAATATTATATACAATCTGACCAAGAATCAAGTTCTTCGGAAGGTAAGAATGTTTTCAAAACTAAATGGAAACAAATTATTCACACATTTTATGTTACAGATGAGCCAGAAATTGTTAAAAAAATTCTAGAAAATATGAAAAAATCCACAAATGATCCAAAGCAAACGATTACTAAACCAGTTCAAAAATTCAATAAAAAAGAAATTAATATCGAAGAGGAGAGTAAAAATATGGGTTTAGGTGATAAAAAAAGAAAAGGTTACCATGTTGTTCATAAAGTAACAGATAAGGTAATGGAGGAAAACAATAAAGTGAATGATGTGTTAAAAAAATCTGTTATTACACCTAATTTTGAAAAATTGCACCAAGTACCTGTTCTCGAAAGAAGTGAGCAGGCTTTGAAAATGGAAAGAAAAGTAAGTTTTCTATTTATGTTTTTATTATTTTTATAACAATTCTTTTTAGCGAGAACGTGAAAAGACAAAAGGCAAAAAATGGTATGGTTTGCCCGCTACAGAACTTACGGAAGAAGTTAAAAATGATTTGGAAGTACTTCAAATGCGTTCGGTATTGGATCCAAAACATTTCTACAAGAAAAATGATTTGAAAGTTTTACCAAAATATTTCCAAGTAAGTACCTTAAAATATTTTTTATTTTTTGTGGGGGGAGGTTTTTTCTCGACTGGGCACACGAAATCATTTAATATATTAATTATTTTTTTAGGTTGGAAAAGTCATGGATACTCCATTGGATTATTACAATAATCGTATGACAAAGAAAGAACGTAAGAAAACACTTGTTGATGAATTACTGGCAGACGCTGAGTTTTGTAAATACAATAAACGAAAATATCAAGAGATCATTGAAGAAAAACAGAAGACGCATTATAAAGCCTATCGGCAAGCTAAGAAACTTAAAAGAAAAAATAAATTTTAATATTTGTATTATAATTAATAAAAATATTTTTGTAACCAATCATTTTGTTTCAATTTTTGTATACAAACTATCTAAAAATTAATATTATAAATTAAAATGTAAACTATTCATTTCTTAGATTCGTGCAGACCTACATGTTGAAATCTAGTAACATTAAACGATTGATTGTGGGTTCTGATAATTTTATTAATTTTGTTAAATTAGTAAATTTAAAAACAAATTCCGAGTATCAGTTGTTTAACTTCAGAACCTACGTCATCAAAGATGGTTACTGAATCATCAGCTGATCGTCTTATATTATCTGTCTCATTTTGTAATACGAAACTAAGAGGGAAACTTCATTTTTTATGTTGTATATTTAAAATATCTTAGGGTGGTAATTCTGTAGAGGTACCTGTCAAAATATTTGACATGTCAATCACAATTTTGACATGTCAATGGCAATTTTGATATGTCAATTTGTTATTTTGATATGTTAATTATTTTTTTTATCGATTACACAAAAAAATCGATATTTTTCGAAAAACTAATCTGATCAAAAATTCCTGTTGAACTATTTCGGTTCCCATCTATATTCATTATGGAGATTTTTTTCAGATTTTTAGATCAACCCCTCTGGTAGATAGGGTGGGGGGACAAAAGTTTTAAAATATTTTTGGCAAAAATCCTATTAAAAAAAATGATTTTTCAAATATAAAAATTTGCTTGTTGGTCCACTTACTAAGAGGTTTCATTTAATAGGCCACTCAAAATTTAAAAAAAATAATATTTTTTTTATTAATAATTTTTTGAACTCTCAGTATTTTTCCTATATGTGGGTCAAAGAGTTTTATAAGTATGCCAAATTTCAACTTTCTATGTTCAGCCGTTTAGCTACAATTTCTAACGTACAGACAGACACATGAGTGACGTTATAAGGGTTTTTTGGTGGTCATACCTACAAAACCCTAAAAATGGCTTCTGAGTCCCTCAAGAAAAAATAGATTGTGACCCCCTCCAAGAAAAAATTAGGTGCGCTAAAAATATCAAATATACTTAAAACTGTATAAAACAGCATATAAGTATTTCTATTATCTAACTGTAATGAAACAAATTTAGTATTACTTAAAAAATTATTGCATAACGTTCCTTTTGCTATAATTTTATTATTATTTTTAGTTTTTTACAATCCCATTCTATTTGAGAGTTAAATATAAAATTCACTTTAATCCAAATAACTGTTTTGGTTATCAAAGATTTTCTAACGGTATTTTGAAATACTTCTACGAGAGAAACAGTAAACATTCATGACTTGGTATTAATCTTTTTTTGGTTTATTTTTGGCTTCACGTAAAAATCTGTAATTGCCAACACTAGTCAATAAAAATAAATTCATTCGTGAATCTATTCGTATTATTTAAATAAAAAAATGTTTTTATTAATAGCATAAGACCAACGGAGTTAATAATAAGATACTGTAGCTAAAAATAGATGTTTTTATATGTAAATCATTGAATAAATTATACCTCACACAGTGACAATGGGAATAATAAATTGAAAATATATTATGGGAAGCCCAAAAAAATACAATTTATAGAAAAATTCCAAATATTTATACCGTTATTAAAAAAATGTAAATAAAAATTTTAATCCATGTATTTAACTTCCGTTAATTTAGCTGATAAAAATATATACATTTCCTGCATTTGATAACATTTGGGAAGTATAATTGTTTAAAAACAATTAAATATTTGTTTCCCTCTCTCTTTCTCTTTCGCTTTCACTTTCTCGTACTCCGTACCCTGGTTGTGTATCAAGATTATTAAAGTAAAGGTTGTCTCGTAACCAGTGGCGGTAAAAGGCAGGGGCACAAGTCCAGGGCGCCAGCTCTTAGGGGCGCAAAAACAAACGCTTAAATATACATATTCTAAGTTTTTATTAAGTTTTTCTATTTTTATTTAGATCAAAATTATAAACTTTCATTTCTCTATCAATCTTGTACAGGGCCGGCCCGATGAATTCTAGCGCCCCGGGCAAATATTTGAATTGCGCCCCTTAATGAATGATAGGTAGGTTTTTAAAAAATATATTATTTATATTGGTTTTAAGCCCATTTTTGAAAATATATTATAAAAAAATGAATAAAATTATTATAAAGGAAGAATCATCTACTAAAAAAAGATAACTGAATGTGCATTAATAATTTATTTATTAAAATGAAAAAACAACTACGTTAAATAATAGTTTATACAGATTACATATTACCTACAAGCTACAAGTTCATTTTTCGAGCTTTTAAATCAGCGACATTTTTGACTATTTCGGTGATATCTAATTTCGATGCGATATCATTTTCGATAGATAATATCGCCAGATTATTTAATCTTCTCTCACCACTAGCAAGAGTAATTGGTATCGTTAACATTATTCTTAATGAAATCCAAATATTAGGAAGCACATTTTGTAATTTATTGGATTTTATAAAATTTAGAACATTTAGGCCCGGTCTTTCCACCTTCAGATAAAGTTCAAGGTAACTATCTGACAGATAAGGTTATTTTTAACTTCATCTGCTGAGTAAATGTCATCCCTTCTTTCTATACAAATGTATCTATCAGATAGTTATCTAACGGATAATGATACTGACGTATTTAATTCACTGACTGGTATTGACATTTATTCAGCAGATGAAGTTACAAAAAATAACCTTATCTGTCAGATAGTTACCTGGAAATTTATCTGAATGTGGAAAGACCGGGCCTTAAAGGTTCATAAATGTCTTTAGGCAAAAGAGCTGATGCAGATTTCAACTCATCAAATAATTCTGCTCCATTCACGTCAAAATCGCTGTCTGTTTTTAATTTCAGATGCAGATCTTTGTATAAATTAATCAAATCATCATCGACTGGTAATTTATTGAAATTATACAAAAAACCCCATGTTTGGTGAAACTCATTTAATTGTTGAAAACGTTCCTGAAGAGATGCTATGGCATTATCTAAAATTACGTTAAATACATTATTTTCTACTGGACTTGTTTTAATATCATGTATAATATAATATCATATAAAAATATATATATACATACAGTCTGTTTCAAACGGTTAGGCGGAACTAAATGGGAATTTCGTTCTTTTAGGTTGTCACGAGAAGGGACCTTGCTAGGGATATTTCATTTTTCAAGTTGGAATGTCAAAATTAAAAATTCCAACAATGAAACCATGGAAACGAAGTATATATGTCAAAATTAAATTATTTTTTTATATATTTTAATGACAAAAATATAAATAATTGGGAAACTTGTAATAAGAATGACACAAAAAATTAACATATAAAGATAATGACATTTTAAAATGATGAAAAAAATCACCAAAAAATATTTATTGTAAGTATGATTTACAAAGCTTAAACAACACGGCCAAAAAGCACGATTTAAACGATGAAAGTAACTAGATTGCAAAATCTAGTTCCGCTTAACCGTTTGGAACAGACTGTAATATAAAATTCAATATCCTTAATTTTGCGCTCCATGTTTCGCGGCGCCCTAGCTAGCGCCCGGTTCGTCCGTGCTTCAAGCCGGCCCTGATCTTGCCTTTTTTAGGATTTTGTAGATGATGACCACCAAAAAACTCTTATAATGTCATTCATGTGTCTGTCTGTCTTTACGGTAGAAATTGTAGCTAAACGGCTGAACATACGAAGAATAACTCAAAAGAATATGTTTGAAATAAGATTGCGAGCACCTAAACTTCCCTCTTGGGTACCCCAGTGCATATACTAAAAAAGGGCGCAGTTTGGTGGGTTTGCCCCCGACGCCAAAAGAACTAGCGTCGGCTCTGGCGCCAGGGAAGGGTCGATTTTCGATAGGGAAATATTTAATTTTTTTTGTTCATCTGTTAAATCACCCCCTCGAAAAATTGTCAGTTCTGCCCATGGGGGGGGGGAGGTAATAATATAACTACAGATAAAAATACCGGCGGTTTATAATAAACCGCCGCAAATTTTAACCGGTGGAAACCGGCTGGGTGCCATTGTTTGTAAACTACTCCTGTTCTTTGAAGTTATTACATAATTCTTAAACTTGAAAACAATTAAAAAATTACTCATTTATAAAAGGAAATAACTTGTGGTTTGATAAAGTTTATCATTTTCTGCTCTTAATTAGTTGATATTATTCATATATATACAAATCTGTGGTATATAAAATAACATTTCTTCTGTGCTTCTCGCAAAGTCAACAAGAAAGTAAGTACATGCAAATTTTATAAGTAAAATAAATCTAGAATATTTAATTTAAACTAAAATAATAAGTAAATTAAATATTTTAAAACTATAAATATTTAATTTTATTTTAAAATTAAAATAAAAGCTAAATTTATGTTTCTATACGATTGCTTTGTATTTCTATGCTATTAATAAGTGTTTATATTTTTAATTTTTAAATAAATTTTTTATTCGCTTTTTTCTTGTTTTATTTTAAGCGCGGGGCCCCCTTGATCGTGGAGCCCTATGGGAGGGAATCGGTCGAATGTGGTTAAGACCGACCCTGACCAGGATTTTTTTTTAGATATGTTAAAAAAATATCGGACTTTATTGTTGTTAAATAATTGATTATTTTTTAATTTTAATTTGGTATCAAATTTAGTGACGTAGGCAGGTAGGGGTTAGGAGTATAAAACCCCACTATGAAGCCGGATTCTTTTTGTCATTACTTCAGTTCGTCCTCTTTCAGGATTTTGTAGGTATGACCACCAAAAAACTTATAATGTCATTCATGTGTCTGTCTGTAGGGTAGAAATTGTAGCTAAACGGTTGAACATACGAAGTTGAAGTTTGGCATGCTTATACAACTCTTTGACCCACATATTGAAAAAATACTGAGAGTTCAAAAAAACATATCACAAGATTAATATAAACAAATATGTATTTAATGAAAAAATAAATATTTTTTTAAAATTTTGAGTTGGGTATTAAATGAAACCTCTTAATGAGTGGATAATTTATTGTGAGGTATCAAAAGAAACTTCTTAAGCCGTAGATTAAGGAACAAAACGTGGTTTTTCACATTTTTTTTTTTTTTTAATGCACTAGCCTGCACCCTTTACCGCAAAGGTGTTAAACTAAAAAGCTGAAAAAATTAATAAATAATGAACATCGATCTAAACCGGAAACTACGAACGGAATTTTTAATCAGATTTCGTTTTTGGAAAATATTGCAGTTTTTGTGTTTTTAACAAAAATAATTATGGAGCTCTTAGTACTCCAATAACGAATAAAAATGATTATCAAAAAACTGTTGATTTTGACGTGATTTTAGAAAAAAATGTTCTTCGATATCCAATATTCTGTTGGTTTCTTACACTTTTTAAACACCTACAAAACCCTGAAATGTGTGAAAATTCACACTTCATAAATTTTAAAAAAATTTAATTTGTAGCGAACCACTTATATTACATAGATATTGGTAAAAAAAATATATGATGTAGCGAATTACCGACATTTACAATTATTACTTGTCGGTAGAATACATTTAAATATTTTGTTATGTATTTGTTTTACAACAGCTAGTCTGCAGAAGTTGCCCGTTTTAGTAGGTATATAACACGCCCTAGCAGGTACAGAAATATTAATTATAAACCAGATAATTTTTTAATGAAAAGTTTCAATAAATCGGCACCGGTAATAATCTTTCTACGTGTGCAATAACCGGACTCAACAAGGGCCGACAACAAGTGCTTATAGGTGCTGGAAACAATCTTTCTACGTGTTCGTACTCGAATGGGTTCGCTCACCTTGTAACCTTTCATCTTCTGCACTACGGTTTTATTATTGAATATATAGGTTCCAAAATGAGTCGGTCTCTCTTATTAAATACTAACGAAACCCTGAAATATGTGAAAATTCGCGCTTTAATTCATCTTTTTAACGACTAGAAAAAATTCCATTTATTAGTAATTACACACACCGGCAAATTTAAAGGAACAGATTGAAATTATGATTTTTTTAATTTTTATTATTTTATTAAACCGTAGGGAAAGATTGTTTTGACGCCAAGGAGAACAAAATGCATCATTTAATTTTGCTACTACTGTATCTTTTGGTAGAGGTTCAATTATGGTGTGGGGTGGAATATGTTTGGGAGCTCGCACAGAGTTAGTGGTGATTGATGGCGGAGCGTTAACTGCAGATAGGTACATCAGAGATATTCTTAAAGACCATGTTGTACCTTTTGTCCCATAAAAAATTTCACCCTAATACCGAATAATGCGCGCCCACACGTCGCCCACTGTGTAAATAAATAAATAAAAATAAATATATATTTTTCTAGGCAGAGAGCCAATACACATATCTTACATGAAACATAATAACTACATATATACAAAAAATATAACAAATTAATAAAAAATAATGAACTATACAATTTGCTCTATACAATTTGTTTAAGGTATTCTTTAATTTTATTTTTAAACAGTTTCACATTTGTACTATTTCATAGTTGACTTCTTGTTTTTGGCTGAAATAAGAATGTTATGTTTTCCACGCGTATTATAACTATGGATCGAATCTCTGTTAATATTTATATTATCAAAACAAGAAGGCAACAAACCATGATCTAGTTGATAAATAGTTGTAAGTACATTTATTTCTATTTTATTCTTAATATTTAACCAATTTAACTCATTTAGCATACTTTGTATATGGGTATCTTTCGGACACCTTAAGATAATTCGCATTGCCTTATTTTGCAACACTTGTAGCCTATGCATTTCCTTTTCGGTAATTGTACAGTATTGCAATATTGAAAATGCGGTTCAATTATAGTATTATATACTAGCGTTCTTGCATAAGGAGTTAAATTTCCAGATAGTCTGTTTAACATACCTACTTTTTTCCCAATAATTTTAATTAAACAATTTACATATGCACTAAATTTAAGTTTGTTGTCAATTACAACGCCCAAATATTTAATCTCTTCAACCCAGTCTATATAAGATTTATCCATAATTACCCTATTAGAACCATTAGACACAACACAATCCCATTGATTATTGCTCCCAATAAACATACATTTAGTCTTCCCCACGTTAATTTTCAACTTATTAATAGCAAAATATATATTCAAAATCTCTAGCTCCATATTTAACTCTTCAATCACTTTACTAGGATTATCAGTGTAACAGATTTTTTAAATCAAGTGGGTATAATAACAATGGGTTGGCCAGCGTGCTCCCCTGACCTCAACCCGATTGAACATTATTCCAAAAAACATCATACTAGAAGATTACCTGAAAGATATCAACAATATGTATACTACAGGGAAAATAATTAGATTTTTATGTCTGTTCCTTTAAATTTGCTGGTGTGTGTATATAAGACTCCCTAATTCTTGTAGATGGCGAATTTAGAAGTAGTAGATGCATATTTATATCCAGAAGAAAATGCCATCGAGCATAAAACGGATAAATTTGAACTGGTCCATGAAGAAGACCCAACTCCAATCTTTAGAAGAGGACAAAAATTTACTATGGCCATACGTTTTGAAAAACGAAATTACGAAGAAGGAAAAGATTTGATAAGACTCAATTTTAGTTATGGTAATAATTAGATTTAAAATTTTTGAAAAATTTGTAATTAATAATTTTTAGGAACCAACGCAAATGTTATAAAGGGGACTAAGGGCGTGATGCGCATTGGAGCCCAAAAAGTTTCAATGGATGTCCCTAAAAATTGGGCTGCCAATATTGTTCACAAACATGATGATACTATGACTATTGAGGTAAGGTGTTATATTTTAGATTGTTGTAAATTTGGAACATGTTACAGACATATACAATTGAGAAGTCTTATGTACCAATTTTAACTCGAATTGAAGACGAGTCAAAATTTAATTTGAAATTTTGTAGATCCAAATCGCGTATATAAAATATAATCGTGTAATATAAAATAAGCAAACAAAAATCTGCAGCTTTAGGGTGTAGATATTTGTGTGGAATCCCCTGCTAATCTTGTTAACTCTCCTGAGCTAGCGGCTCTGTATTTGAGGTGTATAATACAGATAATAGTTAAATTCTATTTCGCTATTATTATCATATTTGTTGATTTCCCTACCCTGTTTCGTGAATGCACTTGCTTAAATCCATTCTTAGTCATCTTAGAATCTCTCTTTAGAATATTCAGAATATAAAGATCTTCTTTCGTACGGGTCATTTGAAATCGTTATACAGGTCCCTCTGTGACCCGCGGGTCATACGTTCGCCATCACTGATGACTGATCAGTATGACTGATCCAACGCCATTCCCCCAGTTTGTACTCATTTAGTTGTCCTGCTGATATAATTGGGATCTTTTTTAGGGTTTTGTAGGTATGACCAAAAACCCTTATACCGTATTTTGTCGTCTGTCTGTCTATCTGTCTGTCTGTCTGTCTGTCTGTCTGTCTGTTCGGTAAAAATTGTAGCCAAACAGCTAAACCTAGAGAGTTGAAATTTGGCATGCTTATACAACTCTTTGACCCGCACATAGGAAAAATACTAAAACATCTAAAAAACATACCCCCCTAAAAATATAAACAAATATGTGCTCATCGAAAACAAAAATTTTTTTTTTTTAATTCTGAGTAGGGTATCAAATGAAAGCCCTTAGTACGTGGATTAACGGTCAAATTTTTATTTTTGCAAAATAAATTATTTTGATGCGATTTTTGCCAAAATTGTGCGAAAAAAATTTTGTCCCACACCCTGTAGCCCAGATGGTTTAAACTAAAAATCTAAAAAAATTCTAAGTAATGTATATTGGTGTGAACCGAAATAGTACAACAGGAATTTTTGATCAGATTATGTTTTCGGAATATAACGCATTTTTTGTGGTTTTTGGTTCACAAGTACAAAAGTTATACCAATGTAAGACACTCACATGCAAAGCGTCCGATAGCGTAATGGGTTAGAGAACTGCTAAAATAAGCTGGAAAACGAAGGGTTTCGAGTTCGAGTACGGAGTGAATTTTATTTTTTCTGTTTTTTTTTTTGCATTTTTATTATGTTGAAATTATTTTATCAAAATTCTAGTTAGATTTTGACAAATGTTATATTTAATTTTTAAGAGCGTAAATTTAATAACCAATCTTATTATATGCGTAACATACGATAAATTATTTTAAAAATATCGTCCATTTTGCCGTGATTACTACAAAGTAAAATTTGTCCTACACACTCAGCATACCGCCTTCACTTATTATATACCTGCGAAACCCTGAAATGTGTGAATATTCACACTTCACATAAATTTTTGGTTGAGTTTATCAATCTGGATATTATGATTTGTTCACGTCTGTTGTTTTCGATTGTCCTTAATTTTTTAAAGTATGACTACTCCAGCGCCATTTTCTCCGTTTGATCTTATTTACGATTGACGTAATGTTTACCCTCTCCCAAAGACATTCATTGGTAATGATATTGGGCCAGAATATATGTAATATTCTACGAGGGTCGTCTCAAAACTAAATTTCACTATTTTTTTAAATCCGTGTGGTTGGCAGTAAAAGTCTGGGAGTCTCAGGGAATTTGCGTCTGGGTGTAGTGGCAGCACTGTAAAATTTCTATGTACGTGCGTCGATCAATCTGGCAGTCAGGCTCCAGCCACTATGGAGACTCCACTTACTCCTACCTCCGATTGCGAAGTTCGTGGTGTTATTCGTTTTTTGACGGCAAAAAATAAAAATGCTACTGATGTACCTGCTACGGTGTCAATGACCCTTCGAACATCTTCGATAACAGTCGTGGTGCGGGAAGCGGAGGGGCGACCGCTTCGTTGTTCATCGTGTAATGTTGTTCTCCCTTCAATGAATGATTGACGCCAACGAGAAACTATTGGCCTTGACATAACGTCTTCACCATAAACACTACACAACTCGCGATGAATTTCAGTAGCTCTGTTAGTTTTCAATATAACAAATATTGTAGCCGAGTTTAGCCAAATGGTTTAACACGGCTAAGCTTTCACAACCCTAAGTCAAAGATTGCGAAACTTTTTCCCCAGACGGGTCAAAATTTAATTTGAAATTTTCTATATTCAAATCGCGGGATAAATATGTAAGTAATCTGCCGGCTTAGGGTGTTAAATATTTGTGTGGAACCCCTGCTAATCTCGTTAACTCCACCTAAGCTAGTTTAGCTTAGCGTTCATAGGCCACAAGGATTCCTAGGATCCAGGATACATGATATGGTGAAACTGATGTTACGTTGGAAAATTTGATAATGATAAACTTTTTATAATCATAATATGAGCTCTAAATAGACCCAAACTAAAAATGTAGGTGGATAGATTGCATATAAGAGGACATCCGGACATAAATCACAGAACAAAAACCTACAGTACTCTTTGAATATTCGTTAATTTCAATTTGTGGATCTTTTAATCTTTTGAATTTCAAATTTTAGAAAGCTCTTTAGATCAGTCACTAATTTCATATGCTTTTCCGTTTTACATTGAAGTTTGAAATCTATGTTTCAAATTATGTTTCAATATTATGTTAACTAGAGTTTAATTCTTAGGTAATAACTCCTCCAGATTGTCCAGTTGGTATATGGCAAATATCTATTGAAACTAATTCTGTGAATTCTACATCAAAATCTTCAGTTTATATTCATGAGCAATTGATTTACATTTTGTTCAATCCATGGATTTGCGGTAATTTATTTTACTGTATAATTTTTTTATTTATTTATTTTATTTATTTTGTTTTCTTTGTTGATAGTTCATATGTTTTGATATGTTTTACAGAGGACACTGTTTGCATGCCCGATAAAAGACTTTTGGACGAATATATCCTGACAGATGTTGGTAAAATCTGGGTTGGACCCTGGGGCTCCAGCCGTGGGCGAGAATGGGTGTTTGGACAATTTGATAAATGTGTACTGGAGGCCGCAATGCTCATGTTTGAAAAATCAGGATTGCCAGCAACAAGGTACAGTCAAATACAACTTAAAACCAAAATCATTTAGTTTGATATTATTTTATATTCACTTCTTGTTAAAGCTACAGATTTTCCATTAAATTGTTTCTTGGGGGGGGGGGGATTATATCTATTATTAAGCATAACGTGGCACAGACTCCAGTTCTCGTTTTAACATCCGGTAAATTAATTAGACTTTATTTTCATCCTATTTCCGACTTCTTTCTTGATCTTTCCAATCCAAGAAATGCGTGGGTTTTTCACTCGGAAACTGCTGAACCGATTTTCTTGCGGTTTTTTTCTATCTATAGCTACATCATCTGGTTAGGTTTTCGGCTATGCTGGTACAGGGGGTGCGTTTTGTTGGTGGTTGGTTAGAAGTAATAGAATTGATGCACAAGAAAACGACAATTTTGATCGTGAAGTAAACATGGAATTACATTTGTATGGAGGTTAAATTATATGCTTGCAGAACAAATAACGAACATATTTCAACTTAAATAAATAATCTAAATAAAAAATGCAGAATAAAAAAACTTTATATTTGAAGCAAATATTCTAGAACGTAATGTTTCAGAACGAACAATAGGGGATAGGCATGATTTTTTTTTTATTTTTTATTATATTCCTCTTGTTGCATATAAACATAAAAAACAGTTTTTATTTTGATTTTTTGTAATTTGAAGGCTTAAAAAAATCATAAATGTATGTAGCGCGCGAAAACGACGTGTGACGTCATACCCCTTCTGACTGACGTATGACACTACTAGCTTACCGGCGTACATAGTCTGTTGTGAACTTATTTGTTTGTATAACTTTCATAGGTTATGTAAAGTTAGAGTGATTTTAGTTAAAATAAAGTTTAATTCTATAAAAACAATTTATACATGTTTACCGAATTAAATTTTATATTAAAATAGATAACTTATATTGCAGTATTTCAATTATGCCTCTAACGTTTTGTAACTTCATGTAAACAATGTAGTAAAATTCTGACATCTAAATTACATAAATATTTACATTTTACAGAGTTGCAGCGTTTGTTTAGATAAAGTTATAGAATATAAAATAAAAATTACTTTGACACCACGTATTTCCTCAGCACTGTAGCATTCATTATTTTTCATATATTCCATGAGCATAAATGCATCAATGTTGGGTAAATTATCACTCTGAGCCCTAACAAAATCTTTATCTGCCATTTTAATAATAAATGCGTGAAAAATTGCTTAAAAACAAATACAAAACTCTCGAACAATACAATACACACACGTGTAAAGATTATGTTGTAGCTGTATCTGTGATGTGAAACCCCTGTCGTTTGACGTCATACTCAGTCGTTTTACTCGGCAACCTTCGCTCCGTGGTCGGCTTATTTCAAATTTACAATATTTTAATTCAAAAATTTGGCTATAATATTAATTAAAATGTAATTTTTGTTTTGTTAGGTGACATAACTAACATTAACATATCAAAATAATGTAGTTTTAAGGAAATACAAATTTTATGCGTATCCCCTATTGAATTGTACATAAATTTTAAGTTAAAATTTAATAATACTACGCAAAATGAGAAAATACCTAAAAGTGAGAATTATTTTGAAGCAGTAATACCAAGATTTAATTCTAAATACATTTCAAAACCAAATGAAAACAACTGCATTTAAATATTACTTTTTATCCCCACCACACTTATTCATTTCAGTCGTTCGACCTCAAATCATCGAATGAGTAGAATGAATAGAATGAGAATATTGTCCCGACAAAACGCGTATTCTGATTAAACTGAAACCAGAATTGGCACAACAAAACGCACTCATTGTTTATACACTAACCAGAATGGGAAGAATTTTGAAAATTTGTTCGGTTATTCCAAAGATATAATAATATTTGTGCGAGAGAGTCGTACAAAATCCATATTTTCGGTTTATATTTTACACATTACTCGAAAACTGGTAGTATGATTTTCATGCGGTTTTTTTTATCTGTACCTACATCATCTGGTAAGATTTTAGGGTATGTATTATTAAAATTGGTTCAGTAATTCCAAAGATGTGCGCGCGGATGAAAACTTTGTTGTCGCTGATTTTTATTTTTTTTGCAAATATCAGCGACAGCATAAATTTCATCAGCGGCAATATTGGTACATGATTTATATACTTAAGAACTGAAAGTATTTTTAAAATCTGTTCAGTAGTTCCAAAGATATAATGATATTTATGCTCGCGGCTAATACAAAATCCATATTTTTTGTTTATATTTATAGCATTTTCTTGAAACTATCAGTGATAACATATATTTCTTCTGTAGCAAACTTTGTATACGATCTATACGCTAACCAGAATTCAAAGAATTTTTAAATTCCGTTTAGCAATTATGACAATTTTTTGTACTAAATACACTATTAGAAATTGTTTTACTGGTCGTCAAGGATGAAATTTGCAGTTAATAATATTGTCAACTTTAACAGCTTATTATTTGACATTGGCTTAATATTTTACCGTTGGGTTTTTTTTTTTGTTGGACAGTTACACATCTCGCCTGTTTAAAGAAATCATTGTATGCGCTAAAAAATATCCAAAACTTTTTTTTTAAATTTAATTTTGTTGAAAATGGAACAGTCGGAAATTCGCACTATTATGAAGTATGAGTTCTTACGTGGAACTACGGCATCGCAGACCGCGCGAAACATTTAGCTCTAGTGTTTTTACATTAGTGTATTTGGTGTTTTTACTCTAGTGTTACTACGCAGCAGACAATATCAAATTGGTTCGCCAAATTTCGTACAGGTAACTTAAAAACAAAATTTAAAAAAAAAACCTGGCTCATCGATCACAGCAGAAATATACTGTAACCAACTGGACGAAATGATGCAAAAACTTAAAGAAAAACACCCTAGATTGATCAACAGATCGACTCCTGTCTTATTGCACGATAACGCTAGACCACACACTGCACAAATGACTGTGCTATTGATAGTGAAATGATAGTGTTATTTTTTATGAAATATTACTTTTTCAGTGTTAAAATTAATACTAATTTAACACTATTTATTTTCTAACGCTATTATTTAACCAGTATGTAAGTGTAAACTTTACACTAAATTTATCCAAAAAAGAAGTAAAACTAATTAATACGAAAAGCGAGGGATTTTATGGTATATTAAAAGTTTATTTTTTAGTGTACAATGAAGTTCCTTTAACACTACTTTTTTGGAAGTGTACAGCGTGATCCAAGAAATTGACTACAAATGTAAAACTTTTTTATTATCAATTTTACGAAAAAATCCACTCTTCATACCAGGGATGGGGAGTCGACAAAAAAATTACCGACTCCCGACTCTCGACTCCTGAGTCGGTATTTTTGAATACCGACTCCGACTCCCGACTCCTACTCCCGACTCCTTTCATTCGTAAATCGTAGTCTATTACAAATGTTTAAGCGAGACTAAATGGAATTTTTATTTTCTTAATTTAACACGAGTTCACTTTTTAACGATCGAAGTAGGCTTTTGGTAAACAAAATGATAAGAAGCTTCATTCAATCGTTAAAATTTAGTAGATTTCAATATCTAGTTCCGCTTAAACCAAAGAAACAGATTATACTTACAGTTATAAAATGTCATTTTCATTTCATCTTGACGTTTTGTGTCATTTTTAATACAAATTTTCGAATATATTAGTTTACATTTTTTTTATTGTATTTTACATATAGTATATTTCTCTGGCTTAAACGGAATTAGATTTTGACATTTTGTGACTTTTACCGATTAAGTGAGGCTTTTGATCATTTTGTTTAGCAAAAGCCCGCTTCAAACCTAAGAAAAGAGGTCATGCCTACTTGGCAAAATGAAAATTCCACTCAGTTCCGTTTAAACGTTTGGAATAGCCTATACTTTATTTTTCATGTAATTTTTTCCGTTTGGCCTTTAGATTTTGGCTGCCAACATGAAACATGAAATATTCACGTAGCTCGTTACAACTTGAGAAAATAAAATTCCAGTTTAGTTTCGCTTAAACATAATCAACAGAGTCTCAACGTATCAATCTGTTAATACGATGAGTATTAATCAAATTTTAAACTGGAAAACATGAAGGAAATCGGGTAAAACCAATAATGAATATTATGAGTTTCATTTTCGTTCTTCAACAAAGAATAAAGATGCAAAATGTTTTAAAAAATATGGTTATTTTGATTTCGTTTTCGGTTTGTTCTCATCCTTGATAATTAATAAATTAATCAAGGAGTCGGGAGTCGATAACTTTTTCCGACTCCCGACTCCGACTCCGACTCCCTCTAAAAGCTTCGACTCCTCGACTCCCGACTCCCGACTCCCGACTCCGACTCCGACTCCCCATCCCTGCTTCAAACCGCCGAAAACGTTATCAATTATATTTATTTTATTTTTATTTTTTAAATTGGGTTAGATGTTGAATTATAAATTATTAAATTTTTAATCACTTCTGGATGTATTTGATCACACTTTTCCCTTATTCTTTGAATCAATTCTGGTTGATTTTGTGGTCGATTTACATACATACATCTTATTTTTTAAATAACCCCGTAAAAAGTAACTTAAATGAGTCAGATCAGGTGAACGGGATGGCCAGTGTTTTATTGCCAAGTCAGTATTAGAAGACCGTCCAATCCATTTTTGTGGAAAATTAACATTTAGCCACTGTCTTACAGGAGGTGAAAAATTTGAGGGGGCTTCATCCAACTGCAATATCAAAAATAAAAAAATAAATAAATGATAACATTTTTGGGGGTTTGAGACAAAGCAGGAGTTTTTTGAAAACTTTTTTCCATAAAATTGATAATAAAAAATTCTTCCATTTTTATCCAATTTCTTAGATTACGCTGTATATTTTACATGTTTTCGTGGAATTTTTAGTGATGATAATAACGAATTGTCCCCGAACGAAGCCGGGTGGAGTCGGTAGTAATAAATAAATTACAAATATATTTTAGTCGTGGTGATCCAATTTTGACAACACGCACAATTTCCAAAATGGTGAATATGAACGATGATGAAGGCATTCTCTGGGGTCGTTGGGATGGTGATTATGAAGATGGTACTGCTCCGGCAGCCTGGACTGGTTCTGTTGCGATTTTACAAGAATATTTAGAAACGGAAGAATCTGTTAAATACGGACAATGTTGGGTATTTTCAGCTGTCGTCACCACAAGTAATTTTATTAAATTTAATTTAACAATATTCGTATATTTTGATATTTGTAATATTTTAGTTTGCCGAGCTCTTGGAATTCCATCAAGGGTGGTTTCTAATTTAGTTTCTGCTCATGATGCAAATCAGTCATTAACAATTGACAAATATTTTGATGAAAATAATGACGAATTGGAGTTTGATCCAATGAATCCAATGGGAGAAGATTCTATTTGGAATTACCATGTTTGGAATGATGTTTGGATGTCCCGACCAGATTTACCAAAGGGTAAGCAAAATATAATTATCTACAAAATTAAAATTTGACAGTCTATCTGTTTATCTATTTTTCTTCGTCCTCATATAATGTTTCTATGCGTGGTTGTAAGACGATATCTACAGAAAATAAAAATGTGTGTTTGTTTGGAATTCGAAATATTTCAATTATTATTTACGTGACAAAAAATATGTGAAGGGTAAATTATCACAAATTTCAAGGTTTTGTAGGTATTTAGTAAATGATAACAAATTGAGAGTACATAAATCTCGATAATTTTTGAAAGTATAATTTACGTACTTCCATCTAGAGACTGACAACCGTACTTGAGATGTGCGCGCATCAAAATCCAGTTATAGCTACCTAGTTCTCCAGTCAGTCAGATAAATATTGTACGCAGAATGCTTGCGAAAAATACACTTTCGAAATAATTATTAGATCAAATATTCCTGTGGTACTATTCGGGTTCACATTAATAAGCATTACATAGAATTTTTCAATTTTTTTTAGGTCAATCCCCCCTAGGTTATAGAGTACCTAGCTATAGAGTTTTTTTAGCACATTTTCCCTAAATATCACGTTAAAATAAACAAATCTAATAAAATATTTTTCATTCCTTACAATCTTTTTTAGATCTTAAGAGCTTTTGTTTTGATATAACACAACACATTCAAAAAAATAATTATTTTTTTAACGTCACAAAAATTATCCATTTTTCGAAAAAATAATCTTCTTCTTCTTCGTTGGGCACTATCAGTCAGGTTGACTTTTGGCCTCACTCACATAAGTCCTCCATCTCGATCTATTCATTGTCAAGTGTTGCCAAGTACCCTGTATACCTATGCTTGTCAGATCTTCTGTTGGCTGATCTCTTCATCTCTTGCGAGGTCTTCCCACTGGTCGACGGGTATTCAATCTTCCTTTCCATATCTTCCTAACCATTCTGTCCTCCATCATCCTCATAACGTATCCTATCCACTGTAATCGAGTTCTTGGGTGATACTTGGCCCGAAAAAATAATCAAAATTTCTAATCAAAAAAACTTATTCAAAATTCCTATAACTATTCCGGCTGTCTTCAATGTACACTCATTCAAAAATTCTAAAAAAACTATTTTTGTTCCTCAATCTACGAATTTAGAGCTTTCTTTTGATATCACACAGTAAATTTTAAAAAAAAATAACTTTTCCAACGACACAAATTTTTATTTATTTTTTGGAAAACTAACCTGATCAAAAATTTGTGTTGAACTATTCCGGTTCCCATTAATGTACATTATTATTGAGAATTTTTTCAGATTTCTAGATCAACCCCTCTGGGAAATAGGGTCGGGGACAAAAGTGAAACCCAACTCAAAATTTAAAATAATTATTTATTATTTCATTAAATACATATTTGTTTATATTTATCTCGTGATGTGTTTTTTCAGCTCTTTATAGTTTTTCTTTATGTGGGTCAAATAGTTGTGCAAGTATAGTAAATTTCAACTTTCTATGTTCAGTCGTTTGGCTACAATTACTACCGTACAGGCAGACAGATAGACACATGAGTGACGTTATAAGGTTTTTTTGTCATATCTAAAAAATCCTGAGTGAATCGAAAAATGATTCAAATTTCATTAAATTGAATGCAAGGCACCAAATAAAAGGTTTGATGCATAGAGAAACCAACAAAAAAATGTTTCTAGTTTTGGATCTTCATAAAAATGAATGAGTTCTTCCCAATTAATAGGAGAATTTTTTAGTACCAGAACGAACTCCATAAGTTGAACCGTTCTTGAGTTATCATGTATACACACACACACATACAGTGGCGGCCATAGAATTAACAACGATACATAAAAATTCGAGTTTTTAACTGAAAGTAATAACCGAATTCAAATAATTATTTCTTCTTTTGTAAACAAGTACAAACATGTTTATTTTACATGTTTCTAACATCAGAACACGTTAAAACCTGTTTCTCAAAATAATACAATTTTTATTGCGTATTTCTTCGAATTTATTGTGGACAAATAAATAACAACGGAAGGGTTTAACACGGTTTTATTTAGTTTGAGCTAAATATCTGATCTATTCAGACGATTTTAGTGTATTGTGCTTTACAATTTGTGTATTAAATATTTAATTATATTTATATTTCACATTTCCACATGGGGAAAAGAAAAAGTTGTACCCCTGAGGTACGAAGAATTATTATTAATTTAATAAACGAAAACTGGTCATACAGTGCAATTGCACAACATTTAAATTGCTCTAAGAGGATGGTTTTTAATGCTGTTCAACATTTTAAGAAAAACCAAACAACTAATAATATTCCAAGAAAAGAGAAAAGTCGGAAGACGGATGCATTTACCAATAGACGAAGAGTGCGCTTAGCAAAACAAGACCCAAAAAAAAACTGCTGTGGATATTCACAAAGAAGTTTTTGCAGAACAAGAAGCTAATGTATCCGTCCGAACAATACGTAGACGATTGAATGAAGCAAACTTGTTTGGCCGAGTCATACAGACGAAACCATTGGTTTAAAAAAAAAAATAGACTACGCCAATTGGCATTTGCGAGGGAACATCGACAATGGACAATCAATCAGTGGAAAAATGTGCTGTTTACAGACGAAACGAAGGTTAATAGATTTGGATCGGACGGTAAAATGTATGTTCGAAGACCTCCTATCACATCATTCAAACCACAATACACCAGACAATCCGTTAAACACGGAGGTGGAAATATTATGGTGTGGGGGTGTTTTTCTTGGAGAGGAGTTGGACCACTTTACCGTGTAGATGGTATCATGGACCAGCATCAATATTTTAGAAAATGTTCTAGAACCCTATGCTGATGAACATTTACCAGTTAGTTGGAAGTTAGTACAAGATAACGACCCGAAACACACCGCTCAATCAGTGAAACGGTGGCTAGACCAACATGATTTTTCCGTTATTGATTGGCCATCATGTAGTCCAGACCTTAACCCTATAGAAAACTTTTGGGGTGAGGTTAAAAAAAAAGTAGGACAAAAAAATTATAAGAATCTTGATCAATTATTCGAGGCAATTGAAATTGCTTGGTATTCCATTCCAACTGATTACTGCCAGAAATTAATTACATCAATGGACCGAAGATGCAATGAAGTAATTAAAAATAAAGGTTTTCCAACTAAATATTAATACAATTGTCATAATTTTTCCAAAATATAATCTTTTTTAAACAAATTAATTAATTAAGTGTTGTTCATTATGTGTCTCCTCTTAAATAGTGGTTTTACAAAAAAAAATTAGGGGTAAACTTGCCCTTTACAGATAAGTTGATAATTTTTTTTTATGTTGTATACTAAGGTTAGTTCCGTAAAATAGATAAAAAGATATTAGTTTACTTGTCTACACTAATCCATTTTATTACTATATTCTCAAATTAATGTATCGTTGTTAATTCTATGACCGCCACTGTATATACGGACGGCACTTCGAAAATAGTTTTTTTTTGATTCCCTGGACCATGAAACGTGATCATCAGTCAAAATCTCGACATCGAAAATTTTTGCGATTACAATACTTGCCCCTTATATATTAAGGTCGGGTAAGTAAAAACGGACTGGTTTCAAATTCTGAAAAAATTCAGAACAATACAAATTTATGTGAACTGAAATGGTACCTCCGGAATTTTTGATGCAACAGGCTTTTCAATACATCGATTTTTCTGTCATTTTCAAAAAAGAAAGAAAATAATTTAATATAGGGCATAAAATAAAAGCTTTTAATACATAAATTATCAAAAAAAAATAATAATTTTGATACGATTATGACAAAAAATATCGTTCCAGATATCTACCTTCGGACGGTGCCATTCACTTACTAAATGTCTACGAAAACCTAATATGGGTAAAAACTCACATTTCACATTGATTTTTTAGGTTATGGAGGTTGGCAGGCTATAGATTCAACACCACAAGAGACGTCCTCTGGTTTCTACCAGTGTGGTCCTGCGTCGTTAGAAGCTATCAAGCAAGGAGCGGTGGGATACAATTTCGATGTTGGCTTCATGCTGGCCTCTGTTAATGCGGACCTAATGCGTTGGAAAGAGGACAAAAGTAGCGTGCTAGGCTTCAAGAAAATATATTGTAATAAATACCAGTAAGTATAGGCAAAAATATGATGTCGAAAATGCTACTAAAAAGCGAAATAAGCAGTTTTCACTGCGCATGAAAACTGTTTTGCTTGGATCGATATAGTACTTCCGATACAAAGCTTGGTATGGATTTTTTAAGGAAAACAGAAATTAAGCAACATGAATTGCTGATTATTGTAATTTTCTTTTATATACTATTGCTTTTTATGAACAATTTTGCTCGCATAACCCGCATTTAGACCTTTTGTGGATCATCTTAATACACTTGCAAAACCCTGAAATGTGTGTACACATTTCACTTCAATTTCTAGAGTTTTGTAGGAATATTCAGAGGTGTTGCCCCAGTTTGTGAACAGCTATAGTGAAGAGGAGAGCATAGGTGGATCCAGGGAGGGGGAATAAAGGAAGAAAATCAAGGAAGAGGGTTGTGAGGAGTTTATGTATTTTCATATTCACTCTAATATCCTCCCCTAAAAAAATTGCTGGATTTCGATTACACTAACTATACAACATAAAGATTACATGCATAATTAATAAGTAATATTTTGTGACTGTAAAAGCGCCGTCCAAAAATTGAGTTGCCCTAGATTTGAGAAAAACAACTATTCGCTAATTTATGATGTAAATAACTGTCTTAACGATCTTGCGATCAACGGTAAAATTATAAAAATATGCTGGATTAAAAGCCACTCAGATTTTGATTCAACAACGTCAGACTTTTAGCCAAAGAAGCAGCTGTAAATGGATCCCTGTTAAATATCCCTCCAAATAGTAATGCGATTATGTCTTCAAATCTTCCATATACAACCAATGGCAACAAAAATACATAGATTCTCTGCAGTTCATGGGATCATACTATGGTCAAATTTAACCCCTCCTTCCTAGAAAACTTTGGTTTTCTTCACACCAAAGCAGGCCTTTTATACGCACTTTTATCCGGCTTAGATTTAATCACACTTTTCTCCATAACATCTGCATAGAATTAATATGATAACTTTAACTTTCTGTCCTTAATTTGTCTGCCAGCGATTCGAACTACTTATTATTTGAATGCCCAATTAATTTTCACAATCGTAGCATAATCATGTAAAATTCAGTTATCCAAAAAATTGCGTTACCTACCAATATTCAGACGCTTCTTGCTACTAGCTCTCTAGATACAGTCTGTTCCAAACGGTTAAGCGGAACTAAATGGGAATTTAGTTCTTTTAGGTTGTCACGAGAAGGGACCTTGCTTGGGTTATTTTATTTTTCACGTTGGGATGTCAAAATTTAAAATTCCAACAATTAAACCATGGAAACGAATGACATATGTCAAAATTAAATATTTTTTTTAGATATTTTAATGACAAAAAAATAAATAAATGGGAAATTTGTATTAAGAATGACACAAAAAATCAAAATATAAAGAAAATTACATTTCAAAATGATATTAACCTTAACCAAAAAATGTTTATTGTAAGTATGATTTACAAAGCTTAAACAAAACGGCCGAAAGGCACGATTTAAACGATGAAAGTAACTAGATTGCAAAATCTAGTTCCGCTTAACCGTTTGGAACAGACTTTATTTATGAAATTATTTATAATTAAAATCAGAAAATATCAAATTAAAATCGAATTTTTAAAAACCCTAAATCTCTTTCTTTATTACCTACCTAATAGTCAAAGCTACTACAACCACAAAGGAAACAAAAAACTATACAACAATTTATTTACACGAGTTACACAATTTCTTGAAAACTGCTCCCACTCTATTTCTTAGAAAAGCTGCTATAAAAATCTGAGTAATACACATTGATGTAAGCCGAAATAATTTTTTATCAAATAATATTTTTGAGTTATCGAATTATTTAAATGTAGTAGTGTTTGTATGTTTATTTTGTTTATTTTTTTAGTATCGGTCGTTTAATTTTGACCAAGGAACCATTTATTTACGACCCAAATGGTGACAAGGATCGAGAAGATATTACAGAACAATATAAAGCTAAAGAAGGAACTACTGGTGAAAGACTGGCTTTGTACAATGCAGTTAGAGGAACACATTTAGCCAAAAGGTAATAGTTAATAAATAACCAGAAATACTATGGAACCGTTCGTTATGTACCAGTTGAATCTTGTTAGGAAAGAGGCCCATATCAGTCGTCAATATTCAATAGTACCAACTTGAGCAGTCGACGAGCTGCATACGAGGACTGAGCTCAATTGAGAAGTGACATTACCGTTGGCGGCGCTGTTTTTCAAGGCAGTATGGCTGAATTGTCTAGTATTCAGCTGCCAATATGCTAACAGCGAACAGGTTAATTTAAGCACAGTACATTTTTATTTTATGAAAATGTATCTGTCGACATTCTAACAAAAAATCAACACTAGAAAATATGTTATAATTTCAAACAGTACTACAGTCGCGTAGTACAATATTTGACCACCAGACTGCGTATCCGAGCGTGTCAGTTCTCAATAAGTTCTCGGCCTAACCTATAAATGGCATGTCTGGCGCCAATAATATTTTGAATTGAACTAGAGACGTGCCAGATAGCCCTATTCGTATTCTTATCCACGGATATCCACAAGAAAAAAAAAAAAAACATATCTGTATCCGAATCCGTAGCCTAATCCGTATCCACTGATTTTGTTGTGGCTACCACACAGATATTTTTGTTAATAATATTGTATTATGAATAACATTGTTCTGTTAACCTTTCTTAGTAATATTTGTTTTAATATTATAGTTAATAAAATACAGGCTATTTCAAACCTTTAGGCGGAACTAAATGGGAATTTCGCTCTTTTAGGTTGTCACGAGAAAGGACCTTGCTTGGGTTATTTCATATTTCACGTACAGTCTGTTCCAAACGCTTAAGCGGAACTAGATTTTGCAATCTAGTTACTTTCATCGTTTAAATCGTGCCTTTCGGCCGTTTTGTTTAAGCTTTGTAAATCATACTTACAATAAACATTTTTTGGTTAAGGTTAATATCATTTTAAAATGTCATTTTCTTTATATTTTGATTTTTTGTGTCATTCTTAATACAAATTTCCCATTTATTTATTTTTTTGTCATTAAAATATCTAAAAAAAATATTTAATTTTGACATATGTCATTCGTTTCCATGGTTTCATTGTTGGAATTTTAAATTTTGACATCCCAACGTGAAAAATGAAATATCCCAAGCAAGGTCCCTTCTCGTGACAACCTAAAAGAACTAAATTCTCATTTAGTTCCGGTTAACCGTTTGGAACAGACTTTATGTGAAAATTTAAAAAACAGTGAAACCATGGAAACGAATAACATTTATTAAAAATTTTAATATTTTTTTATATTTACATATTTTGAAGACAAAAAAAATAAATGGGAAATGTCCATTAAGAAAAAAAATTAAAATGCAATGAAATGGACATTTTATAATGACAATCAATTTAATCTAGAATTTGCAATATGAGTATGATTTACAAAGCTTAAACAAAATGACCAAAACTCCGAATTAATAAATAAAAATTACTAGATTTCAAAATCTAGTTCCGCTTAAAGGTTTGGAATAGCCTATAAATACGATTTTTTCATATTAAGGATAATTTAAATAATTTTTAAGCTATTTGGGGAAAATTTTTATAATCCGGCACATCCCTAAATTGAACATATGTCATAAGTAAACATAAGAAATTGCAAGACATTCTGTCAAATAGTCTATTCCAGCAATTCCCAAACTATGCGCCGTGGCTGGGCTATAGAGGCGCCGCGAAAACCTTCCAATATTCCTCCAACTGCGTTAGTTAGACCAATGTTTTGACTTGGGGCGCCGCGGAAAAATTCTGATACATTAAGGGCGCCGGGAACCGAAAAAGTTTGGGATCCACTGGTCTATTCTATACAGCATATAAAGTAGAATAGTTTTGTGCATTTTATAAAACGGACAAATGAACAATGTGCTGTTTTTTTTTTTGTAAAAGATAGTTCATCGTTAAAGAAAAATTAATTTCAAATCGTTAAAAGTTTATGGAGGCTCTGCTACTTCATTTTCAATAGTGTAAAAATAGGCTGCTGAATTAAAACGTAGTATACTAGCGTCGGCGAATCAACGCAGTTACGTCACACGACGTAACAAACGACTGTATTGTTTGGAACAATGCAATTGTTTGTTACGTCGTGTGATGCCGATTGATACGCCGACGCTAGTATAGTACCAGCCTTGAAGATGACCCACGTTAAGGTGGACGTCCAAAAAGTACAATCTCAAACCAAAAAAAATGTTGTTAAAATTTTACAATAAATGTTAAATATTTTATCGCATCATTGGCTTCCTAAATATGTTTTAGATTCTTTGATTTACCAGATCCAGGACTTGAAGACATAGAATTTACTTTACAAGAACTGGAAAGGATAAAGTTGGGTGAACCATTTAGTGTTGTAGTTAATATCAAGAACAAAAGTGACAAAACTCGCACTGTTAGTGCTGTTTTATCAGCTGGAAGTGTGTACTACACTGGAATTAAAGCAACTATTGTCAAAAAAGCACAGGGAGAATTTAAAGTTAGACCAAAATCAAGTAAGTTTGAAGTCTATGATCTTAATTTTACCGTAATTTGCATCTTCCGAATTACGGTAGTTGTAAATTAGTAGTTGTAGTTGTAAGCAAGCACAAACGGGGCGGGGGGGGGCTTGATCTAGTGCCCTATTTAAATATTAAATACATTCAACAACTACCCCAGGGAAGGGAATAAGTTTACTTCTTCCATTTTTCAAAAAGCACTCTATATTAAAACTATTATTATTTGGTAGTAAATATTTTTCTAAGTTTATTAGTATAAATATTTTATAGAAATAGATTAAAAAATAATGGGAAAAAATTGTTTTATTCTTAAAATATTTTAAAGGATTTTTAACAAAATAAGTGATGTAGATCAAATATGACAATAATAGTTAAAATTGTTTAAACGTTTCACTGGTTACAATAAAGATATTTTTTCTATCATGTGGTCTCATAATGTTTAACCTCAAGAGACCCCCAGTGCACTTAATCCGGCCCTGTTTCTCTGCCTTTATGGCGCATAAGACTATGTGATGGAAACCTATTAATAAGACCGATCAAAACGGTCTATATATTATTATTGAAATTAAAATTAAATAAATTGAAATTGAAAATTGAAATTGAAAAAAAAAACATACATAGTTGTGCTAAATACTCAATAAGTATTTTAAATACCAAATACCGATCAAAGTATGTAAGATACAAATTTCAAATACTTTAAATGTATTTGAAATACAACGAAATATTTGGGCACTATTCTACAACTGCAAATCCATCTTATTGCGCATGCGTACTGTCTATTTTAGGTGTAAATTTAGGTAAATAAATTTACTTTTTGTAAAATTTTCGGTTAGATTACCTTAGTAAACTATAAGGAAATAAATTTAAGATCCCAGCGCTACGGTGGTCAATTTTTAACTTGGCTAGAGGATATTCAAAATTTGGTTGTGTTGTATTTACACAGCTGTCAAACTAAAATTGTAGAAATAAATGTATTTTAAAATATCTTATGAATCTGTTTTGCCGTTTTATCAACAAGAAATGTTTAAATAGCACATCTAATTTCAAAAAAATATCCTCTAACCTAGTTAAAAATTGACCACCGTAGCGCTGAGATCTTAAATTTATTTCCCTATTTTTCTTAGTTTTATTTATTTCCAAATAATTTCGTTTATTTGTATTAAAAATTTTACTTGATTATTTACATTCAGGCATATTGTTAGGTTTGCAGTTGTAGAATAGTACCAATATTTGAAATACAAGGAAATATTTGAAATAGTATGGAAATATTTGTAGTATGTACTAGGGAAATAATTGAAATATGCACTAGGGAAATATTTAAAATATTTACTAATGAAATATTTTAAATACTAGGAAAATATTTAAAATAATAGGGAAATATTTGAAATACCAGGGAAATATTTGAAATATTTACTAAAGAAATTTTGAAATATATGCTGTTCACTTTTGTAAAAACAAACTAAGAGGAAATTATGATTTCAGTAGTTTACACCTTTTGTATGTCATGTTGGTATTAAAAAATGATAAAAATTGTCATATTCTTAATATGTCATTCCATTTGCCATATGTTATAATGAAAAATGATATCTCAATTATCATCATCATAACTAAAAAATCTGAAGCCTGTTTTACAGCGTAAAGTATATTTTTAAATGACATTTAAAGTCAGTAATACACTATAAAAATAACCAAAATAACCAGATCTGGTTTGTCCTTACAAAAGTGAACGCAATGTACTAGAAAAATATTTGAAATACTAGGGATACATTCGAAATATTAGGAAATGTTTGAAATATTCTCTAAAGAAATATTTGAATTTATAGAGAAATATTTGAAATACTAGCGAAATATTTGAAATATTTACTAAGAATATATTTGAGATAATAGGGAAATATTTAAAATACTAGAAAATATTTGAATTACTTAAGTATTTCAAATACTTACATTTTCAGACAACAAATATCAGATACAAATACCATGGAGAAATTATTGGCAAATCCAAATACCAAGAGCATTTTTTTGAAGTATTTAAAATATAATATTTCAAAAACCAGAAAGTAATTGAAATACTTTTTCAAATACTATATTTCAAATATTTCCAACTCTAATACAAAGTGACTTTGATATAGTACAGAGTTCAAAAATGTTGTCTTTTCTTTCTGCCCTGAGCGCTGCTTATGCGTTGAATTATAATTAATAAATGTAAATTTTTAGCTGAGCAACTACGAATGACAGTTAAGCCCGAAGAATATCTAGACAAACTTGTTGAGTATTGTATTATGAAGCTCTACGCAATAGCTTCCGTAGTAGAAACTCGACAAACCTGGGCCGATGAAGATGATTTTCAAGTCTTGAAACCATCGATTGAAATACAAGTAAATAAAATTTTAAACCACCCTAATTTTGCACTAAAAAATATATTTTCAGATACCCAAAGAACTCGTACTCAAAAAAGAATCAACGATAACTCTCAAATTTGACAATCCGTTGAAGAAAATTTTAACGAATTGCAAATTTAATGTTGCTGGACCTGGATTGACTAAAAATCAACTTATACCATACAGAGATGTTAAACCGGAAGAAAAAATATGGGTGAATGTTATTTTAATTCCTGCCGCAGTGGGAATTCATAAGCTCGTAGCAACTTTTGCAGCGAAAGAATTGATCGATATTACTGGAACTGCACAAGTTGAGGTATTCGAAGCCGAAGAATAAAAGAAATTAACAAAAAACTATATTGTTAATTTTATATTATTCGAATCAAAAATATATTAGTTTAAGTACTAGAGTCTGCATTTATTCAATTAAGCTTATTGTACTCATGATTTTGTACCAATTATATGTACATTTTTCTATAACTTAGATTTTAATAAATATTAAATAATCCAATGTTCCAAATAATTTTTTTTAATAACAATAGTAACCATTCCCAATGCCTAAGAGCATAGAAAAGGAAAGGTAAGTGTTGTTTCTGACTTGCGGCACTATATGACAACCATGTGGTCAGCGTTGCCTTTCGACTGACCCTATTATCTATATAATGATCTCATTTTAAAAGACTTTTGTAAATTTTTTTTTTTTTTTACCTTCAGTTATAAGTAGGGTGACCATTTTCTTAAGAAGGCAATGCAGGACGGAGCAAAAAAAAAGGTCCTCATCTCCCAAATTCAAGTGAAGAGCAAAAAAAAGGTTCTCACCTCCCAAATCCAAGTGAAGAGCAAAAAAAAGGTCTTCAGCTCCCAAATCTAAGTGAAGAGCGAAAAAAAGGTCCTCACCTCAAAATGTTAAAATGCGGGACAAAATGTTAAAATGCGGGACAGTCCTGCAAAATGCGGGACGAATGGTCACCCTAGTTATATGTCCGTCTGTTTGCCGTCTGTCTCATTGTCTATATGGTAGAAATTTTGACTATATTGCTGAACCTAAAGAATTGAAATTTGGCGTGCATAAATAGTTTTTTGACCCACATGTAGGAAAAATATTGAGACTTCAAGAAACATATTTAGAAAAATATACACAAATATATCTTGATTTTTTTTTTTTTTTTTTTTTATTAAAATGAAAAATCACAAAAATTACTTTCTTTCCGTAATGAAAAGAGATTTTTGATAAAAATGTGTAAATTTGTTTAGTTCCACACTCTAGGGGCTGACCTAAAAATCTGAGAGAAAAGTGTGATGCCGATGCATGCGGACTGGAACAGTACAAAAGGAATTTTTGATCTTTTATCTTTTTCAAAGAAAATTAAATTTTTGGGAATACTGAAAAAATGACAATTTTTTTTTATTGTATGTATTAAATGAAAGCTCTGTGCGTGTAGATTAACAAAACAAAAAGCTTTAACAACTTTTCATTTGGGGTGATTTAAGTCAAAAATATCAGCAACAATATGTATTTTCTACTCTATTACCCAGAGGGTTTTGTCTAAAATTCTGGGAAAAGTTGACAATGCACACTGATGTCAACCGCAAGAGCATAACAAGACATTTTAATAATATCGTGTTAATTTTTTCTTAAACTTATGTAGTCCTTAAACTAATGTAATCCGAGGACCCCTTCTTGAACAATATTTTTTTTGCAGACCCCATCCCAATCTTATGGCGCGTCTACATCGAGGCAACCTGGTAGCATGCGACATGCCGAACGGTCGCATGCTACCAATGTGCAGCGGTCTGATGGGAGTCGTGCGACATGTTGCTCGTTTCCGTTGCTTGGCGGTAAACATCAAAGAGTTTTCGTGCGACACGCTACCAGTTCTGAAAGCCACATGTTCGCCATTTTGATATTTGATAGTTGATATTATAGAAGTATTTCTTTTTAAATTAACTAGTGTTGTAAGCGTTGCTGTATCAACAAAAATTATTTAGCAACTTAAATTTATTTAAGATAAGTGAGTAAATAAAAGTTTTGATAAAATAGAGTATGAGAAATATTGATAAAAATAATTAAGTAAGGTTATGTTTTTGTTATGGAATTAAAATTTGTTATAAAATAGTATAGATTAGCTTGATATTATTTATAGTTATAAAATGTAATAATATTTTTGCGATCCGCCATATTTATTCAGTAAACTGACAGATCTCGCAACAATAAACAGTAGCACGCTCCCAGTGTTGGTGTAGACACTAGCTTGTCAATGCGACATGGTCTGACGGTCTCGTCAGACTTGTTGCATGCTACCATGTTGCCTCAATGTAGACGCGCCATTAGACATTTTACGTCGTTCTTGAGACTTAATTTCTGGCTCAATAATCTCATTAAGACAATACGTTATAATAAATATTGGTAAAAATGTATCGCTGGTTATTTTAATAAATGGTCTTGTACATATATAGAGAGGAACATTTTTATTAGCTTATAGAATAAAAAACATGAAATGAATAAAAATAGTAGTAAAAATAATTAAAAAAGTTATAAATTATAATACGTTAAACTCATACAAACATTTCTTGGTCAAATATTGGTCAAAATAGATCTTATGTTTTTTCTGTAAATAATTGTATATGTTTTTTGTAAATAATTTGCAGTTGAATATAAATAATTAAATTTTTAATAATTATTTTTTAATTATGTCAGTAACTAGTTAGGTAACAACAAATACAAAAAGTCTTGACCATGTAGGATTTTTATTAAATTAGTTATTTGAATAAAATCGAAAAGTTGGGGGATGTAAAGTTAATGTCAAAATTGTTTCGCGAACCCCCGGTAATGGCTACGTGGACCCCAGTTTAAGAACCGCTGAGAAACCTTGTATTAACGCGAGAAAGAGGAAAAACATGTACGAATATGAAGATTTTCAACTGAAGCAGTAAAAAGGAACAAATTGAATGGACAAGGAATGCAAGAAAATATAGAAAGAATGGAAGACATACAACACCAATAACTAGGCATTAAAATACAGCAATCAATATTGTCAACTGACAATAACTGAAGCGCCTCTAGTGAGATTTTGAGAAACTGACAGGTGGAGGATAGTCGAGTTTGTTTACTGTTGTTTTCATAGCGAGTTTTTAAGAAATGTCTTTAAAATTGCAAGAAAAAATTAAATTCAACGTGAATTGTTATGTTTGTGTTTGCCCAAACGTTCCGAAACGTGGCAAAAAAAAGCCTTATTACCTTTAATTATAACCCTAGAGGTTACTTGGGCACTGAGAAAACGGAAAATTTCATTTAACTCAACCCTCATATTGAATAATAAATTAATTTAAATAAATATCACATGAAGATACCATTGAACCTGTCAAAAATATCCTATCTGCGTCAGCCATGATGTACAATGCAGTGGCGCCTCTATCGGTAGTGTCAGATGACAATACCATAGTAAATATTAAAAAACTTGAATATCGGAACGAACCCACTGTATCCGAATAAGTATGGTGGGGATGAAAAGTAACATTTGAATGTACTTAGTCGTTTTCACTTGGTTTTTAAATGTATTAGAATTAAATCTTGGTATTAATGCTTCAAAATAGTTTTCACTTTTAGTTATTTTCCTATTTTGTGTCCTAAAATGAATAAATACCTATTTATGATTTTAATAAAGTATTGTTATATCTAAACTTAAAGTGTGTGTACAATTCATTATTCGTTCTAAAACCTTACGTTCTAGATTATTTGCTTCAAATATAAAGTTTTCCTATACTGAATTTATTATTTAGATTATCCATTTAAGGTGAAATATGTTCGTTATTTGTTCTACAACTATATGACTTAACCTCCATGCAAATGTCATTCCATGTTTACTTCACGATCAACTTGACGTTTTCTTGCGCATCAATTCTAGTACTTCCTACCAGCATGGTGACCAGGTCTCAGGTTTATACCAGGAGTCTCAGGGTTTCCGACCAGAGTCTCAGGGCTCCGCGTTTTTGTTATAAAATCTCCGGGTTTTAGTTTGGAGGTGAGGACCTTTTTTTTGCTCATCATTTGTATTTTGGAAGTGAGGACCCTTTTTAGGGTTTTGTAGGTATGACCAAAAAACCCTTATACCGTCATTTTGTCGTCTGTCTGTCTGTCTGTCTGTCTGTCTGTCTGTTCGGTAAAAATTGTAGCCAAACGGCTAAACCTAGAGAGTTGAAATTTGGCATGCTTATACAACTCTTTGACCCGCACACAGGAAAAATACTAAAACATCTAAAAAACATATCCCCCTAAAAATATAAACAAATATGTGCTCATCGAAAAAAAAAATATTTTTTTATAATTCTGAGTAGGGTATCAAATGAAAGCCCTTGGTACGTGGATAAACGATCACATTTTTATTTTTGCAAAATAAATTATTTTGAAGCGATTTTTGCCAAAATTGTGCAAAATTTTTTTTGTCCCACACCCTGTAGCCCAGATGGTTTAAACTAAAAATCTGAAAAAATTCTAAATAATGTACATTGGTGTGAACCGGAATAGTTCAACAGGAATTTTTGATCAGATTAGGTTTTTGGAAAAAAACGCATTTTTTGTGATTTTTGGCTAATTATGTACACAAGTTATAGCTTTGTAACACACCACACTGTAACGTGTATGCTGGTCTAGTGGTATTAGACGCTGATTTTTCACCCAAGTAACCCGATCCGAAAGGAATCGAACCCTGTGAGAAGAGACTATATTATTTTTTGTTTTTTTTTTTTTAATTTTTATGTTGTTTAAATTATTTTTTTAAAATTCTAGTTATATTTTGGCAAATGTTGCATTTAATTTTTAAAAGCGTAAATTTAATAGCCAGTGGAAATTGTTTAAATTATAATTTAATTCTGTTTCAATGTACACGAAATCAGAGGGGCGGAACTTATAACAACCAATGGAAGCCATAGGCGCAATTTTTAAAATTCTTAATGAACCTTGCTATATAAAAAAAAATTCTGCACATATTTAGAATCCTAAATAATGGTATTAGGCGTTCGAATTAAAATTAACAAAAAAAATATTTTAATATAAAATTTGTTTTCGCATCCAAAATAATCATCATTCACTTACAAAATACCTGCAAAACCCTGAAATGTATGAAAATTCACACTTCACATCAATTTTTTTTACTCATCACTTATATTTTGGAGGTGAAGACCTTTTTCTTTGCTCATAACTTGGATTTTGGAAGTGAAGACCTTTTTTTTTGTTCATCACTTGTATTTTTTGGAGGTGAACAAAATTGAATAAAATATATTGTATTTCCATTTTTTTTAATTTTTTTTATTTTAGGGTTTACCTCAACTGAAATTTGGTCACCCTGCCTACCATCCACCAACAAAACGCCCCGAATATCTGAATGAAATTGGGAATAGAGAAAAAAAGGTGGTAACAAAGAGGGAGAAAATTTTGGATGAAGGAAGAAGAAAAAATGTGCAGGAAGACAAAATGTGCAGGTGGGGCTTGCCCCCCCCCCCCTCCAAGAAAGAGGGGAATTTTTTTTTATCACCATGATCTTAGGTAAATATACGTATTTAAAAATAGAGATGAGGACTTTTTTTTTTAGATCGTGACTTGAAATTTAAAAGTGAGAACATTATTCATAATTTAAATAATTTTGTCTTCCGCCCCCCCCCCCCACCCCAAATCCTAGGTGTGCATCTGATACATGAAGGATGTAATAACAAGAGATTAAAGAAAATGAAAACAATAGAAGAAAAAGGTGGAGTAAGTATTTAAGGACTTGGCAGATTTGAAAAGCTAACAGGCAAAAAAATATTTTATTTAAAATTTTATGTTTAAGGGAATTATATATGTAAATAAGGGAACATAGATAAAATGTAATAAATTTAAAAATAATAATTGATTAATTGAATATTAAATCAAAGATTAGATAATCGGACGAAAGTTGATTTTCAAAAATTGTTTATTTTGATGAAATTACAGTAAAAAATGTTGACTCATTCAAAATATATACGAAATTTTATGTATGTAAAACAGTAGCGTACGCAGGGGGGTTAAGAGGGATACATCCCCCCCCCCCGAAAATTCGAAAAGTACTAAAATTATAACTACCGAATTACAAAATTACGCCGTTTTCAATACGTATAAATTTCGATGTGGTGTAAATATTTTTCTGTGTACGTCACTGATGTAAAATACCATTTTACATCACTTTCAATAATAGGTAACCCCTTTTAAGATTACAGCGCCAATGTGGCAAAATCGGAACTAAACAAATAGACAATAACAACTTTTTGACATATGGTCAATCAGGGGCGGACTATGTCCTAGGCAAACTAGGCAACTGCCTAGGGCCCGTATTTTTGTGGGGCCCGCAAGATGGTTTTATTTAAAAAAAAATATTATTTTATGATTTTTTTAACTAGTAAGGCCCGCAATGAGAACCTTGCCTAGGGCCTCGATTTTCCTTAGTCCGTCACTGTGGACAATACTTTGTAATCTGACATTTAGAAAGAATGTATTAATATTTTTATCTTGATTTGTGTTTTCTAAGCATTGGACAGCGCATAGCTCAGAGAAAGCTAGTTTCATATCTTAACATCTAGTACATATGCCACGTAGAGTGACGTTTCGACCGATTTTATTATCTCTGTATAAAGAGATACTCAATTTTAAATATAAAAACTCAAAAATTTGTCGTTTATAAAATCACGTTTCTTTAATATATCCATGGCACTAGCAAAACATAAAAATTATAGGATTATCTTTGTTCTGTTTATTTTAAACAGATGTTGAGAACAATGACACTCCTTTTATCCATCTTTATGTCCATGCCATGGCTTATGTTATGGATTTATTATAAAACAGACTTAAAGCCTTATTTATAATAGATCTATAGCAGATGCATAACATAAGAATCACAGGGCTGTCTTTGTTCTGTTTATTAAAAACAGATGTTCAGAACAATAACACTCCTTTGTACTCATCTTTATGCCCATGCCATGTCTTATCTTATAGATCTATTATAAACCAGGCTTGTCATTTTCTGAACAGATTCGCAATGCTGTTCAAGGAGAGATTTGGAAGGTGAAATTTTTAGTCAGCAATTTAATAGTAGACAGAGCTTGAAATGAAAAATTTCACTTCCCGGAACGCTTCTAAATCATTATGCAACTAAAAAACAATATGGCAGAATAATGAATAGACATATTCACGAACCGGAACGATATTTTCCATAATTTCGCGAACCGAAACACATTTCCGGTCTGGTTCGATACATTTCGAGCCGATTAAATCTACCTTCCTATTTTCCGTAGGCAATCGTTTTACCACGAAGCTACGATGCTTCGAAGTGGAGTAGCGGTGTCAGCAGGGATTGACCCCCCTCCCTATACGTCGTACACAACCACGTGACGACAATTCTTTTGTCTAAATAGGTCAGTAATTAAATTAGGCAAAACAATTTAGAATGAAATGTTAATTTAAGGAAAGTACATAAAAAAAATCATAAAAATTAATTACAGGTAACGGATTACGAAATTTTGCCGAAATTAAATTGTAATAAACACAAAAACAAGGAAGTTAAAATTTAGATCAAAAATGAATACTTAATCAGTTAGAGATTGTGTTGAAGAGTTATATTGGAAGATATTTATTTAAACATTTGAGATATTGCGCATTAGAAAGAGTTCACGCATTTCTTGTAAATGGTAAATGTACAGTTATTTCAAAGGATTGTCTTGAATTTTGTTGCGTCAGTGGTTTTAGTTCCTGATATTGCCGCAACAATATGTTAAAAAGTTAAATAATGGATAGAATTTTCTACAATTTTGTAGCTTGTTAGATTCAAAAACGTATTTATAGCAATGTTAAATATATTATTATTTCCATTTATACTTACCTTGTTATTTGTAACCATTTATTTGAATATGGTTTAGCCAGTTGTTGTTGTTGTCTCATCTGGAAATAATACATTTACATAGTTGTGTAATAAATAAAAATAATTTAGCCAAAAAAATAACTACTCTATTTATTTACAAGATTTGTACATTGTAAAAATACGGTACAATTAAATAATTTAAAGTAAACAAAACTTATTTTCTAACTTATGTCTTATAACAAATTTCTTTTACAATACAAGAAATTAACATTGTTAAAGATAAAATTAACATCCATTATAGAATGAATTAAACAAAAAAATCTCGGTAAAACCGATTCAAAGTCCCAAAAACACTTTACTTCTTTTTAGGTGATGCCTTTTTAGATTTAGCTGCTTTTGTTGTTTTTGGTTTTGGGGATTTGGGTTTCTTTGTTGGTGCCTTCGCTGTCTTCTTAGCTTTTACCGGTGATTTGGGTACAACTTTAGGTTCTGGTTTCTTCTTTTCAGGTGCCTTCCTCTTAGCTGGTGCTTTCTTAGGAGCAGGTTTCTTAACAGCTGCTTTTTTCGGTGTTGGTTTAGCCGCTGGTTTTCTGGATCTTGTTGTTGTTTTTGAAGTTGGTTTTTTAGTGACTGCTTGTGTGGCCAATTTAAATGAACCAGAAGCGCCTTTTCCTTTAGTTTGTACCAGTGAACCAGTAACAACACTGGATTTTAAATATTTTTTGATGAATGGTGCCATTTTTTCAGCATCAACTTTGTAAGTTGCACCAATATATTTTTTGATGGCTTGTAGAGAAGAACCACCACGTTCTTTTAAATTCTTGATAGCGCTGCTTACCATTATTGCTGTTGTTGGATGGGAAGCCTTCGGACGCGCTGTTTTCTTCTCCTTTTTTGCAGCTTTCTTTGGTGTAACTGCATCTGGAGTTGCAGCAGGAGCTGTTGTTACATCTGCCATTGTTAATTTAATATTTTCGAGCAATTAACGACGTAGGATAAAATTCAATACACACTAACAAAATGTGAAATGAAATCCAGTCTCTGAACATTAACGGTGTAGTTCAGTTTGGTCGGACGGAGTAGGGAGCACTTCAACTCGCAGCACTCGTGGTTCGATCTAACTCGTCTTGAAACCGTGCGTTCAGTTTGCATATTTTTACAAATATCTCAAAAACTGCAACACCCTGCATTAAACTAAAGTAATAAACAACAAAAGAAAATATTAGAGTATTTATTTATAACAATTTCATACTGTAATCTGTCTCCATCGCTTAAAAAAACCATTCTAAATTCGTACATTTTCATTTGCGCACCCTTAGTATTCCCAATAATTGAATAATTTCTATTAAACCAAATGACATATTAATCATTTGGCTTTATAAACAAAATCTTAAAAGTCTATTTTAATGATACAAACAAAAACAATTACACAAAATAACCCTGATTTTGTAAAACAAGTATTTGAAAATTGTAATTTGGTAGGAGCGTATCCACCAGAACGCTTGTCATCTGAACTTTAATAAAACTGCTTTTACGTATAAAAATAAAGAAAAATATGATAAATTACGGGGTGATTGTTATGAAATAATGCATAATAACTAAAAATGGTGAGGTTTATGTCTTATAAGGGAATATTTATGTAATAAAGGAATATGTATGTTCAAAGCTTGCTATATCGTAACCTACATAAAACATCATATTATCAGGTTGCTACCATGGTGGCGCAGTATTGATAGAGTATATTAACTAGAATATTATTTATGATAAACAGGGGGTGGTTTTAATATTATTACAATATTAAACGTACAAAATAATAAACTATTTTAAGAACTGGATACCAAAGTAAGACAATTAGTGATAAAAATAAATAGAAGCATTAATATTATTTTTTTGTATTCTATTTTAAACTTTTTAATATTGTGTCCTATGATTTTTTTTATATATTGTTTACAATTGTTTATAATTTTATAATATATATTTTTTTACATTCGAATAGGATTTAAAGGTTTTGAAACAAACATTTTCAATCTGTATAAAATATTAAGTTGTTTACAACAAGTGTAAATATTTTTTTCATGCTCCCAAAAAAATTAAACGCAAATAAATAGAATCAAATCAAAACCAAATTAAAAAAATAATAATTAAATATTATTTATACATTAAAATACAGTATTATTTTATAATTCAAATTAATTCTGTTAGTTATTTTTGCATAAACAAATTTATACTAACATAAAATTAAAATATACATTTTATAATATATATTTCAACAATAGAAATACTGTAATAAATTATTTTTTAAATTTATTGATTAAAATTTTCGTTGTTTTTACCAAAAATTACGTTTTTAGTTTTCAAATAGTACAACTAGCGCCATCTCTTGACATAACCATGAACTAAACTGCACACAGCCTACTTGATCACTTAGAAATTTAATTCAAAAGGTTTTAAGCGCGAATTTAATCAATAAAATATCACAAAAGAAATTCAAATAATCAAATATCCGATTCAATTTGTTCTTTTTTTTTTGATTTGGTATAAGATGTGAGTTTTTCTTTTAGTTTTTAGTAAAAATATTTTCTGATGATGTTTTATAAAAAGTTGTTTACGTAAATATGATATTAAATGCATCATTTAACTTTGTTTGTTAACTTATCTGTTTCTGTATGTTTTATTTTACTTGTTTTATCTATACATGTATTGTGTGCTTTGAAAGAGCACAATAAAAGAAAATAAATGACAAATGTTTTGTTCGATTTAGTGTTTTATTCATTCTTTTAATATACATGGTGTCCCAAATAACTTGTTAAGCATGGGGATCTCGAGAACGGTAAGAGATACGAGGTCGGTTAAATTAGATCAAAGTTGCCGCATTAAGGGACGATTTTAACGATGTCTTTGTTTCCCTAAAAAAATACATAGGTCACTAAATATGAACGAAAAAATTTTCCGATTTTTAATTTTTACTCATAACTTCCAAAATTAAAATATTTAGTAATTTTGGTATGCACTTTCTTGAGGCACTTTTTCATGTTGAATTTACAAAAGTTCTCAAATTTATTTATCGAAATTTTTTTTTTTTTGAAAAACTAACCTTATCAAAAATTTGTGTTGAATTATTCCGGTCCCTAGTAATGTATATTATTGAGATTTTTTTCAAAGTTTTAGTTCAAGCCCTTTGGGAAATAGGGCGGGAGAAAAAAAATATTTTTCGTTAATAAAAATTTGCTTGTGTATCCACTCATTAAGAGAAATATAAATGTTTCCATTACATAGATATTTGTTTACCAGTGTTGTAATAGATACATTTAAAACAATATCTAGATACAGATACAGATACAGGTGCAGCATATATCTAGGTGCAGCTAGATACTTTTAAAAAAATCAGCTGTGGCCACCACAGGACCGACCGCCATCACAAAGTTCTTACATAAAATACATTCTAGCAGCAGAGTAGAAATAACTTGGCCTAATATTTTCTAACAGAGATATTATTTATCATGACCGTGGAAACGTTACATATAAGTATGAAAAAATAGATACAAAAATTTTTCGTTTTATCAAAAAATGTCTCAAATAAAAGTTCTTTAAGTATTGCTTTAACAGCAACTTTTGTTTAATAAATTTTTCGAAATATTTTTCTGTTGCGAAATATTCGCAAAAATCTTAAAATCGACACGAGTAAACTCCCATTTCTAGTCAATCGATTGTTACTAAAAGTTGATCAACTTGTGCCATTGATGTCAAAAGCTTAAATATGAAGTTTCATGAAAATCCTTTTAGCCGAATTTGCTCTGCACGTGTACACAGACAGACGGACGGACAGACAGGCAGACAGACCGACAGACATCATGCTAAAAATTCGTGGAGATCCATCGAAATGTCAAAATCGGTATGATCACAATACCTCCCTTATATATGTTGGCGGTCGGTAAAAAACACTGAAAAATGAAAAAAATCATATTTTTTACCAAAAATACAGGCTATTCAAAAATGAGTTCACAAAAAGCCCACCAAATTCAAGGTAAAACACTATTCTACGGAATAATTTTGTACTAAATAACGTATTATATTAGTCATATGTGCCAACGTATAAGACTAATGTTAGTCTTATAGATACGCAGCTATGTTCTTGTTAGTGGGATGTTCCTTTCAATCAAATTTTAGCCAAATCAGAGCCAGAGTCAAGTGATGAAATGCCTCAAAAAAAAATCCCCAAGTGTACTTTAAATCACTGGATACTTTACTTACTTACTTAATCCTGAAGCCTTTCTACCTTGCGGTGTAAGGCGAAGGTGGATACTTTTGAAAGGCCTTAATTTGTCTTCCCCAAGGCCTCACAAAACCATGGTCCACTTCCAAATCACTTGTGTGGATATAATTTTTCATATGTTTTTATACAAAATATTTAAATTATACAATATTTATACAAAAACTTAGTTTTCGTTAATAATGACCCATTTTCTTAAGTGTTGCATATAATACATACTATTTTTACGGTCGTTCAAAGCTACGAAAAACAAGTGAGAATAACATTTTTTTTTGACATTCCATATAAATTTAATTTGTAAACGTTAGAATTTCAGTTGTTTTCTGTATTTTATTTATATCAAAAATAAACTTTTCAAAATGATAATTTGTAATTAAATTATTATATCAGCTCGGTATCATGGTATAAAAATAAAGTATCTGAAATACAGATACAGGATGCTTAAATTTAAATATCTAGATAGAGATACAGATATATATTTCAAAAAGTATATATCTAGATACTTGTAACTAGATACAGAACACTGTTGTTTATTCATCTCGTGATTTCAACTTTTTATGTTCAATCGTTTGGCTACAATTTCTACCGTACAGACAGACAGACAGACACAAAGCCGTAGGAACGGGTTGGCATCGGGCCACTTGGGAGGTGAGGACCTTTTTTTTTGCTCATCACTTGGATTTGTGGAGATGAGGAACTTTCTTTTGAAGGTGAAGACCTTTTTTTTTTGTTTAATCAATTTTCTTTATTTGCCAAGGTCGCCAAAAACATTGCTACGGCCCTGCACAGACATATAAAAGGATTTATTTTGTTGTCATATCTACAAAAACCCTAAAATGTTTATAAAAGGATAACAAAATCGAGCGAAGCGTCTATCAAACCAACCAAAATTTGCTTTACTTGTATCGCACCGAATAACTATAATAAAATAATTGTATAAATTAGTAACTCGTTAAAACGTGCAAAACAAGCATTAAAAATCGTTCTTTAATACATAAAAAACCATATAAGCTTGTGCGCCACACTTTGGTTTCTCCTGCAATAGAATAAAAGAAGCAATAGAATTTTAAGAAATATTTCAATAGCAGATCATGTGATCGTACGTTAAAACCAGTTCTTAGTCGTTTCTAAACCACTAGGGGACAACATTGTATTCTTACCCCTAAGAAACTCATAAAAACATAATAAGCCCTTTCTAATGAATAATTCAGGAAGTAAAAATAAAAACTTATGTAATTTTAACGGCCTTAATTATAATCATTTACTTTTACTCCACTTGGAAAGATTAAAACTATTATACTCCAGAGTCTAATAGTTTTATTCTCAGAATAGTTAAACTAAACTTAAATTGTATTAAAAATACTTAACTTTATTGTTAGTTTTATCATTTGTTTATATTTTATTTTCTTATTCTAAGTAATATTATGTAAACAAATTTTGTTAGCTTTTGTAGTAGTGGATACATTTTATTTCCTTGATAGAAAAAGCTTTGACATTATCAAAATAGGCTGACTACTTCACAAGAAACAAAAAACTCATCAAGAAAAAGTGAAGTTATTCTAGAATAAGGGAACCCCTTTGTTTAATGTATGTATGTGCTAGAATGGATTGCCAAGAAACTGAGCAAAACAGAGACGAAATTCCGCTTAAGAAGAAGGGAAGGACAGTGGCGTACTCATTTAAAATCGTACATATTGTCACATGGGTGGGTGCTTTGATGGAAAAGAACTCCTAGTTTTAACAAAAAAGTTTATTAAATAGTTTAAGTAAATAGTATTTATAGTAACAGTGTTTATTGAAATGTTTCATAGGAGCAGGGGAAGCATCCTGTTATCCTAGCGTTGACCAGGATTCCCTTAAACCTGCCTCCTGGCGGGGATTAGCCGTCAGGGAGTCAGGAGCGTGATGAAGTGTTCTCCCTCTCACATAGGGACTGATGCTTGGTCTACCCAGAAGTACTCGTATATTGAGTCGGACTCGTGGTCGTCACCGTGGTTGAGTGGAACGTTGTAGAGGAGTTGGCTCAAGGTTATTAAAGTAAAGGTTGTCTCGTTACTTCTGACCAATCAGAGCGTGAGAGTGAATACGTCACACGTATGCGTAGTTCAAACTAGCATACAAAATTAAAATAGATGCATGTTTTTAAATATTTGTATTGACTATTTTTATAAGAGATATTTATTTCAAGACAGTTCTACTGAATAAATTATAAAAAAAAAACTCAGGAAATTTTATATTGATTTATATAAAATTTAAAGTGATGGGTATTTGTATTATAGTTAATAAATAACAATAAAATCGAATACAAATATAATTTTAGGTATATTTAAATAAAAATAGAAAAACAAATTGCTATAATAATATAGTAATTAATAAAACTGGAGGTTATATCTGTTTTTAAAAACGGCTGGACGTATTTTAACGAAATTTGGTACAATAGAGTAGAACCAGGATCAAATATAGGCATGGTATCTCAAAATTTTCTTTCTTAGGGGGTGTTTCTTGGTTAAAACTGGTACTAAAAAACTTGAAATATTTCCTTTACAAACATAACTACCTTAACAGAAAAAACTATACAATAAAAATTGTTTATAAGAAATCAAATCTTATTTGTTCTATGCATTCTTTCAATTTGATGAATATTAAGGTAGTTACGGGGGAACACCCTAAAACTAAAATATTGAAATATTTCACTTATTATTCTCTTCACATTTTCTTACATTTAACAAAAATGAATGTAAGAAAATTTATTTAGAACGAAGAAACATTTCTTTTGGAGAAAAATAAATTAAAACAAGTAGAAAATCAATAATTAAACGATATTTTTATATCGATAGCCAAAAATCAAACTTCACGTGTATATAACATACACGATAAACAACGACTGACGTCCCGTTAGTTAGGATAACGCGTCAAAAAACGAATAACACCACCAACTTCGCAATCGGCGGTAGGAGCACGTGGAGTCTCCATAGTGGCTGGAGCCTGACTGCCGGATCGATCGACGCACGCGCATAGAAATTTTACAGTGTTGCTACTACACCCAGACGCAAATTCCCTGAGACTCCCAGGCTTTTCCTGCCCACAACACGGATTAAAAAGAAATAGTGTAATTTACTTTTGAGACGTCCCTCGTACATATCTAAATTGCTAATGTTTATATGTAATCTTTTTGTCATGTATATGTATTTTTTTTTTTAAATTTAATTTTCGTTAATTATTTATTGTAACACCTAGACATTGTCCATAAATGTAATTTTCATTTCACGGAAATAAATAAATGATTATAATTATTATGTAATATAAAAAAACCTACAAATTTGTTAGCATATTACTAACAAATTTAGGTTAATTTATTATTATAATTTAATGTATTATTATTCATGAAATTTATTTTATTCATATTAAAATTTGCAGTTTACAGTATTAAAAAAATCTATAATTTTACTTGCAATTATACAAGAGACTTCATTGATAAACTTCGCCTCAAATGTTTATAAGAAACTTGTAAGAGTCATACTGTTGTGCCTACCGTTAAAAAAATTGCTGCGCAATCGCTTATTTAAAAATATTAATGTAGATAATACTAATATAATAATAATAATTACCCCTAACTGTCGAAATTGTTCGAATTTATTGAAAGGTAAGGTCATATAAAATAAATCGATGAAAAAGATGAAAGGTTCTTGGAACTATTTTTAATTAATTCTTTAATTTCTTTAGGTTGGCGTGCCGGAAGAGACCCCTTAAATTTCAGTCTGTTTATAAATCCGCCGCTGTTCTCTGCTAATTATATTCAACGAATGCAAATGGCTCCAGCCAAGAGTACACCAGTAATGGCGCAGTGTTTTCTTAAACCGCATTACCCTAATACATATATTTACATTAACGTAACTGAGGCAAAACCTGACAGCTTATATCGCTGGACATGTCTTCTACTAACTCAATTTATCTGATTCTACGCTGATTATACTAATTTGTTGCAGCTAACTTTTTAACTTATAAATTTCATCAAAAATTTTCTCGTTCTCTTGAGTCGTTGTCAGTCTGGTTGACTTTTAAGCTTACACAAAAAACAAAACTCTATCTTGATCTATAAGGTGACATGTCTACCAGGTATCTTTTACACCAACAATCTTCTTTAAGCTGATCTTAGAAATTTGGCATGCATATACAGTACTAAATTTGTATGGGGCATCAAATTAAAACTCTTGATGCATAGATTAACGGAATAATAATAATTATAAAATGTCAAAATTTGTGTGTTAAAATATTAATGTAAAACTCACAATAAAAAAAAAATTAGAACTCTCTAACTAGATTAATGCAAAAAAACTTTTTTTTTCTCACTATTTTAATACATTGATTTTTACAATTTTAATGCAATTTTTGTGTAACTTCCAGGTCAGATTTAAAGACGAACTATCCACTAAATTTCTTTTAGAAGCTGGGGTACCCCAGGGTAGCGTACTTGGTCCAACATTATATCAAATTTACACGGCGGATATTCCTAATAACGAAACGACTTTCATGGCAACCTTTGCCGACGACACAGCCATATTGTCATCCCATGAGGATCCAACTGTGGCCACCAATAATCTACAAAAAACTTTAGATGATGTACAAAAGTGGACTGACAAATGGCGAATGAAAATAAATGAAAGTAAGTCGACACACATTACATTTACAAATAGACGAATAACTTGTCAAGAAGTAACCATCAATAATAAATTAATACCAACAATGGACGAGGCTAAATACCTAGGTATCCATTTGGACAAGAGGTTTGAACATGGAAGAAGCATTTAACAATGAAAAGAAAACAGTTAAATATTAAAATTAAAAGCATGTACTGGTTACTAGGATATAAATCCAAAACTACCCCCGGTCAAATTTTTGATTGACAGTTCTGTACTTTTCAGTCGTACCAACACCAACTTTTTAGTTTTTGTTTACAACTTAACTTTTAGTAGTTTATTAAGTTGATAAGAAGTTTATTTGGATCATATAATTAAATATAAACTTAGCACAATTAAACAATATTTATAAATTGGTTCACTATAACCAAATTGTTGTCTGCCATCTGAACCTAAAAATTTTTAAGTTGGCAATAAAACGTAATAAGAGATGGAAGATATAAAATTTTTCACTGTCTCTTATTTTTTTCCCCCACTATATTCTGTAGTATCAAAAGTTGAAATGACGTCAGAGTTGGATAGTATTGAAAAAAGTATTGAAAAAAGTATAATGTAGAATGGACTTTAGGCTGCGTTAAAAAAACGAACATCCAAAGTAACGAATGAGCAAAAAAACAATAAATATAATGTGGACAAAAATAGGAGGACGAATCGAAGTGATGTCCAAAAATGAGGACGACGGACAGATATGATGATCAAAAAGAGAAGGTCGGATTGAAGAGATAACCAAATAAAAAGTACGAAAAGTTGTGATTACAAAAAAGAGGACAAATCGAAATGATAGCAAAAAAAGAGGACACATTAAAGTAATGACTAAAAAAAGGGGGACGGATCGAATTAATGACTAAATAATAAGGGCGAAACAAAAACGGCTTCAATGTGTTCTAAACCAGTGTTTCTCAATCAAAAACGCACCGCGGACCAGTAAAATATATAATTTACACTAATTTACAATAAACACTAATAATAATTGTTGGTTTATTTTTCGCAAGAAAACAAATATATTTCATGTGTTTCCAAATACATTTATTTTATTTGTAGAAAATCACAGTAAGTTTACAGAAAATAAACAAAATATAAATTATTTACATAAAAAAAGTGTATAAAAAATAACAAAAAAAAAACATACAAAAACTTTCGAGGACCACTAGAATTTTTCTGCGGATCACCTGTTGAGAACCCCTGTTTTAAACCCTTTAACGTCCTACGCCACTGGGCTGAGTCGATCCATAATACCCTTTTCACACTAGATCTTTAAGACGAGTGAACTTAAAGTTCACCGATGTTTCGGTATCGGTATGCTTTCACACTTGATGTTTAAATCTCTGGTGCTGTCATCAGCTACAGTAATTTTGTCCTTAAGTTACCATCATGAAATTACCAGTTTTGAACTGTCTGCGCAGACGCAAATTTTGAATTATTATAAACAATTAAGGATATTTCATTTCATTCTACAATAAAGGCACTACAATAAAGAATATATTACACCTGTATTAACATGTAAGTCGATACTTTTTATCTCAATTATTGTAGCTCTGTATTTTATTAAACACATTATTAAAATAAATAATTTTATTATAACAATAAGTATAAACTTCTTATAACGTCGATATAATACAGCATTCTTGTTTATGATAATATAAAATGTTGACAGCACAAATTCAAGGAGTATTTTTTTATAATAGAAATTAAGTTGGCAAGGCGGGCGAAGTTTAAGACGCAGATCTCTGTCTTAAACATCGCTTGTTTAAACGAGGCCGTACGGTTTCACATTAGCGTTTAAAGATCCATTCACTTTAACATCCGATCTTAAAGATCTAGTGTGAAAAGGGTATAAGCAGATTGCACATTAACGGGAGGTGAAAATTCCAAAATGAAGTCCGGATTTTGAACCCGCGTTCTTGTGTTCCGTAGGCAACCGTTTTACCATGGATTCACTGGAGTTAAATCTATTGCTTATAATCATAAAAACATATATAATTATATATGTATTTCTTTTATAGAAAAGCTAAATATAAAGGTATGAAAATAAATGACGCATGTACTTAATGTTATATCTTATCAATAATGTTATCTTAAAATAATAAAAAAAATAGTTAAACGTAATAATAAATATTAAACTAGAAATACAGAGAAAAACTATGCGTGTAAATACATAAAATTGAATATTATTTATTTAATCTATTTGTTGTTTTTTTTTAATGATTTGCAATTTCATTACTAATAATTATTGGCTAAGTTGAATACAGTGTTATATTTGCTGGCAACGATTGTGATCACAATTGGAGCTGACGAGAAATCGGAGTTACCTAACCTTGGGGTTGAAATGAGGACAGTAGGTCAAGGCTCATTTTTGTCTATTTCTGCTAAATGACTCGCAAATTACAATATTAATCTTCACAACCACAAAATGTCACATTGTTTATAATTGTTTATATAGATACAGAATTTGATTTAGAGTATGTATGTCTGTACAGAGCTCGAAATGGAAAATTTGATGAACCGGAACGCCACTTTGAAATTATTGAGACTAAAAAAACTAAATGTAACAATATTTTCAATAATTTTAAGAACTGGAACGATATTTTCCATTATTCCACGAATCGGTTCTGGTTTGCTCCGGTAGATTTCGAGACCTGTGTCTGCATAAAAATTGAAAAAATTTATATAGTTAGGTTCATAGAAAATAAGCTATTCTAAATGCAAAAAAATAATAAAAAAGGAAAAAATCAGCTGTGGCCACCACAGGACTGACTGCCATCACAAAGTACTTGTATAAAATATATTCTAGCAGCAGAGTAGAAATAACTTGGCCCAATATTTTCTAACAGAGATATTATTTATTATGACCAGTGGCGGATTAAGCCTTCGCCGGGCCCAAGACATTTTTGATTTACGGGCCCTCAACCTATGTTTTTTTAAAAAAACAAAAAAAGGTCCTTACCTCCCAAATCCAAGTGAAGAGCAAAAAAAAGGACTTCACCTCCCAAATCCAAGTGAAGAGCAAAAAAAAAGGTCCTCACCTCCCAAATCCAAGTGAAGAGCAAAAAAAAAGGTCCTCCCAAATCCGGGCCCTTGAAAATTACGGCCCAATTACGGGCCCAAGACAAATGTCTTTTTTGTCTAAGGCGAAAGTCCGTCACTGATTATGACCATGGAAACGTTACATATAAGTATGAAAAAATTGGGACTTACCTAAAAAATTTCGAAAAATTTTTGAAAAATTTTTCATTTTATCAAAAAATGTCTCAAATAAAAGTTGTTAGCTATTTCTTTTGTAGCAACTTCTGTTAAATACATTTTTTCGAAATATTTTTCTGCTGTGGAAAATTTTGATTTTAATGGAATTTAAAAAAAATCTTATCTCAAAAATGGTAAGAGATAGAGACTTGAGGTTTAAAATTTTGGAATTCTCACATCTTATTTTGTCTAGAAAAAATTAATGTTTGGTCCGTAATGACCTAAAACTATTAGGGAAAAATTAGGAAAAAATTTTCAATTTTTTTTTGTTTTATCAAAAAATGTGTCAAATAAAAGTTGTTAGTTATTGCTTTTATAGCAACTTTTGTTCAATAATTTTTTTCGAAATATTTTTCTGTTGTGAAATATTCTCAAAAATCTTAAAATCGACAAGAGTAAACTCCCATTTTCAGTCAACCGATTTTTACCAAAAGTTGATAAATTTGTGCTATTGATGTCAAGAGCTTAAATATGAAGTTTCATAAAAATCTTTTTAGCCGAATTTGCTCTGCATGTGTACGCAGATAGACAGACGGACGGACGGACGAACGGACGGACAGACGGACCGACAGACAACATGCTAAAAATAGTCAAAACGTTATGTAGGGACCTCAATTCGTGGAGATCCATAGAAATCTCGAAATGTCAAAATCGGTATGATCACAATACCTCCCTTATATATGTTGGCGGTCGGTAATAACTAATCTAATTCTTATTAATTCTTCAAAAAACGTATATTTTCCAAAAGCACGGGGCACCATTAGGCCTGGAGCAAGTGCCCCATTTGCCCAAGTCTAATAGCGGCTCTGACATTAAGAGCTTTCATTTAATAGTATACACACAAATTTTCCGCGTGAAATAAAATAATAATTCGCACGACATTTAAAAAAATATTTTTTCAAATTTTTACCCCAATCAAAATCTAGAGAGAGAGACAAAAAGATGTGAAATGTGAATTTTCACAATTTTCAGGGTTTTATAGGTATTTAAGTGATGAACATAATGGTAAATCTTGTGGTAAATCTTAAGTTTCGATAAATTTTGAAAGAATATCCACGGCTTCCATCTAGAGACTTAACTCAATCAGATAAATATTGGAGGCACAGTTAAATATTTAAGTACGGTGTTGCAAAATAAATAACTATCAGATCAAAAATTGCTTTTGTACTGTTCTGGTTCACATTAATATGCAAGATTTAGAATTTTTTCAAATTTTCAAATAAATCCCCTGGTGTTAATGAGTGCGGGACAATGACTTTTTGGCATATTTTTGGCAAAAATCCTGTTAAAATAAAGATATTAAAAAACATCGTAAAAGCTTTCTTTTGATACCACACAACAATTTTTTTTAAGTATATATATATATATATATATATATATATATATATATATATATATATATATATATATATATATATATATATATATATATATATATATATATATATATATATATATATATATATATCAACGACAAATAAATCGATATTTTTCGAAAATTCCTTTTGAACTATACTGGCTCCCTGGCTTAAATGTACTTTTAATTTTTTGCGAATATTCTATAAAAAAAATTTCTGGGTCTAGTCGTTTAGCCACAATTTCTACCGTCCAGACAGTTATAAGGCTTCTTTGGTTCAAACAGCCCATGGGAAACAGCATGGATCTGATCTTATTTAGAGTCTTGCTTTAAAAAGAGTCGAATGTGAAATGAATTAATAGCTTGAATTCTGTTTTTGCTTTCCTCTCCCTCAAATTATGATCTGCTAACCCCTGAGCTAAATGAAACAAGAGTAAATCTTTATAATAAAACCAGCCATTCCTAAAAAACATGGTTTCAGTTTTTATTCTGTAATTCCAAAGAGAGAACGAAATCAAAATTTCTCCCCTGAGAATTTCCTAAAATAAAATCGCCCCTACAAATGTTAAGGACATAGAGACACGTGTCAAATATCAACAGAAAGGTTAGAATGTAGAACACAACCTTACTAGGCATAGATAGTTAGAATAAGGTAGGTTAAGAAGAGAAAATTGACGTGAAATGTGAATTTTCACACATTTCAGGTTTTGTAGGTAATTATTCAGTGAATGATAATTATTAGAAGGCCAAACGATGAATGCCTGTCACCACATAACACAATAGAGGAAGTATTTTAAGATCGCAGCGCTATTTCGGCATAATTAGAACCTTCAAAATAGACATTTGTTACATACAAACAACGTGAATTTTAATGTTTACTGGTGGATTTTGTAATTTTGCTACAATATTAATACTTGTTTTCATGCAATTATATTTTTATGCAAATATTTTTTATAAAAAAATTGATGTGAAGTGTGAATTTTCACACATTTCAGGGTTTTGCAGGTATTTAGTAAGTGAATGATGATTATTTGGGATGCCAAAACCAATTTTATGTTAAAATATATTTTTTTTGTTAATTTTAATTCGAATGCCTAATACCATTATGTAGGTTTCTAAATATGTGCAGTATTTTTTTTATATAACAAGGTTTAATAAGATTTTGAAAATTGCGCCTATGGCTTTCATTGGTTGTTTTAGTCATAAGCTCCGCCCTTCTGTTTTCGTCTATTTGTAGGAATATAAATAGCAGTATAGCAGAAATATATTTAGGCACTAATATGATACAGACATTATAACACATGACATAACATATATTTTATATATTTAATTTTTTTTAACTTGTATCCATGGTATTATATATTTATAGTTACGTTATATTTTAAGTTACTTGGTTGTAAGTCCAATAGTAATCAATTTCAACAATTTGCACTGGTTATTAAATTTACGCTTTTAAAAATTAAATGCAATATTTGTCAATATTTTTTTAAACCAAATATAACTAGAATATTGAAAAAGTAATTTAAACAAAATAAAAATGCAAAAAAAAAACAAAAAATTAATTGCCTCGCGGCCGATTTGAACTCGAGTTTGCAAATTAGAACGCTTGTATAGTAACCATTACACCATCGAAGCGCTCTGTCTACTGTGCTACATAATATCATTAAATATTTTACATGGTTACGCAAAAAACACAAAAAATGCGCTATTTTCCGAAAACATAATCTGATCAAAAATTCCTGTTGAACTATTCCGGTTCACATAAATGTACATTACTTAGAATTTTTTCAGATTTTTAGTTTAAACCATCTGGGCTACAGGGTGTTGGACAAAAATTTTTTTGAACAATTTTGGCAGAAATAATGTCTAAATAATTTATTTTGCAAAAATAAAATTTTGATCGTTAATCCACATACTAAGGGCTTTCATTTGATACCCTGCTCAGAATTTTAAAAAAATATATTTTTTTTCGATGAGCACATATTTGTTTATATTTTTAGGGGGGTATGTTTTTTAGATGTTTTGGTATTTTTCCTATGTGCGGGTCAACGAGTTGTATAAGCATGTCAAATTTCAACTTTCTAGGTTTAGCCGTTTGGCTACAATTTTTACCGAACAGACAGACAGACAGACAGACGACAAAATGACGGTATAAGGGTTGTTTGGTCATACCTACAAAACCCTAAAAAGCGCGATAGAATGTCTATTTCTGTAGTTGCTAAAATCCCACTAGATGTCATATCGCTTAGCAATTTTTCCCTATTGTATGGTTTGTATGGTAATGTATTGTATGGTAACCAACACTTGTATGGTTTTAAACTCTTTAAATCAATAGGCACGACAAGAAGATTGCAGTTAGATTTTTTCTCCCGAGTATCATATTTCAGGTTTTGTAGGTATTTATTCAGTGAATGCTAATTATTAGAACGCCAAACGATGACATTTCTTTGTATAATTGCAAAAATATCATTCCAGACCTGGCAACACTGCGGGCGATATTTTGTCACGCAAGAGCATAACTCCTACAGAGACATTGTTTATATTGTGACTATATGAAAAACTAACAGATTCTCTACTAGAAATTAAATCCCAGCAACCAGTCAGTTATTTATTAATTTTGCTAATCGATATTTGCAAAATAAATTTACGTACTTCTTTTCTACCCATAAGAAAATGTATCAATGCATACACAAATATATTTTTTTAATTTTAGCTAAGATATTAAACGAAAATCTTAATACTTGGTAAAATTTAGTCAAAATGTAATGTATTTTAAAAATCAATTACCGTCCCTTAATCTGAACTAATAGAACTTCCATTTAATATCCCCCCAAAATTTAAATTAATTTTTTTTTTTTTTTTTTCAAAAACAAATCTAATATTTTCCAAAAACGAAATCGGATAAAAATTCCTCTCGTATGTTTTTGGTTCATAGTAATATACATTGCTTAGAATTTTTTCATATTTTAAATTTAACACTTTAGGGTTAAAAGGTGCGGCACACTGATTTTTTAGTACTTTTATGGAAAAAATCGTATTAAAATAATAAAAAAAATATATATATAATAAATAAAAAACTACTCCCGTTCCTTTATCTACGTCTTAAGAGCTTTCTTTTGATACCACACAATAAATTTAAAAAAAAAATTTTTTTTCAATGACACCAAAAAATCAATATTTTGCGAAAAAACAATTTGATCAAAATTTCCTGTTGAACTATTCCGGTTCTCATCAATATACATTATTGAGATTTTTTTCAGATTTTTAGTTCAACCCCTCTGGGAGATAGGGTGGGGGACAAAAGTTTTTTGCCTTTATATTGACAAAAACACCATAAAAAAAAGATTTTTCAAAAATAAAAATTGTTTGTGTATCCCCGCATTAAGAGGTTTCATTTCATACCCTAATCAAAATTTAAAAAAAATATTTTTTTTCCATTAAATATATGTTTGTTTATATTTATCCCACGCTGTATTTTTTTGAACTCTCTATAGTTTTCCTATATGTGGGTAAAAAAGTTGTACAGGTATGCCAAATTTTAACTTTCTATGTTCAGCCGTTTGGCTACAATTTCTACCGTACAGACAGACAGACAGACACATGAGTGACGTTATAAGAGTTTTTTGGTGGTCATACCTACAAAACCCTAAAAAATTAAGTCTTATTTCACGTTTATGACCTTTGCTGCTAAGGTAATTAGCCAGAACAATTCTAATTTTTCGAAATGAAAATAAGCTGCAAAATAACGTTTCAAAGAATCTTTGCATGTTGCAAGAGCTGACAAGTACCAACAAGATGTCCGGATACATATAAAAGTAAAGCGTTATATATTCTCGCTGGTTGGCGCATCATATACAAGAATAATATTTTTTTAGATAAACAGGCAAGGAGGAAAGGGCATATTAAATTTTTTTAAATATATTTTTATGCTAAAGAAGCTCAATATTAGTCCGACTGACAGTACCTAAAAAGAGAGATGTAATTTTAAAGCGTACATTTATTATTTACGTTTGCATGATCATTATATGAAGTTGTAACAACGTTGTTTACACTAAATATTTATATTCGATAGTAACATTATTTTTCGCTACTAAAGTGTAAATGTATGCAACCCACAGTGCATAAGTGTTATGTGTATTGCATATCGTTGGGGGCAGTCAATTACGCGGAAACTAAACTGTTGTAGACTAGGTAGATGTTTATATAAAACGTATCATAAGTCGCGTAGGGGCAAAACAGTCAATAACATTTCTAAATTAATCAATTATTTCAGATTTAGAGCGTCACATTTATGAGACTGAATTTTATAATATGAATCATTCAATAATTTTAACTCTCTACTCTGTTCGGAATCAAAAGGTATTATGCACGTGATTATTTTGTCTCGTCGTTTGTTGGCTGTTGGGTACTTAATTTTATGTGACAGCCAATAGGGAGCGACTTCAATCTTTCACGTGATTTTATTACTATTTCTGCATTTCGAACAGGGCGTTTGCTCTGTACAGGGTCTATTCTAGAACTTACCGACTTGAAGACTGTCAAGGTCATTTTTATACATTCTATACTATAGGATTTTTTTTTTTTTTGATTGTTTTAGACGCCGTGGCTAGACGATCAACAGCTAACAAACCCAGAGGAATCATTTGGAATCCGCTAACACCAACAGTCAGACTGGAGTCACTGGATTTTGCAGACGATAAATGTGAGTTGTCACATAAGCGCGACGATTGAATCTGCAAAAGTTGGATTGAAAATTAATAGCTCCAAGACAAAAGAAATGCGGATAAATGCAGAAACCGATAGACCTTTACTGCTTGGTAACCATCAAATCGAGCGTGTAGATGATTTCCAGTACTTGGGGAGTGTTGTGTCTGTGGACGGTGGCGCGGATTTAGATGTGGAAAGCAGAATACGCAAAGCGAGAGGCGCATTTATCCAATTTAGCGTGTATGGAATTCTAGTGTTTTAGTGTATGGAATTCTGTGATCTACAGTACTTCCACGAAAACTACCATATTCAGGGCATGCGTGACGTCAGTTCTTCTGTTCGGCTGCGAGACTTGGTTCGTAACAGAAGCTATCAAGAGAAGACTGCGAGTATTTGTAAATCGATGTCTTCAAAGAATTCTTCGCATTTATTGGCCACGTAGAATATCAAACGTAGAATTGGGGCAAAGAACTGGTCAAATGGACATTAATTTGCAAATAAAAAGAAAAAAGTATGGTTGCTTAGGGCACACTCTTCCTAAGGCTCCTAGCGAAGTGTGTCGATATGCACTAGCATACAACCCTCAGGGCAGTAGGCGTAGAGGGCGACCCAAGAACACCTGGCGTCGCTCAATCCTGCTAGAAATAAATGCATGAAGCTCTCAAAACCAAGACAAAAGACTTTATAACAACATCACCGACTTGAAGCCTATGGCAGATAGACGAGTTAGATGGAGAAATTTTATTGACAGCCTATGCTCTTTTTAGAGGCAGTCCAAAATCACCCGATGATGGACAAGGCTTGATGATGATGATACTGTAGGAACTTTCGACAGGAGACTGTAAAAAGAATTGTCGCTTACAGAATAGACCCCCAGAATGTAACTCCAAAATTATTTTCTTTATTATTAAAAGTACAATAACATACTAAATAACAAAGTTGTCGGAGATCAAGGAGACATCTGCTTATAGAAAAAAATATATATATATATATATATATATTTTAAGCCAGTGGTTTTCACCTTTTTATTTCCCAAAGGGGTTGATCTAAAATTCTGAAAAAAATCTCAATCATGTACAATGATAAGAACCTCAATAGTTCAACAGGAATTTTTGATCAGATTAGTTTTTCGAAAAATATCGATATTATTGTGTCGTTGAAAAAAATAATTATTAAATTTTTTTTTATTGTGTAGTAGTTTTTTTAAATTTCTTCACTTTTTCACAAAACTTTACTGTCCTGCTCTTTATGAAATGTGTGAGAATTCACACTTCACCTCAAGTTTTTATTATTGTTGAGATTTCTTTCAAATTTGTCAACTCTACTGTTTCAAAGTTTATTTGTTTATTTCATTTTATATAATTTCTGTTATTTAAATTAAGTCATTGACTGAAACTGTAGCTGTAACTGAACTTGAAGATGTTTTGTAAACTGAGAATATATTTTTATTTATTACGTATATATATATATATATATATATATACAGAGTGATTATTTAATGGCGAGACGACGTCGCCGAATTTTACGTGCCTCCTAGCAGAAATACTGGTGAATACTATGACTATAATAACCTTGAAGAGATATAATAACCATGATGCGCATGCGCGCATAATCGCCTGCTACGATGTGTATGAAACGGCAAATTATTAAAACTTCCAGTGACGTCGTCTCGCCATTAAATAATCACTCCGTATATATATATACAATGAATTTATTTTTTAATGCAACATGTACTATATCATTACCATGGATACAGTTTTTGACAGCAATATAAATCGTGTTCATTTTTATTTGCAACATAGACAATTAGTGTGTATACTTTTGCTCATTGCTGATTTAAAAATTAATCAACATGTATACAAATGAAGAAAAAATAATGATGGTAACTTGGTAAACCCCCAAATGAGTTTAAGAGAAGTTTCTGCTGTATTTAATGCAACTTTTCCAGATCGGCCAACACCAAATCCCTCTACAATTTCAAGACTAGTTAATAAATTTCATCGCGAAGGATGTCTTAAGTCAAAACATAATAAAAAAAGAACAACATCCCACGTGCTTACAGAAGAGAAGCAGTTGGAAATATTATTACAAGTGGAAGAAAACAATCAAAATACTTTAAGATCAATTCCACAAACCGTTGGTGTCAGTATTGGATCTGTTTTTAACTTCTTAAAAAAAGAAAACCAGAATATTAATGGTCAAGTATGGTTTCAACATGATGGCGCACAAGTACATTATTCTAGAATAGTTAAAGAATATTTACATAGAACTTTCCCAAATAGCTGGATTGCAAGAGGAGGGTCGATGAATTGGCCAGCGAGATTTCCGGATTTGGCACCCAATGATTTTTTTTATTAGGGATATTTAAATGCCAAAGTATATAATGGAGAACTTAGGAATGTTGCTGAACTGCAAGACAAAATTCTCAAGCATCCAACAATATACCTCAAGAGCAATTGCTGAACGTTTTGAATCATTTTTATGATCGCTTAACATTTTGTATGCAAGTAAACGGAGAAATTTTTGAACATTTATTATAAGTTTTTATCAGTTATTTATTTATTATTATTTTTATTTTATTTGTATTTTCAATAAAATATTTTGATTTTGCTAGCAAATATGTTTTTTTCTATGTTGAAAATGAAAATGAACACGATTTATATTGCTGTCATAATCTGTATCCATGGTAATGACATAGTACATGTTGCATTAAAAAATAAATTCACTGTATATTTAAAGTGTGCATTTTTATGATTCTACATGAGGCCGATCTACAAAATTTTCCCTGACCGTTTTAATTTGCCAGTCCGCCACTGTCTTGGAGCCTTGTATTTTCTGTGATGTATTATAAGAAATCTTTAATTTCCTTCTTGGCAAATCCAATCAGACATTCTCCATTGAAATAAATCGTATGACGTTGTAAATAATACCGTCGACATGCCCCTTTGACACGGTGTGCAATTGTTAAATCCTGTTCAAACAAAGAGGACTTTGCGTTGCAAATCGCAATCCCTATAGGATATCTGAAGGAATCCCAGTTGTAGCCTGAACCTAACATAACCTCACAAACGGAAATGGCACGAGCGCGCTTCTTGTCATTTCAGATAAGACTTTTTACACCTCCCACAAAGCAAAGACTCTATCTCCATACAGTCTGGTACGAAATATAAATGGATATTGCAAATTTTATAGTATATGACTAAGTCCTTGCCGCCGGCATATTTGTACAGTTTCATTGTGCTACGTAAAATTCTACGACTTTTCATCTTTACTGCAACGTTTTGCAACGAATACCAGGATATAGCTTACACATTTGTATTATTTGAAAACGTTTGAGCTTTTGAAAAACTGCTGCGATTACTCGATATTTACAGTAATTACAATAAAAATACTCGGTTTTATTTGAAAAACACTTTGATGTAAAGATATCAATTTACGTTCGAAATGTGCCTGTATTAAAAACCAATTCTTGCTTGTTTTAATTTGATTTTAAATTGTTTCACTTGACGGAAATTCTCGCAGTAGTAGACAAAAATGTTTTTTATATTGAAAAAGTTCTGTCAGAGAGTTTGTTTCTTTAAATATCTGGGTACCATGATAAATCAGATAAATATCATTCCACAAGAAATCAATTTCTGCTTTATAGGGAAATAAATTTAATATCGTAGCGCCGCGGTAGTTAATTTTGAAACGTAGGTAAAGGGTACTTAATATTATTGTCATATAGCAGTGAAATAAAATTATAGGAATAAATATAGTTTACAATATTTTGTGAACCTGTTTTATTATTTTATCAACAAGTAAGTATATACAAATGTTTATAAAGCCATTTTTTTGTATTTTGTATTTTGACCAACCATTTCAAAGATATGAGCTATTTTCAGCATTGCACTTTCTATGAAATAAAACAGTGTGTGGTGTAGAATTAACATGTTTTGTTTAACAATTGCAATTGGACGAGGAGGTTCAGTTACATGGCCTCCCAGGTCCTTTGATTTATCGATTGGACTTCTTTGCTTAGGGATATTTAAAGATTTTGTTTTTATCAATTCCAATAGATAATATAGCGCAGTTACAAAAACAAGTAGAACATTCTTATAGGATACATCGAGTAAAACATGGAATTTTTGAAAATGTACGAAATTCCTTTATAAAAAATTTGCGAAACCTGTGTTAAGATAGAAGAGAGACATGTAGAACACTTGTTGTAAAAATTCTAGACAAATCAAGTTAATTGGACACTATACACTGTTTTGTTTCATATATAGTGCAATGCTGAAAGCTTTTTGAAACGGTTGTTTTGTGGACTCATGTTTATGAATCTTTATTTACTTATCTTGATCTGTAAAAATATAGGCGGTTGTACTAAATATCCTTGCTACCTTTATTTTTATCAGACCACAAATAAATAAAATAATGGCCAGTGACGAATTTTCACAGATACTCAATACTCATGAAAGGAAAGCCTGAAAGCAGTGGTTCATGGTTTTCCCGGAAACAACAGAGCAGACAATTACAAAGAGCTTATTGCAACTATGTTTGATAACTTTAAACTCATGGGTTGCAGAATGTCCCTTAAAGTGCATATGTTACATGCGTACTTGGACCAATTTAAAGATAACATGGGAGCCTATTCGGAAGAACAAGGTGAACGTTTTCATCAAGACGTGATGGACTTTGAACGTCGTTATCAGGGACAATACAATCCGAGTATGATAGGGGACTATATTTGGGGGCTAATACGAGAAAGTCCATACAATCACAGAAGAAATACGAAAAATAATCATTTCTAAACTTTTTTATATATTCTGTTACAGTAGTTGTTTGTTTCGAATGATTTTCTTGTAAATAAAACTGATTCAAATTCATAACAAAAGTTTGTATTATTTTTACATACAATAAAGGTCTGAAAAAAGGGAAATTTTCTTAAAATCCGTAATTTCATTCTAACAGCTACAAAAACAAACTTTTTGGGTAAAACTATTTTTTCTTTAATTAATAATGTGGAAGAAATAAAAATCTGATATGCAGAACCCAGACTGAAAATTCCTGTTGACCGGTGTTATCGATGGCCAATTACATTGGGAACGGCATATTGATTTTCTTGCATCTTCGTTAAGGAAAAATAATTTTGCGTTGAGAAAACTTAAATCGTGTGTCCATACGAAACATTACGCATTTTTTACTTTGCCACTTTCCAGTCAGGTGTGTGTTATGGCATATTACTCTGGAGTGGTAGCAGTTTTCTTGAACGTATCTTTAAAATACAGAAACAGGCCATACGGATAGTGAACAATGCGCCCTACAGGGCTCATTGCCGCTTATTGTTCACTAAATCGAATATAATGACTGTTAATAGTTTATTTGTATTTACCTGTCTGATATATGTAAAAGAAAATCCCTCTAACTTTGCAAAAATTTATAATACTCATAATTACAACATCCGGAGTAAAAGCAATCTAAGGCTACCAAAACTAAGATTAAGTAAATCCAAAAATGGTACGTATCTAGCCGCAATCCTTTATTATCATTTACCACAGGAGATCAGGGGTTTAAACATAAACAGCTTTAAACTCAGAATGAAATCCATACTGACGTAGTTGTTTGTTTCGAATGGTTTTCTTGTAAATAAAACTGATTCAAATTCATAACAAATGTTTGTATTATTTTTATATACAATAAAGGTCTGAAAAAAGGGAAATTTTCTTAAAATCCGTAATTTCATTCTGATAGCTACAAAAGCAAACTTTTTCGGGTAAAACTATTTTTTCTTTAATTAATAATGTGGAAGAAATAAAAATCAGATATGCAGAACCTAGACTCAAAATTCCTGTTGACCGGTGTTATCATTGACTTTGTATTATTTTTGTTTATCACCATATTCTTTTTCTTTAATTCTATATAGTACACTTCTATATTATGTTGCAGTTCGTGTTCGTTTTCTGCCACTATTATCATATTATCTGCATAGCATAGTTCTGTGATTTTTGCAAAGAGTCAATCCTCTTAATACTTATATAACTCCAGCTTTTACTGTGACAGTACATATTACTTTGCACTTAATATATACAATTGTGGACAATTTATTGTCGATCTGGTATCTAACAGAACAAGATAAATTTTTATAAGGTTCAACTGGGTCAAAGTCCCGTGGGAAGACTTAGCAAACGATGAAAAAATCAGTGAGAGTTCTAACGAGTATTTAAATACAAATTATGTGTAAAGATAGCATCGAAGTCTCCGTATACATTATATTCATATAACTGTTGCAATATTAAGTAATATTTCGTAGTTGTTTCCAATTATCTTTGGCACTGTTCAGAATTAACAGTGTGCTCTAGGTGAGTTGCATTTAATTCCAATAACATATGATATACGAAGAGGCAACGTCGTTAACATGGTTCAGTGGCACATGAAATTGTTGTGGGAATCGAATTTACGATTCAACTGTCCACCTACTAACATGTTACTATTTGGCCACTGTTGCCAACCATCGAATTAAGTAATACTACACAAATACACATACTAAACATATTCTCGATTTAAACAGATTATACGATTTTTTCTTTTGAATTTGCTCAAAACAATGTTTTAATTGCACTACGCTTCTGTAAGACTTTCTCATCAAACAAAATATTACAATAGAAATTTGGAAATTCAGTATTTAATCTTAGCAAAACACTATGGAGCTTATATATATATATATATATATATATATATATATATATATATATCTACAGGACCGGCGGTTGGGAAACACTGCTCCAGGTAACTATCTGACAGATAAGGTTATATGATACTTTCTGTGCTGAATAAATGTCATCCCGTCTTTCAATACAAATGTATCTATCGGATAGTTATCTAACGGATAATGAGACTGATGTATTGAATTCACTGCTTGGTAATGACATTTATTCAAAAGATAAAGTTCCAGATAACATTATCTGTCGGATAGTTACCTAGTGGTTTAAATTAAGGTGAAAAGACCGGGCCTTAAGGTCATAATGCCCGGGGGGGGGGCACCTTAGCCCTCCAAAAACCCCTAAATAAAAAATTAACCTGTATAAAATTCTCGAGAGATAACTCCATTATACATTCAATAGTAATTTTCATCCCTTTCTGAGATCTCAGAATTATCATTGATAGCCCAAAAGTCATCCTATTATCACCTCTGTCCTCCCATTTTACCATATAGGCCGTGTCTCCAACGCTATAGCTCTGAAATTTTAATAAATCCTCAATCAAAATGTATAACTATTTATATAAAGATACAAAGTAACAATTATATAAACTATTTTAGATCATGTAGTACCAAGTAACTTCCAAATTTAACGTTATACCTCATCTTCAATAATAAAAAAATAGTGTATTGGGTCCGGTAGTTCAATTTCAACCACCTATATAATGTTGATAAAATATTAATATTGTGTTTATTCTCATAAAGAATTATTTTAAGCAATTCTGTTCCTTATTTATTAATTGTTAATGACTATATTCCTTAATGAGCTTTATCACGATTAACCATCTTGATATGTAGTGATACGTGATTTTTGCAAGTGGCGTGTTCATTTTTTTCTGACGTTTTTAGTTATTTTTAAGTGATAAAAGTGCAGAAAATACTTGTAATAGTGTGTTATAGTGTGGACTTTGGTGTTTGGACTACATGCAGACCAAAATTGGAGCGACTGGAAAGGTATTTATAGAAATTTTTGTTAATTTTATAATGTAAATCATTGTTATGTAGAATGTGCTTCTATGGACAATATAGACACATACATGCATACACTATCGGCTATAACTAGAGAAACAAAACTATTTTTTAAATCATTTTCATAAATCCCAATTATTGACTAAATGAATATTGAATTATATTGGTATAGCAACAACAAATTATAACTTAGAACCTGCTCTTAAAAATATTTGTTGTACTGGTACAATAAATAAAATAATTAACTTTCTGCTGCAGCAGACCATCTGCATATTTCTTTTGTAAGACTTAATAATAAAACAATTTTTTGTGGTTAAATTTTTTCCTTTGCCCTAGCTCCCGTTCTTGTCCCGGTTTAGAGTTTCATAATTATGGTAAGCCTATATATACAGGGTGTTTGTTTGAAACGGGGCACCCCGAAAATCTCCTTTATTTGTAAAGATACAAAAATCTTCAGAACAAAAGTTAAACTAGAAAAAAAGGCCCAACTAAAGAGAACTCTGAGGCACTTCCGGTTTCACCGGAAATGATGTCAACTTTTGATCTAGCATAGGGAATCGATAATTTTATATTTTTTCCTAAAAGTACATTAAATTAGCTTTACAATGACACCAAAAAGTCATATTTTTATGTTAACCATTTCAAAATGGCGACCATTTATTTACAAAATAACTATCAACATAAGTTTTACAAAGTTGAACCTAGCAAGCTATTTAGAAAAAAAAAACTATTACTTACTGAGTCAAATACGTCGTAAGCAGTGGCGTAGCCAGGATTTTGTCTTGGGGAGGGCCGAATCAAATTTCGAAGGCACGAGGGCCGCAGACGGCTCTCAACCTCATTTTTTGTGGCCCCTGAAGCGGTAATCAAAATCACTTGAGCTTATTTAAGGGAAAATATATTTAAAAATGTAAAATATACTCTCTTCCCCTTTTCTAAAATTATGTCAAGAAGCCCTTCAGGATATTTAAAGTTCCGTCACTGCTTATCATTTTGTATGTAAAATAGACTGCGACCCAAATCAGTTCGACACCCCTGCTGTTAGATATTAATGTTTATATCAAATAATAATTCCATTATTTGTTGATAAAAAATTTAATTGTTAATCCATGTATCAAGAACTTTCACTTGATTTTTTCTTCGATAAATACATATTTATTTATATTTTTCGTGGGATATATTTTTGAAGTCTGTAACGTAGATTTCATCACCAGGCTGTTACTTAGCAACCCAATAATAATATTGTTTTTTTAGTGAAATGTCATATTAAACATATTTTGTTCTACAAAAACCTTTCAATTAATTATTTTATACTTACAACTGTTTAATAAATTTAATAACGTGTAAATAGTGGTTTTCTTTCAGCTGTTTTAACACGTAGCGGTTACCTTTGTTTAGCCAGACATTAAGGTGAAACCGCCGGCACCTAAAATTTATATAAGGCTGGGTGCTACGACGTTACAAATTGGCAGCCCAACGTCGAGGCCTTAACACGAAAAGTATAAAAGTAAAGGAAAAGGTGTTGTCCGAGATTGTTGCAGTTTGTGTAAAGTGCAAGTATTTGTACTAATTGTTGCAATCCGAACTGTTATCGGGAAGATTTCAGTTTTATGTCGGTCGACTACTGACACACAACGACCAAATTTCCGAAGAAAGGTTTTGTTTTACGAACAAAGACTGGACAATTGTAAGTACTACAATAATATTTAACGAAATGGGTCGCAGTGATCGCACAAGGGTCGCGTCGCCAGTTCAGCCCATGAATATTTGTATGAGTACTTCGCAGTTTCAAGAACTGTTAGCTACAATACAGCAGCAGACTGCATTTGTTAGAACCGAACTGGAGACAGTGGCGGCGACAACAAAACTACAACCGCGAGTGGGAGACTTTTCAAAATGTAGTGCGCGTTTTAACGGCAGCAAAGATGCGTCCGTCGAAGCTTTCATAGATGCAGTAACCACTTATAAAGAGTGCGCGAATGTGAGCAAAGACAATGCGTTGAAAGGACTTTCAATGTTACTTACCGACTTCGCAGCCACCTGGTGGCAAGGGGTCAAAACGACAATCGAGACGTGGGATGACGCGATTAGCAATTTACGGGGCGCGTTCGGTCCAAAGAAACCACCATTTAGACTGTTCCGAGATCTGTTTGCTGAAGAGCAAAACGAGAGCAAAGCTACTGAAATGTTTGTTTGCAAGTGTCGTGCAATATTAGCAAAACTCCCGTACAAGATAGACGAACAAATTCAACTTGATATGGTTTATGGCCTATTACACAGGCGTATACGAAAGCGTGTCGCTCGCGAGGACTTTACTACGTTTTCCGAGTTATTATCGCGTACGCGTTCGGTTGAAGAATCCCTAAAAGAGGTAAAACATCCGATCGTGATAGAAAGAAGTCCAACACAGGAACCTAGTGTGTCAGCTGTGAACAAAGGTTCCACACAGCGCTGCAAATACTGCAAGAAGACAGGGCATACTGCAGAAGATTGCCCAAAACTTGTCAAGAATAAGTCATCACCGAAAGAGATGGGGAAGGCGGAGACTGTTATTTCGCCCAAACAGAAGTCCGACATACAGTGTTATGGATGTGGAGCTCCTGGAGTTTACAGAGTAAACTGTAAAGTCTGCAAATCAAACCCTGGGTTAAAGAAATTCACCCAGTACGCTGAATTTCACCATTTGGAGAGTAAATCAGGCAAGAAATCTAAACTTTTAGTTGAAATTCTAGGTCTGAGAGGCACAGCATGTCCAGATACCGGAGCAACGAGAAGTATTGCTAGCAACAGCCTATACCAGATTATTAAGGACAAAGCACAATTCAAGGAAGAGCTGATAACCGTGACGTTAGCCGATGGTAGCAGTAAAACGGAAATGATGCAGACCGTTGATGTTGAAATTTACCTGAAAGGTAGGTGTTTCAAAACAAATCTTTTAGTCCTACCAGGCAAAAATGACAATAACACACTGCTAGGCTCTGACTTCCTTGCCAAGGCAAAAATTGTCTTAGATATAGGAAACGGGAAATGGTTCTTTGCCGACGAACCAACAAAGCAGTATTCTTTAGATGAAAACTGGTCCGACGTACAAATGAATGAGACTATTGTTGCCAAGCCCTCAGAACCTATAAAACTCACAGAGCCTATACAGCTTCGAGAAAACGAAGGCGTCAGTCTGACCAAACGCCAACGCCAACAGATGGATGACCTTCTAGAGGCTAACGCTCAAACGTTTGAGCCAGGGGGAGCGCCAACCCAGTATGCAGAACATCAGATTGTACTTAAACCTGATGTACAACCAATTTCAAGTCCGCCATACAGGATCGCGGGTCCTAAACTTGAAATTCTGCAAAAAGAAAGAATATGCACAGCTATAGCTGAATTTCCCTCAAGGAAAGCTAACGACCTCAGGACAGAGCAGCTAGCAGACCTTGAATTAGCAAAAATAGTTCGATGTTTTGAAGCTACATCACCCAAACCAGAATTGGCTCAATGGACAGGGAAAGGTTACCTGATGTCACAAGGTATACTTTACCGACACTCACCTGAAACTGATGAGGAAGAAGCACAGTTAGTAGTTCCCGAAGAAGGACGTCGCCGTATTCTGGAAGAATATCATGATGCCCCAACCGCAGGACACTACGGTGTTGAGAATACTCTACAGAAGCCAACGGAGACGATTGGTAAGTACCATACGTCTGAATTAACCCCATTCATTGGAAGTTCTAGAGACCTTCAACCTGTGTTGCTGAAACGTAAACGAGGGCGCCCCAGGAAAGCAGACCAAGTTGTGTACGGGTTCCTGCACGAGGGCGAACGCAGCAACCCGAGGGGGAGAGTTGTAACGTAGATTTCATCACCAGGCTGTTACTTAGCAACCCAATAATAATATTGTTTTTTTAGTGAAATGTCATATTAAACATATTTTGTTCTACAAAAACCTTTCAATTAATTATTTTATACTTACAACTGTTTAATAAATTTAATAACGTGTAAATAGTGGTTTTCTTTCAGCTGTTTTAACACGTAGCGGTTACCTTTGTTTAGCCAGACATTAAGGTGAAACCGCCGGCACCTAAAATTTATATAAGGCTGGGTGCTACGACGTTACAAGTCTCAATATTTCTCTTACTTATGTTCAGTTCTCTAAATCAGCCGCTTCACCACAATTTGTACCGAACGAACAGACTCATGTGACAGAATAAGGATTTCTTGATTATACCTACAAAAACCTAAAAATAATATATAAATGTATTTTCACTTGAACAATAATTATGTCACTTTATCAAGAGTAGGCAACCTTAAAAAATATTACTTATACGAAAAAAAAAAAATGCCAATATTGTTTACAATGAAGTAATTTAAAAATTAACTACTGAGCAGCACCGTGTAATCTGCTGGTCCTGGGAGGGGCCCAGTCCCGTCGCCCCCCCCCCTGGCTGCACCACTGGTCGTAAGTCTACCAATATTAACAATAAATATAAAAAACATGATCTTTTTGAGTTTGTTTCAATATCCTTAAGTAAATCTTGTGTGTGTAGCTTGATATTAAATAATTTTTAGGCTTGGAATGTGGCCCTATTAGCATATATATGAAACCAAAATCTAGCTATCATATTTCGATAATGTGTGAGTAGTTATCCCTTGGGACATAGTCGATAATCTTCCGGCAACAATGGTCGAATAGATCCCATTCTCCCAACATATTAGCAATTAATATATTTACATGTATGAAATTCTTGTTAACACCATCAAATATTGTAATAACATGAATTAATTAGTAATCAATATGTTTATTCTGTTAGGCTGGTAATACACGAACCAGTATTCTATGTGTGTTCGTGTGTCAGTCAAGTATCGGTCGAATTGAATGCTCTGAAATGTGAACGAGTAACGATAAACGCTATCGGGTAAACAGTTCCTAGTTTTATTCAGGACCGTATCCCGTATCCTTGGAAATGCTCCAGAGGGAAACAACTATCAGGGATCCTAAAAATTGTCTTGTGGGACATTAACGGGAAGTCACTGGAAGAATTTGATAGCCGCTCTGTAACAAAAATCATAGATGGGATAGAAGAAATGTTATTAAAAATAAATCCATGTATTTTCTTTAATAATAAAATAAAGTTAATAAACAATAAGTAAATAAAAAATTGTTGTGAAGTGTGAATATTTATGCATTTCAGAGTTTTGTAGGTGTTTAATAAATGTAAGAGGCCAATAGAATGCTGGATGTTTAAAAATATTTTTTGTGTAAAAGTTTCTTAAAAATCATTTTTATTCGTTATTTGATTACTAAGAGCTTCAATTTATTTATTTTTTAAATTAAATTTATATAATTTGAGAAAATTTCATCTCAATAAAATATAAATTAAAAAATCCCAGCGTTTTTTTTTTTCTGCATTTACATCGTATAAGTCGCATAAGTATTCATTAAATTAATACGAACTATATTGATAAATAGCTTCATTTTTTCAATTTTATAAACGTATTTATCACTATTAACAATGTGTTATTTGATTTATAAACTACTAAAAATGTTACTATTAAATTTCTACATTTCACTACTAAAGATTATTTATTTCTTGTTCGATACCTTAAAAACAATCAAACTAAACTAATTCAAATAATAGGTTAAATCAATGATTCTCCAAGTGGTCTATATCGATGGATATAATTAATTTTATTGGTTGTCGTCGACCCCAGGGGTCGACGACAACCTGTAAGAGGTCCATGTCAGCGGAAAAAAATGGGGGTCCATGAAATGAAAATGGGGGTTAACGATAGTGGATCTCATATAAGCAGGTCGTGATTTTAATTTTGGCATTCATGAATGGAATAATCCACATACACAGATAGTACCTATTTACTTACATAATACTACCCTATAATATACTGACATATGTATATCTATCTACATAAATTATAAAAGAACCAATGAAGTAAAAAAACACAGACAAACTACCAGGAAGACAACATTTCAACAAATTTTCAAATTAGTTCACATATTTTCCGGGGTTCTTGTTTGCTTCGTGGCACTATAGCTTCTTTTCAAACATTCTGCGTGTATTACTAACTTCAAATAAATTTTTATCTTAAAAATTATTACAGCTTGATCTATACTTACGAGGAATGTTTCCAAAGTTCTGGGAATTTAGCTATAATTTTTATTATTTTGTTAATTTTCGTCAATATTACAATGTAGTTTTTCAACATAATCTCCATTTAATTGAATACATTTATCCCAACGATAAACTAATTTTTTTAAGCCGTCCTCAAAGAACTTTTTCGGTGTCTCCTCAATCCACCTATTCCAACAGCCTTGGCATCCAGCGCGGCGAAACCTTGCTAACGCCCAAATAATCATGCAAGAAGTCATGAACTTGTCGTGTACCTATCCCTAGGCGCACACTAATTTGACGAATAGTCATTCGCCTGTCCTCTTTCAGTAGGTCTTCGACGGCAGTAGTGATTCTTTCATTTACCGACGTGCTTGGGCACCCACTGCATGGATCGTCTTCTAGTGATGTTCTACCGGTTTTTAAACGATCCACCGATAAACAGTACTTTTGGATTCTGCAGACTCACCAAATACTCCTTGCAGACGCTGAATAATTTCTGATGTTTTCACACCTTCTTTCCACAAAAAGAAAATTATTGGTCTTTGAGATTTTGCTGCGTCTTCCATGGTTACAAAAACAGTGCTATGAAAACGCGTCTATATCAGTCGAACACCTAAATCAGACTGAACAATATTGCACTAGATAGTTGCATAAACATGTCAAGACTTGTATGGTACCAATAACATTGCCTATAAGTTCTGCGTAATTTAATTATAGCACAATTCCCAGAATTTAGGAAACATCCCTCGTACATTGACAATTTCCTTAATCATATAATTAAAAATAAAATACTTAATTATTGCTTGTTAACTTAAAATCTGTTTTCGTCTCTTGATTTGGTATTTTTTTGTTTTTTCTAGTTTTTTCTTCTCTTGTTTTCATTGTCTTTAATCTCCTTCTATCTTGTTAAAATATCCTTCATCCATGCATATCGTTTTCCACTTGCTCCTCTAGTCCTCACCTGTTATTTCCCCGCTTCTTATTTCTTATTTAAAAATGCACTTTATCTTCTTTCATTTCCCGTACTATGCACTTCCATATCAAATGTTGTTGAATGTGATTGGCGAGAAAGACATCAATACTTCTCTGTCTATTATCGGTTTATTTTAGAATAGTCTTTAAGCTAGTGAAGTAGTGTGATTTTATCCTATTTAAATCTGAGTGAATCCGTTCCTGTGTCCACTATCAAGTTGTGCACATGCGGTAGTGGTGAGTATTCCACTCTTTGGGGATTTGTGAATTTGACGAACAAGTTGTAATGTCGAAGCTTCGTCGCACTTTAGTTCAAACTACCGGAAACGCGTGTATAGTTTCAGATAAAATTTTATTGGTTGAGTTATAATACAGAATGAGTGAAACCGACACTTGATATATGTTTTATAGACGATAAAAATTTTAATCTAAAGATTCTGTAGGTGTTAATGATGATAGGAAATGCAACAATGGAAATAATTAAATATTAATTGTATTAAACAATTATAGTTAGTAACTAAAATGTGTTTTTAAAGTCCATTCTACATTATACTTTTTTCAATACTATCCAACTCTGACGTCATTTTAACTTTTGATACTACAGAATATAGTGGGGGAAAAAAATAAGAGACAGCGATACTTCCATATTTTATTACTTTGTGATACTCTTCACTGCCAACTTAAAAAATTCTAGGTTCAACTGACAGACAACATTTTGGATATAGAACCAATTCTAGCAACCAATTTATAAATATTGTTTAATAAGGGATAGGCATGATTTTTTTTATTTTTTATTATATTCCTCTTGTTGCACATAAACATAAAAAACAGTTTTGCATTTATTTTTTTTAATTTGAAGCCCTAAAAAAATCATAAATGTATGTAGCGCGCGAAAACCACGTGTGACGTCATACCTTACATAAGTGTACTGCGTACAACCTACCCAGTCTTCAGCGTACAGCCTACACAGTCTGGGAACTTATTTGCTTGTATAACTTTTATATATTGTGTAAAGTTAGAGTGATTTTAATTAAAATAAAGTTTAATTCTATAAAAACATTTTATACATGTTTACCGAATTAAATTTTATATTAAAATATATAACCTATATTGCAGTATTTCAATTATGCCTCTAACGTTTTGTAACTTCATGTAAACGATATAGTAAATTTCTGACATCTAAATTTCATAAATATTTACATTTTATAGAGTTGCATCGTTTATATTATTTACATAAAGTTATAGAATACAAAAATGGTTTACTTACAAGTCTGTTTTGACACCATGTATTTCTTCTGCACTATAGCATTCATTATTTTTCATATATTCTATGAGCATAAAAGCATCAATGTTGGGTATATTGTCACTCTGAGCCCTAACAAAATCTTTATCTGCCATTTTAATAATAAATGCGTGAAAAATTGTTTAAAAACAAATACAAAACTATCGAACAATACAATATACACACGTAAAGATTATGTTGTAGTCTGGGCCGTCTAGGGTTTGACGTCATGCTCAGTCTTATTTCAAATTTACAATATTTTAATTAAAAAATTTGGCTGTAACATTAATTAAAATGTGATTTTTGTTTTGTTAGGTGACATAACTAACATTAACACATCAAAAAAATGTAGTTTTAAGGAAATATAAATTTAATGCGTATCCCCTATTGTGCTAAGTTTATATTTAAATATATGTTCTAAATATACTTCTTATCAACTTAATAAACTTATAAAAGATAAGTTGTAAACAAAAACTAAAAAGTTGTTAGTTGGTACGACTGAGAAGTATGCAACTGTCATCCAAAAATTTGACCGGAGGTGGTTTTTAAAATAGTGTAGTTTGTAGTGTAGCATCGAAAGTTGGAAGGAAGAATTATGTTTCACATTATACTTTTTACGTCTAGTGCTTCGCAAAAAAGTATAATGTAAAACAGCCTTAAGATCAAATAGCTGATTTTGAGTAACAAAAACTGCTACTGGTTCAGATCAATGTACATTACTTAGGATTTTTTCAATTTTTTAGTTTAACCCCTTTGGGTTTTTTTTTTTCGCATGAGACTAAAGACATTTTAAAAAACCACTTTCCGACCCTAAATCTATATCTTAAAAACTTTTTTCCGATGATATCTCAAGGGATAAAAAAAAAATTAGCATTAGTTTTTAACGTTAAAATTTTAACGTCTTGAAGAGACCCAATTAAATGATTGTTAAATGATACGCTCGAAACACAAAATGTTTGCAGGCCTTTCTTATTTATATGGTACATTATACGAATCACTAACATTTTGACCCAAGATTTCTGATAGAATTATTATTTTAAAAAAGCTCTTTGTGGCTTTCTTTAAATGAAGACTATTTTTTAAATTTTTTGAAATTTGTAAATTTAGTTTTAAGTAATGAATCTTCTTCACTGTTTTAATGTTGAAAAAGTAGAGAAAATTTTAAAGAAATAGGTTTTATGATTAATAGTGTGTGCAAAGACATTAGAAAGTTTGAACAATGTTTGTTGTCTTTACTGTTTAAGAAAAACAAATATTTAATGATACGTCGTTTCCAAACTACGTCCAAGTAGTTTTGAAAAATAAGTTTTGTCATTATCAAACAAGATTTTTATAAAAATAATACAGCTAGATTGCGATTAGTGTGAATAATAAATCCCGTGAAGTAAGTACATAATTCAAATTCACACTATCACGATGTTAGAATCATATGACGAGGTCAAAATCAGAGATGTAAGCATGGATGTCCTCAGTAAAGCACAAGGAGGCATTCCCTCTCTGGAGTGTCCACTTTTTTGTGTTTTATTCCAAATTCTTATGCTTATTACTTCTTAAATTTATTTATTTTTACATTTGTGTATCTTATATTATAACTATTTTTATTATGCCTATTCTATATTTGTTATCAATCGTAAAAGAATTTTAATTCATATGCATTTTCTCGTTTCAAGTTCCCATTAAGGAGAGTCGCAACACTGGGGGCTCCTCGGGCCCTGGAAAGGGTAAGCAGGGGCCCCGGACCTGGATAATACTATAATTCCAGGTCCGGTAAGACAGTAATTCCTCCCCACAGGCCGGAAAATTATAATTATGGTCCCGATGACAGATAAAAACTGTGCATAGATAGAAATTGTACATTATTATAATTTTTTGTAATTTAGATTCAAGGTGAATTATAGAAACTTTCCGTACCTGCTGTAATTCTAATTTCGACCGTAAAGCGGATGAAAAGTGGTAAAATGTTACTTCCAGAGCCGCAGTAAGGAAAACTTGCGCTAGTTTTGGGCAAAACTGCGTTTTAGCGCTCTTGGCAAATATGATAAGCAAAAACAAGATTCTCACCGCCCAAAATCTAGATGATGAGCAAAAAAAAGGTCTTCACCTCCCAAAATCCAAGTGATGAGCAAAAAAAAGGTCCTCACCTCGCAAATTCCAAGTGAAGAGTAAAAAAAAAGGTCCTCACCTCCCAAATTCCAAGTGATGAGCAAAAAAAAAGGTCCTTACCTCCCAAAATCCAAGTGAAGAAGAGCAAAAAAAAGGTCCTCACTTTCGCAATGTGGCGCCCCTTAGTCAAGCTCATCGGCGCCCTTTTCCTTAGTGCGCTAGGGGCCGTAGATGAGCATTTTTTTTGTGGCTTTTTTAAAACTATTTCCAGCCTAAGAAAGCGTTTACATCCTTCACCAAGTTGTGGAGCACGGAAAATTTTACTGATTTAACAAAAACAAAAATGATATTTTTGGCACTTTTAACCTTTTCCGTTTCCACTCTTTAAGTAGTTTTGAATTACTGGACTGGCCCGATCCAAATTTCTATACCAAATATGTTCCCAGTCCAACTCTGTATGAGTAAGGTTAAATATCAACTTGACTGACCCAAAAAGAAAGAGGAGATATATTTTTTAAGTTGCTCTAACATATCTTAATCAAACATTGTTAACTTAATAGTTCCTATTTGCATGGAAAAATATGGTAACATTATTATAAAAAATTTAAAATTATTGACACACATCTATTGTTCAAATACAGTTAGTTAAATTGAAATTGTTGAATAATGCACAAGAGTCCTTGGTTTATAGGGACTTTTGTTCTCCCCAGAAATCTTTAATCGATTTCTGTATATATTAATAACGTTTGGAGGAATATCTATTCATGATAAAATGACCTGTTAGGACGCAAGAAAAGCTGTATTTTAGGATGTAAAGAAGGGTTTCATAATATTTTGACATATTTCAATTCCGGATGGAGCAAATATGGTGTTAACCAAGAATTATTACCTCAAAGTTTGTAATGGATTGTAACTGATTATTACAAAACACGATAATTTTTAACTTTTTGATTGCTAAAATGGCTCGACATCTAAATTTGACTCCTAGTAGAAAGATTTAGATCGAAAAACAAATTTGTGGATTACACAGCAAACAAAAGTTTGCGATATAATTTCAGGTCTGAAGTGGCAGTGGGTAGACCATGTTGCTAGAGCTAATGATGGTAGATGGACCAGGAAAGTACTGGAATGGCAGCCTAGAGACAGTTCTAGAAACCGAGGCAGACCTCCTACCCGTTGGACGGAAGACATCAAGAGACTGGTTGATAATTGGCTGCAGGTGGCACAGGACAGAGAGGAGTGGAGATCCAAAGGGGAGGCCTATGTTCAGCAGTGGACGTCAATGGCTGATAAACGATGAATGATGATGATGATGATGATGATAACAAAGACTTAGTATTTGGATTTAATTGTAATGTGTCAAAATTGCATTAAAAATTGCATAAAAAAATCAGCTCTGGCCACCACAGAACCGAACACCATCATAAAGTACTTGTTTAATTTTTTTTTTATTTTTTTGGACTTAGCTACTTAGGCCATTATCCAGTAGATCTATTATTTTTCAAAAATCCATGCCATAACCGGGATTCGAACCCGAGACCTCATGGTCTAGAAGCCAGTGCATCTCTACACTAACAACTACGCCATGCTGACCGGCTTGTTTAATTTATGCTGCTTTATCAAAAAATGTCTGAAATAAAAGTTGTTGGTTATTGCTTTTATAGCAACTTTTGTTAAATAATTTTTTTCTAAATATTTCTCTGTTGTGAAATATTCGCAAAAATCTTAAAACCGACACGAATTAACTCCTAGTTAACCGATTTTTACCAAAAGTTGATCAACTCGTGCCACTGATGTCAAAAGATATAAAAATCCTTTTAGCCGAATTTGCTCTGCACGTGTACACGGACCGACAGACAGACAGACCGACAGACAGCATGCTAAAAATAGTCAAAACCTTATGTAGGGACTTCAATTCGTGGAGATCCATCGAAATCTCGAAATGTCTAAATCGGTATGATCACAATACCTCCCGTATATACAGTGGCGGCGGTAGCGAAGGGTCCGGGCCCCCTCAAAAATGGCTCTGGCCCCAGTTGCCCCCCCCCCAGAATTTTTTGGAGAAAATTTTATTTTAGTGAGGACCTTTTTTAGGGTTTTGTAGGTATGACCAAAAAACCCTTATACCGTCATTTTGTCGTCTGTCTGTCTGTCTGTTTGTTTGTCTGTCTGTCTGTCTGTCTGTCTGTCTGTCTGTCTGTCTGTCTGTCTGTCTGTCTGTTCGGTAAAAATTGTAGCCAAACGGCTAAACCTAGAGAGTTGAAATTTGGCATGCTTATACAACTCTATGACCCGCACATAGGAAAAATACTAAAACATCTAAAAAACATACCCCCCTAAAAATATAAACAAATATGTGCTCATCGAAAACAAAAATTTTTTTTTTTAATTTTGAGTAGGGTATCAAATGAAAGCCCTTAGTACGTGGATTAACGATCAAATATTTATTTTTGCAAAATAAATTATTTTGAGGCGATTTTTGCCAAAATTGTGCAAAAAAAATTTTGTCCCCCACCCTGTAGCCCAGATGGTTTAAACTAAAAATCTAAAAAAATTCTAAGTAATGTATATTGGTGTGAACCGAAATAGTACAACAGGAATTTTTGATCAGATTATGTTTTCGGAAAATAACGCATTTTTTGTGGTTTTTGGTTCACAAAGTACAAAAGTTATACCAATGTAAGACAATAACATGCAAGGCTTGCGATAGCGCAATTGGTTAGAGCACTGGTGTTGTAAGTTAAAATGCGAAGGGTTTCGAGTTCGAGTACGGAGTGAATTTTAATATTTTCTGTTTTTTTTTGCATTTTTATTATATTGAAATTATATTTTCAAAATTCTAGTAATATTTTGACAAATGTTGTATTTAATTTTTAAGAGCGTAAATTTAATAACCAGTCATATTATATGATTAATAACAGACGATAAATTATTTTAAAAATATCGTTCATTTTGCCGTGATTACTACAAAGTAAAATTTGTCCTACACGCTCAGCATACCGCCTTCACTTATTATATACCTGCGAAAGCCTGAAATGTGGGAACATTTACACTTCAAATCAATTTTTTTTTAGCTCATCACTTGTATTTTCATGGGTAAACGATAAAAATATAATTTAAAACATTTCCTGACCTCCCCAGATTTTAAGAGCTAGCGCCGCCACTGTTTATATATGTTGGCGGTTGGTAAAAAGTACTGATACATTTGCATGTTATGGTAATATTATATTATTTACTTTCTGTATCCATAATTATTTATATATAAATATTAGATGTATTGCAATATAGATGTATTATATTTAAACGTTGTTCATTCACGATTCAACCATAACAGTTGTTTACATTGAATCCACACTTACACAAGCAAAATACGTTCCCTTGTAGATAATTTCACAACATACTTTTAACCATAAGGTTAAAAAGCTAGATTTTAACGCTTGGGTTATAATTTGAAATACAGAATAAGAAACAAGGTAAAAATTTTAACGCCAAGTTAAAATGTTACTTTTTAACCAAATCTTTTCAACCAGTAAAGATACAGAATAGACCCGCTGGGGAGTTATTTGATAACGTACGTCTATGCCTTAACTTATTAAAACCTTGTTGCAAATATTGCAAGTGGAACAATATCCAAGTGGAACATAGAAACAGTATTTAGTTTGAACTAAAAATACAGTTCAATTCATTACAAGTTGGCAATTATTGCAATAAAGGTGTCGCGTACAAATAGGGTTCCTATCACGTTTCCACAATGCAGGCTTACCAATGTTCAAACGCTAAATCGATACGTTGTACGGATATTGGCTGCGAATTCTCGGTAGCAGGAGCATTTCCAAGGAGTATTCTTACTCCTTCACCGTCATCAATCATGCAAATTACTTAAATATGTTCACATGGAAATGTCATTATGTTACAAACGCAAGAGTTCAGAATTAATAGATGTGTACCTTGTAAGCGTTACCCAACCACACTTCTATAAAAACATTTATATATTCACAACGTGCAGCCTTCAACCTTATCCATGCTCTACAAATTTCGATATAAAATTCCTAAATTTATTTTAAAAGTAACCATATTTTCAAACAAAGTTTAAAGGTATTTACCAGTGAAAAGTGTTGATTTCGCATTTTCATCAAGGAATTTCACCATTATCCATTGTAGTTATAATACCAGGGCTACCTTTTGAGTTTTTACAAAAACTAAGAAAGAATTTTTTTTTTGAACAAACTGTTTTATTTCTTTTCCGAATATTCGCCTTTAAGATTTATACACTTTTGTATTTATACACATTGCCACTATTAAGTTGGTATCCCAAAAACATGATTTTCGAAGGCTTCAACCGCTTCTTGAGGTGATAATCGCTGTCCACGCATTTTTTTGTTTAACATTGGGAGACAAATAAAGTCGTTAGGGGCTAAATCAGGTGAATACGAGCAATGAGACATTAATTGGATGTTTTTCTCGTTCAAATAACCAATTGTTTGACGTGTTGTGTGGACAGCATTAACTGTTCTTCGATCCTCTAAAGAAATGGTTGCGACATGTCCAGTACTACCGAAGAAACAAGCAATCATTTTCTTGAAAGTGCTTCGTGAACGAACAACTTTTGTGGGTTTCGGTTCATCTTGGAAGACCCAAACAGTGTTGCTTAGTTTCCGGTTCATATAAATAAATCCAAGTTTCGTCACCTGTAACGATGTTGTATACGGATTTTGCAGTGCCTAGGTTGAGGTAAGGGAATGCTAAAAAATTCCCTTACACCAATCAACACGAGTTTTTTTTTGAGCTTTGGTCAAATTATGCGGAATCCATCGCGAACAGATCTTTTTCACAGCTAAATGTTCATGCAAAATCGAATGTATTGCAGTCTGCGATATGCCAAAGGATGCCTCTATCTCACGGTAAGTCACATGCTGATCTTCTTCAACCATCTTGCGCACAGCAACGATTTTTTTTTTTTTAATCACAACCCTATTTGGTCGAGCTTCACGAGATTCATCACTGACGTACGCACGACCACCACGAAATTCTGCAAACCAATTATAGCAACCAAGCCAAATTTCTTGGCTTTATCCTGGATAACAAACTTAACTGGAAGCTACAAATAAATAGCATTGCCATAAATATTAATAAATACAACTTTTTGTTATATAAGCTATCCAAGATAACAACATATTTAACAATGAAAATAGCATATTTTTCCTACATTCAATCAACTTTGTCTTATGGTATTATTTTGTGGGGAAACTCAGTTGACACTTTGAGATTATTCAGGCTGCAGAAGAGATGTATTAGAATTTTAAGCGGTGTCAAATGGAGCACACCTTGTAAAGAACTATTCATACTGCATGGTATTTTAACTTTGCCAGCATTTTACATATACCATATACTAATTTACATTAAAGAAAATTCTTCATCTTTAAAAACGAATAGTTCTTTTCATGGTTACTCCACTCGCAATAGAACTGATTTTAGAATACCCTTTTCAAGATATGACGTAAGAAACCAGCCCAATATAATGGGAAGTAAGTTTTTGAACAAACTTCCTAATAATATCAGAAACCTAGAAATTAAACAATTTAAAAATAAAATGAAAAAAAATCTCATAACGAAGGCCTACTACAGTATAAAGAAATTTGAAGATGATGAATTAACTCCACGGCAATTTAACCAATAGATTTTCACACTTACACTCTTACTTTATTTATATATTTTATTGATGTAAAATTGTAATATATCACTATATAAGACGTATGATATTTTTAATTTCTTATTTTTGTACTTGTTTATTGATATGTTTAACGACTCCATAAATGTACATTACATTCACTGGAATAAAGATTATTATTATTATTATGGGGTTTGTCAGGTCTTGACAAGCGTCCACTAATCTCAAACTTCAGCAACCTTTTGAGCCGCGTCATACTAGAGACTAGTGGAGCTAAATACACACGACTGCATCCCAAACCCTGGCGATATGCAGCCGCGGAAATTACGCCAGATCCAGTGCCCGCACAATGCGGAGCGACCCAAGCAGCACTGCTTTCTGCATCCTGCAGATCAAAGAGTTGGCAGAAGATCTACAGGCGGGAATGGACTCGATTTCCCTTCGATAGGAGGCTTTTATGCCACCCAAAACACCAACTATCAGGACTACAAGCTTAACTTTATACCCGGGATACAGCTTTCTAAGCTCGTACAAGAGGTCCATATACTTGGACCTCTTTCCTCCTCCTTGAGAGAGATATTCTTCTCAGCTGGACTTGAGAATTCGATCACAAACATCTGTTTGGTCTCGATATCCAGGAGGGTATGTCCGGCTTAGTGGCTGTCAGTAACCTCGAGATGGGGAAGGAGTAATTCCAATAAATTCGGCACTTGGAATTTTCCACCACCGATTCTATGTCAGAAGGGACGTACGGTATAACTGGTATTTGGTCAATACCATAGGCATGTCTTATTATTATTATTATTATTATTATTATACTGTCTTTTCTGATGGTGCTTCATTACCAAAAGTTGAAGCGCATCTATGCATTGTTGTTGAATTAGGTCTACTAAAATCGTAAAAATCATCCAACGAAAACCTTCACGAGTAATATCAGTCTTTTCACAAACTTGTTTGGTTTAAACGCTCACTGTCAACAAATTACTCGGTCAATTTATAAGCTGCCACTGATTTCACAATAATAAATGTTAAATTTTACGAATATACTAATGGCACATTTCAATAATGCCATCTAGTGGTCGCTTGTTGTAAAGACATAAAAGGTAACCCTCTTATTTCTTTCTCATTTAAGCTTACAAGGCATGTGTGAGACAGAAATATATAAATGAAACAACAACCAACTTTGTTGCTTCATTCACCTGTCATTGATCAGACTTCTTGAAAAAACTGAATCAAACTGTCAGTATGTGGTTATTGAGGTTTTATTAGGATTTTACCGGAGAAAGTGTTGATTGAGAATTTTTTACAATAATATAATCTAGTAGACCATCCTAGTTCATGTATTCAATTTTATGTTGAAACAATAAAACAAAATTATTTCGTGACATAAAGCAAACTGCTGAAATTCCAGATCATCCTAAAAGTGTCCCTGGAATTATTAGGCAATAAAATAAGCCTTAGGCACTTGATCAATAATGTAATTTGTAGAATTCATCTTATCAGAAAGTGTCTTTTTATGTGTTAACACTTAAGGCGATTCTGGTCAGAACTATGCGAAAATGTTCTTATCGCTGAAGGCATGTCATTGAGTCCCAAAGTGCTTAAATTAGACCCTTCCATTTTATCAAACACAAAAAGGATCAGTAAGATTAGACGTTGTGACATTGGTCCAAAATCTTTGAACAGAGGACATCAACTGTTTAAAATTCTAAACTGTTTGATCATA